>CM065170.1:34190050-34380050 GCA_033026295.1 Channa striata
ACAAGACGCTGGACTTCCTGTATGCCAATGTAAAGGACGCATACACCTCCAGCCCCCTCCCCACTTGGCCGCTCTGATCACAATCTGGTACATCTACGCCCTGAATACACACCCAGGGTGAGAAGACAACCTGCACAGACAAAGACTGTGAAACTCCGGACTGATGAGGCCTGTGAGAGACTGGGACACACTCTGCAGCTCTCACGGAGACGACATCAACAGCCTGGACCACTGCATCACAGACTACATCAGCTTCTGTGTAGAGAACACTGTGCCGACCAGGAGGGTGGGGTGTAATTTTATTACAGGAGACACTGAGGAGCAGAAGAGTTCAGCGTGAACTCAAGCACAAGATCAGACAGGCGGTTGGAGAATTACAACGCACGAGATGTGTGAAGGGGCCTGAAGACCATCTCAGGCCATGGACAGGCTGCAGTCAGGGGCCAGCTGATGAAGATCAGGTCTGGGCCAACAAGCTAAACCTGTTTTTCAACAGATTTGACTCCAGCCCCACTCCCTCAACGAGCCCCCAGCCCCCTCCTCACATCATTTTTTCCATATTGCATCAAATTAGTAAGAGCATTCCTGGTGTTGTTTTCATTCCTTTCATTCCTTGTATAGCTGTGAGCTGTGTAACAAGTACATTTCCTCGATGTGGGGTCAGTAAAGATTTACCTTACCTCAGTGCTTCTCAAATAGTGGTGCGCTGCCAGGGGGGGCGTGTGTGACCCTGGGGAACATGCTTTTTCTGCCGTACTAGAATAAAGTGTAATTGCAGATCCAGTCCAGTAGTTGGCAGTGGCGCTCTCATTGTCAGTGTGCGCAGGGAGGATTAGCTCTATGGTGTCGGGTTGATTTTGCACCGAGCAGACATGAAGTGAGTGAACGAACTTGAAGAAAACAGGGATGAAAAGAAAGAATGAGACAAAAGAAAGTCACCCGAAAGCTAAGACGAAGAAATATGACGAGTGAGAGGTGAAGTAGCTAAAGTTGGTGTGAGCGAGCTGATTGTCAAATACATCATCTACAGCGGACGGAGAATTTCAGAAGTTCTGAGAGTCTGTCAGCGGCAGACGCTCGTCAGTCCGACGAGGGGGACGGACGGTGACGAACGAGGGAGGCCGCTAGCTAGTCCAGCTAGTCCAGCTAGTCCAGCACGCGGCGTTCGTGACTTCGGACCGGATCTACCGCGGTACAGTACGGTACGGGATTTTACTTGTGTTTGACAAGGGACTTTGTGTTTAATTTCCCATTTTTCCACTAGGTAACATATTTTTATTGGTAGAAATCCTACTCATTTAAGTTATTATAGATGTATCGCTTTTGTTTTTTTCGCCTTTCAATTAAACTGGGAGTTTATCTGTAAGTGTTTGACGGTTGTATTGCTTTTGTTTATGTCCCTGTTCTAATCGCTTTTAAGCTCGTCTGTGTTCACTTACCTGAGGCCACCCAAGACTAAGACAGGAATTAAAAGTAGTCAAGAGATTAGTAAAAGAGCTCAGCTCCTATTCTATAAGGTGAGTAGACGGGCTACACCTAGATAACTAACCGGTCACTAACTCTTCTAAACCTTTTGCTAAAGCACATAATTTAGAAATTGTTCTGTAATTATTAACTTCAGAAGGTTCACCTCCTTTTAGCAAAGGAAGTACAAAGGCCGACTTCCAAAGTCTGGGAATTTTATTGCAAGTACGGCTTAAGTTAAAAATGTTGGACAGCTGTTCGGCTGTGTCAGGGGTCAGCAACCTGTGGCTTTTTCATCGCTTCGCTGCGGCTTCCTGTGGCTTTTGAAAATTATTAGTATTTAATTTAAAATTATTTTAGTTTAGTTTGTTAGTTTTTTAACTTTAATTCTAAATTTGAAGGTTATGGTGATCTTGCAACATTAAAATAAATGTCAGTCGACAAAAATGCACGGGTGTTGACAGCTGATCTTAAAGATGTTGGCTGTGAGAAGAACGTTCTTGCTCAGAATCACAAATGGTTTGATACTGAAAACCTTTCCAAACCGGACAGACGTGTGTTTGAAACATGGAATGCCATCCCCGACACTTTTGTTTGACTTTGGAGTCCCGCTGATCTCCAACGTGAAACTGTATTAAAAACAAACATGGCTCATGCCTCATGGACAACAGCTTACAACCCGATGTGGAGATGAAGGTGACGTCTTACAGCCTGATGTGGTTCAGGAGCAAAAATCACGTTAACAAAGTCAAATAAATATTTTAATTGGCCATTTTGGAAATATATATTTTACAATGTTCAGTTTAATTTAATCCGGTTGAGAGCTGACTGCGTGTGATAGAAGGATGACAGCGCACAAAGGCAGACGATATTTTATTTTTTATTTTTGCTGCACGTGGATAATTTAGCGTTTTTTATTTCATAAATATGAGGACCCAATTAGACATTGACTATTTTATTTGAAAGTATCCTTCAACCCAGTGTCTTTTTTTTGGAGTTCCATATGTTTGTGTTGCACGCAGAAACAACATTTCGATTTCTCTGTAGCAGTTCATTGATTTCATAAATGCAAAACGCATAAGATTTTTATACATACTAAAAAAGGTAAAAAGCGATATATGCAGTGTGAACTTCATTTTATTTGTCAAAGGGGTTTTGTGGCTCCCGGTGTTTTCTTCTCTGTTGGAAACGCGTCCAAATGGCTCTCTGAGCGTTTGAGGTTGGCGACCCCTGGGCTATGTAATCTGCAGCTAACGTCAAGAAGAAGTGGCCTAGTTTATCTGGACCAACTGCCTTTCTGGTATCCAGGTGATTCAGTGCTCTGTGAACCTCGGCAGAAGACACGGGAGTAAAGTTAAAAGTGCAACGATGAGCTCAGACTTTAAAAGAGGTCCAGTTATTTCAGGGTTTAAAGAATCAAATAAAAATGGTTCATTGTCTGTTGGATGTGAACCATATTTGACTAAGAAGTTAGGAAGCTCATTTGTCAGGGGTAGATTTGACTATTTTCCAAAACGTCTGGGATCGTTCATATTCTTTGATATTTCAGAGAGCTAATACTCTGACATGGATCTCTTCACTAAAGAGGTACATGTATTTCACAACAGTCATCTCCTGACTTAGGTTTTCCAGCTTGGGCCCAGGCAGCCTCCCTTTCTTTAAGAAGATGGCCAATATCTGGGGGAAAGCAGGGACTGTTGCGCCCTTTCACTCAAAATGTTCCCAAAGGTGCGTGTTTATTTATTAGTCATAAAAGTTCTGCCATGCTGATTCTACAGTGTCAAAAAGAGAGACCCTGCACCACTCGAAGCACGACATGTCATGGACAAAAGCTTGCTCGTTGAAGCACTTAAGATCTCTTTGACCAAGATACGAGGCTTCGCTTTTGGCAACTTGACATTTCTGACAGTTGCAAATGATCACTTAGGTCACAGGTGTCAAACTCCAGGCCTCGAGGGCCGCAGCCCTGCTTGTTTTCCAACTCTCCCTGTACAACCCTCATCTTGCAGCTTCTGATTGACTGAACACACCTGATCCAGGTAATCAGCAGAGGGTCATGCAGGGGTAGGTAGAAAACAAGCAGGGCTGCGGCCCTCGAGGCCTGGAGTTTGACACCCCTGACTTAGGTCATTTGCAAAAACACCTACATCAGGGTACTTATGTGGGCCAGTAGTCATAATTGGGTCAAGTAAGTTTGATCTCGGGGGATATTCAACATTAGGCTGGTTGGACTATCGATTACTTGGCTGTGATTTAAAGAATCGTAGACAGGTGTTAGGCTGTCTGAAGAGGAAGACAACCAATCTAGGTTCAGGTCACCTTTTACTAAAACTTTGATTGTTAGAGACACGGTCAGAGTTTACACCACTGTCAAAAACAGATGATATTTAAAAACTGTTACTGAAGACAAGTCCACAAAGAACTGGTTCCTACTGATCCTTCAGATAAGTTTTGAAAATAACTAAAGGGAGAGTAGTTAAAAATGACTACAGGTGTCTCCGTGTCTGTCTTCATGTCTCTGCGGAACTTTGGTTTCCAAATAATCAGATGGACGCAGTGTTCGCAGTTTGAGGATTTACTGCAACAGGATTCACACTGATCATCACCAGGAAGCTGACGACTGGTGAGTCAGAGTCCAAGTCCACATCAGTGTGAGTGTCAGTGTTAACGTGTGGTTGGGGTGAAGAGCTGCAGTTGCTGACTCTGGCCACTGGGTGTCGCTCCTCACTCTCATTAACACCAGTGCTCCTGATCAGGGTTTGGACATGTGCAGATCAAGCCCAGGACTTACTGGTCCTGTAGAATTTCTCACTGGGTTGAACCGTCACTGCAGCTTCATACATAATGTTGGATGGATTCAATCGGCACAAATGATAAATGGACAGTGGCTGAAAGTTCAGTGAGCGTCTATTTGGGATCAGCTTAGACAAAGACTGTGTGAAGTTCCGTGTCCATGTGAAAACACATGAGCTAAAGTTCCCAGCGAGGGTTTCTGTCTCCACAAGTGTCCACTTTAACAGGACACTGGTGTCAAACACTTTTTTAACACGGTCTGGGTGATAAAGGAGACAAAGATATAAAAAGCTCAAATCCTCATTGATCTAATCCTTTAGTCATCAAACTGGTCCAAACCTGAAGTCCTTGGGTTTTAACAACGTAAGACATTTAATATAGGAGGCGTTGAACCTACATGGAGACTGATGAGAGGCTGACAGAGACCACAGTCAGATACTGGTCTGGGTTTTAGACTTTTATACAGGACAAAATGGGCCCTTGTCTGTTTTAATTCAGCTGACGAAAACACCTGGTTCAGGTAACAGACTGAGGTGGATCCCAGGCACTGTCCTCGAAGTGTTTGCTGGTCCAGGACCCAGAGCTCAGGTCTCTCCACTGTGACAGGTGATCTGTCCTCAGCTGATCGTTCCTTCGTCACAATTTAAAGTTTCACGTTTGGTTTTTCTGTGACACATGATGTGACTCAATAATCAGGTGGAGTGAAGCTGGAGATTCAGTCCATATGTTTGGAATCTTTGTCTCCTCGTCATCAGGACGTATTCATTCAGAATAATGAGTCTTAGTTTAGATGAAATGTGATCAGCACAGAACTTTGACGCCTGAATGTCTTTCAGTAAAAACCGTCTGTGCTGTGACAAAATCTTCTTTTCAATTAAAACAGATTCACTTCAGACGAAGACAGTTACAACTGAATCGTCCGAGCCTCCGTGACGTCCCTGAATCGTCCAATCAGAGACGGAGGAAACACCTGAGTGAGGTGATGGAGCTGGACTCTGATTTAAACAGTGATCCATGTTTTCAATCAGATTCAATTTTTAATTCTGATTTCACACCAACAGCAAGTGTCAGAACATCATTTCACCTCCAACATGCTTAAAGCCAGCAAAGACGCCCTGCTGAAAACACGTGTCTGTCCTCGGCTTCTTCTCACCGGTTTTTAACTGGAGTCACAAACCAGTTTGAGTCCTGAGCACAAAGTTTGTATCCAAGCCTCCAACACTCGGAGGCTGCAGACGTGTCCGACTGAGCATCAGGTTTCCCTCCACAATAGTCATTAGTCCCGGTTGATCCCGGTGATCAGTGTGATGTGGTGTGTAGTGAGTCAGTGTGAACAGTGGAGGCAGTAAATCCTCAGATTTTTTCTCCATCAGTCAGTTTAGAAAGAACCAGGACTTGCAGCAGTTTGATCACGTGTGGATTCTGACTCTCAGAATCAGACTGATCGACACCTAATGGAGATATTGGTCACATCAGAGCTGCAACGATCAATAATCACCGTGTTTAGTGACGGGAGAAAACCTGAGGAGGCTGAACGCTCCATCTAGACTCAGTTTAGAAACAAAGGCCTGGATCACTCAGAGATTTAAAGAGAACCTTTAAAAATCCAGCTGGAGACGGTCCTCTGAATCCTTTAATTAATGTTCAATGTCGCAGCAAGCGAGCACACAGCATCAGAGATGAGTTTTTCCTGGTGGATTTGATTCTTATCGTGTTTTTGTGCACACGTTCTTCAGACCGTTGGCACTTGTCCCACGTAATTCATCTCTTCCGCCCACACAAAGCAACAGAAAAGGCTTTAATCGACACGTTTTCTACCAGCCCCAAAGAGCCACAGTCTCCTCCCAGCACCAGTTTCCTGTTTAGTTCCTCTGCTCGTCGTGCTGCAGGTTTTCTCCTCCACGTGAAGCTAAAGTCAGAGAGATTTTTCCTGTTTGTTCCACTACAAACACGAACAAATCTGCTGCTAACGACTAACGTCTGTGTCACTTTCTGTTTCGTCTTCCTGGCAAACAGCAGGTTTTACTTTTACTGCACCGTATTCACGGGACACTTCAACGTGATTTAGGTTTTAAATGAAAGACAAATATAAATCTGATCCACTTTAGTTTTTATAATTGACATAAAATATCTACTTAGCTTTGAAATCAAACTTGCATTTTAAAACCTAATGTATAATATACATTCATGTAATAATCCATTAAACATGATATTAACTTGGCTGAAGTACATTTTTACTGATGCCCGTGAACTTTGATGGCAGCAGTAATCAGGACTGTAATCGAGTATTTTTACTGCAAACTTCCGGTTTGTCCTTGTTCTTCAGTGAATTGATGAGTTTAATTTCTTTGTGATCAGTTTGTCTTTGACCACAGCAGGAAACACAAAGAACAAAACTCTGATCAGACCTGAGCTGATCTCCACAGAGACTGACAGGAGGAAGAAAGCAGCAAAAGTCTGAGTCAGCAAGACGAAAAGAGTCAGGACAAGAAACGTGTCAGTGTCATGAGACGTTAGAGTCCAGTAATGAGGAGAAAACGGATTCGGAGAACAGAAGTAATCAGAGTTTTAATAGAAGCAGTGATGCTGCTGAGTGAGCAGAGTTCAGGAGCTTCTTCCTCTTTCCTCCATCACTGGTGCAAAGAGCAACAACCTTTGAGCTCGACTCTGCTGCTTTTCTTTACTTGTAGTTACTGTTTGTTCCAGGTCTCCGTCTAACATCACTGACTAGAACCGAGTGAAAAGGTTTAAGTGGATTTATCCACATTCTCACACGCTCCTTAATTTAATGTGTGACGTGAAATATGCAAGAACACGTGCGATTGAATGCAGCAGCTCCGTCGTGGGAAGAGTCGCCGTCCGACTTCTGTTAGTTTCACGTCAAATCTTTCAATCAGTGAATAACGTGGATGTGAACAAATGTGGGGATGAAACTTGTTCCTTTGGACAAAAAGAACATTGTCCTTCTGTCTTTGGACGTGTTCAGTGGTGAGGTTCCCCTGTGTTCATGTGTTCATGTGACGTCAGCTTTGTGAAGACGGAGCCGAGCTTCAGCCCGTGACTCCAGTTTCAGTCCCGCTGGGACTCTGTCCTTCCACAGAGTCTCCTCCGACAAACTGACCCGCCTCCACATTCCCTGAACCTCTGTATGCCGGGTTTGGATTCTCCATGTCTTTGTGAGATCTGTAAGAGGTTCCTGACTATTAGTGCCCGGTTTGAACTGGTATGAGAAAATACTTTTACTGCTCAGGAGAAATTAATTTCAGGGTCGAGACTAAACCGACTGGAGGCTTCACCTGGTGAACACACAACCTATTTCTGTCAAAGTCTTTTCTTCCTGGTTGAAGTCTGACCTAACTGCCTGTGGCAGTCTGAGGTCAGATGACACATGATAACTTTAATTCCCTAATTTAATTTAGCCGCTTCCCTTTGTCTCCGGCCGTCTGTTCACCCAGTCTTCCTGCAACTTTCCGTTCAATCGCATTCCATTACGAAATGTCACACAATCAACTACCATAAAATCATAATACATTGACGTTTCTCCTTTTAATTAAACGTTTTCATGATTATGTTTTACTTTTTCATGCTTTTAGTCAATATTTCTGGCATGGTCTGTTCTCAATGTTCGTGGTACGAAGGATGATGTAATTTTCTTCGAATTGTTGCAGCTCATGTGACACAATTTCACAACATAACTTTATCCATTGGTGTGACTGAGGGGCCAGAACATTAGCACCACCTCCTCTTTGAGCTCAGTAATAAACCGAGAGCAGAATTATAATTATCATTAATAATTACTATTAGAATTATTAATGAATTCTGAAAAGGGTTGTGTCCACCGACTCAGATCTAAACAGATCAAATCACATGTGCACATGCAAAACCAAGAAAACAAAATGAATGATCATTGGACATTATTCTTGGATTAACGATCTGTCCTGTAGTTACTCTTTATGCTAAGAGGCCGTTAATGTTCTTTAATCAGCTTTAGGACATAAAGACGTGAAGAAATATGTCTGTGACCTGAAACCCCCAAACTTCCGTCAGATGAACCCACACCCTGCTTCCTGATCTGCTGATTATCTGCTGACACTTGCGATTCTGTATTTGGGTTTTACATCATCAAACTTCAGCTCCTATATAATCACCCAGTGAAATGGGAAGTGACAGAGATTTGTCTCTGAGCCACAGATCAAGCATCAGATCAGAGCTGTGCTGTGTCCTTGATGATGAACCTTTCGATGTATCTGCTTTTTGTTATCCTGCCTGTGTTTCTGCTCTGTGCACAGGCCCAGAACGTGACAGAGGTCAAAGTGGAGCTGGGTCAGAACGTCACTTTGACCTGTTCAGGGAGAAGACAGACACCTACTGGTACATGCAGATCAACAGGGAGCTCCGAGGAAGGATCAGCCGCACTTTCAAAGATCGTCCTAATATGACTGATTACTGCGTTCATACTGTTGGACCCAAATATTCGCCTGGGACAACAGCCTCGTCATCGCCGACATCACCGCAGACGACTGCAGACTGTACTCCTGTGGCAGGATGAGAAATGATGACATTCAGATGTGGACACATTCAGTCTCGTCTCTCGTGGGTAGTTTTTCACAAATGTTCACACACACGGAGGTTACGTGGTTGTCGTGCGCTCAGTGTGTGTTACAACAGACCGTGTTCTGTATTACCTAAGAGCTCTTGAATCTCCCGGCATCAGACCTGGGGAGGGACACACCAACAATCGTGCTAATTATCATTTCAACTCATCCCATTTATCATGAAAGATCATAAACAGATCTTACTTGGGTTTTAGGAAAATGGAGGATTTTCCAAAGTGACAAAACGTTGTTACAGAAGGTATGAATGGAAATGATAATGATTCTCACTGCACTATTTTCATATTGATTTGAAAATGTTATTACGTTTGAAAGTGCGGAGCTGAACGTTTGTTGGTGAATTTTAGTTTAGTTTGTAAAACCACATCAACGTGTTCAGATCAAATTTTTCAGCTTTGTCCCTTTTTTCCCAGGTGTCTCTGTCCGTCCACCCAACAAACGCTCAGAGGGGAAAAACCACAACGACCACCAGATCCACTTACATGTAGAACAGAACAAGTTCCTCACTTACGGCTCATTTGTCCTGAACTTCCTCTTTGTGACCGGTGAGTCTGTACAAGTTTTAAGACGTCAGCTTTTACCCGACTGAGCTGATCACATTGTGAGGCACGTTCACAAAGCGAGTTTCTTCTTCTGTTGGTGTTTGAAAGTGACTCACCTGAGACTCTGCTGCAGGTCTGTTTTCTGCCCTCCTATTTTTGAAGAAGAAGCAGAAGAAGAAGGACTGTAGCCGTCAGGTGACTGATCCGGATTCCCACCTGGTAAACAAACCCACTGATCCTGTCATGTACTAATACTCGTACTGCTGATACTCGTTCCTAGTTATTACATTCATTAGCAGTTAATGCTGCTACTGCTGATGCTAAAGCTGCTTACTGCTCCATCAACACACACAGCAGTGGGAACGTCACCCCCCCGTCCCGGGGTTGGGGGTCTGACTCCTGACTCCTGTCTCCTGTCCAAATGTTGACGTGTCCACCTCATTGTGCCACATCTCGTTGTACTAGTACTTCCTGTGTGGTTCTCAGTTCTCTTCCTGTGTGTTGCAGTGTGCTGGGATCAAGCCCCTCCCCTTCAGGGCCCCCCCACCTGCTCCGTCTTCAGAGCCTATTTACTACAAAGTTTAGCTTCCTGCTCTTCCTGGACCTGACGGAGACACCTGGACTGGACCTGTGCACCTGAATACAGAATCGCCTCATTTGTACACGTCCTTCTGCTTCGCTCTGATCTTCTTCGAATGTCCTTATGAAGTCAGTCTTAAATTAGTCCATGTCACAGTGAAATCGCTTGCAGCTCTAATGGAAACTCAGCAGCTTGTTATGTTGAAGTGGAAGCTGTTTCCCCCTGATTTGTCCCACTCTGCTCAGTCTGGACTCTGTACCACTGCCTGACCTTGTTTGCAAAGAATAAACTGAAGAAAGACGACGTGTCTGTTCTGGCTCTTTATTTCAGTCGTCACCACAGATAAATTACGTGTTTTTATTTTTGCTTCGGTGCATTTTGACAGCCTGTTTCTGCATCATTGCACAATTTCATCGAAACTTTCTCTTAATTTATGCTACTGTTGTTTCAAGAAATGTTCTTTTTCACTGTCTGACTCACTGTCACTTCCTTAAAGTGGTTTAGGCCCCTTCACTTTGAAGCATTGTGCACATCATTTCTTTAGATAACTGATGACATTATTTAAAGTATGGATTCATAAAATAGGACCCACAGTACATATCAGTTTTTTGGCCAGTTTCCACCTGGAGGTCCAACATCAGCTCAGCATAAGACTGACAGCAGGTCAGCAAGCTAGAACAGAGGAAGACAGACACATCCAGAACCCAAAGAGATTCACTTTGTGGTCACAGGATAATGAGAGACGCAGGACATGAGTTTGGGAGAATAATACACTGTTTTCTTCAAACTGCGGCTGAGATGAAAATTGTCACTTTTCATATATTTACAGTGTTTTTGAGCAAAATGCACAAAGTGTGAGTCAGTGAACAGCTGCTCAAACATTAAGAGGATCCATATTGTTGTTCAATCTTAAAAAAGCTTTTTTGTTTCCTGTCAGTGAACTGCCAGATCCAACTCGTGGGTTTTCTAAAAGAAGACACCCTACTGTCCTGTCTCTGTCGACACGACCCTTCACCAGAGGACGTCTCTGTCTTCTGGAGGGACAAGGACAACAACCTGTATTAAACAGAGAACTTAATAAACCAGACAGTTCAGTCCAGCGCCAGAAGTTCACAGGTTGTGTGCAAAGTTTGTCCATCCACTAAAGTCTACGATGCCGGAGGTAGACAACTTCAAGGACAGGTCAAGCTCACTGTCTGTGGGACAGAGCTTCTGTCTCCTCTAAACTGTCCTCTGAGGGTCAGTCTGTCTGTGCTGTAACAACGACACCTGCTGGATTGTTTTAGTCACGACATGACTAAAGAAAACCGGAGGTGTCTCTCCAAAATGAAATATGTGTCACGCACAGCTGCACAAGTTCATCCATGAACACATTGCTGGTGCATGAAGTATGTGCCAGTCAGCCACAACATAAATACCCCCCGGTGGTTTTAATACTGTGGCTGATTGATGCCTAGAAGACGTTTGACCTTTGAAAACCTGCTCTGCTCTTTGTTAAAAATGTGAGTTCTTGCAGATTTCACCTCTGGGACTCGGAACTTAGACATTCACACTTACTTCCTTTTGACTCGGACGTCAAACTATTATGACCATTTACACAAGCTGTTTTCAAAAGCTTTTGAAGATTACAGCAGCATTAGTCAGCCATAAACCTAAACCGCACAATCAGAGACTAGGATTTCTGCGTCCCGTAAAGAGTCTCAGTTGTCCCCGGACGATGTGTTGGAGCTGCTGATGCTGCTCCTGGATCATCAGCTCACAGTCCTGCAGCAACACTGAGCTTCCTCCATCTACTGCTCGAAAACTCGAAACTCAGATTTGCCATCACTGTTTTATCTGCAAACAAAGCTGAACTCTGTCAGTTTGGTGGAGACGTTAAATAGTTTGTTACGTTCTAAAAGTGCAGCTTTTATTTCAGTGTTAATCCTTTAACACTAAATATCACTTCACCAAAAACTGTAAACCTTTTAAAAACACTTACATGATGATATATATTTGCTTTTAAAGGCCATTGTGCTAAATAACTCCACACTTTTTGCTTGAAATAAACAATTTCCATTCTGTGTGAATCTCAGTCATTCTAAGTGTGCGTGGCCTGACGTCTGTCTCGCGTTTTCATCGTCACCAAACACTCGTAAACCTGCGACAGCAAGGACAGAAATGTCTCTGCTGGACTGGCTGAGGGCGCAGGCACAGGCTGGAGACACTGACAGTTCCAGTTCCAGCCCACAATGTGAAAATAAACGCTGATTTGAGTGAAACCAGGTCTAGGATTAAAATCCAATTAGCAGCTGATGGACACTGACTGTCTGGATGGGAGTTTAAACAGAGCTGCATCCTAAATGTGCCAGGGTCGCCTTCTTGTCCCACGCTTTCGTTCCTTCTGGACTGTCTTTAAGAATTCCCTCTACCCTAAAGAATCCTCAGGATTTTGTTCTCAGCAGTGATCTGTGGTTCTGACATTTACTAATAGTATATTTTGCACTGACATCAGTTTGAATAATGAATCAACCCTTTTATTAGGTCTTAATAAAGCGGAGCTCACGCTGACAAAGACAAATGATCTTTATTGACTGATTTTGCATTGTTACTAATATCAGTAAATAGACGCTCCCTTACTCGACCTGCCTGATTTTCATGGAACAACAGCTGACGTCATAATCCAATACGGCACCAGATCAGGACAAAACCACGTCAAGTCCCCTTATATGTGGAGAGGAAAACCTGCAGGGACAGACACGCACATGTGTTCAGATGTCCTCTGACCCGGAAGTAGTTCGCTGTTTCCGGCTTTTCCTCTTTACACGTGTCGAGTAAAACCACTCAGACGGTCTTGACTGAAATCCACCAGCTGAGCTTGTTCCCAACAGTCTTTGAAAAGAGCCGCAGATCCAGGATGGAGGAGCCCCGGAACAACAAGGCCGCCAAAAGGAGCAAGGCAGGCTCGTCCTCCGCTTCCAGCGATGATCAGGTCAGTGCCGATGAGTTCACGGCGGAAAACGGCTTCAGAGCGGAACTAAGGGAGCTGCTCTTTGTTCCAACACGGTCGGACCGGTGTTATGCCGAGATCTGCATCCCCCATTATTTGAGCCACACTGTTGCATACCTGGTGTTTTTTATTTTGAGCCATTTGGCACTTAAGATGTATTGGAAATTAATAGTGGTGGGAGGTGCATAGTTAGCTAAGAAAGCCAAGTTAGTCCCTACTAGTTAATTACTGCATTTCCACACTTTGTTTAGCAGTTATCTTTTCTTCCACTAACAGACAAACCTAAGACAAATTTAGAGGACTTGACGTTATTCACATTATTTATTAATAAAAAAATACAATATCTTGAATGAACAAGGACATTTATTAAGTAGTGTTCTGGTAAGTGGACTTATAGGAACCCATCTGAATGATGAGGTTCAACAGTGATGAATGAACATTCTTCCTGTTCTATCTTCAAGAACATGATTTAAAGAAAGAGAGTTAACATTTTAAGAAAGTCCTGAAAATAAATATCTGCTAGGCTATAGCTTAGTAATAACAAATTAAACATTTTTATTTACATTCCAAAAAAAAAGTGTTCACTTTCCCTGCTAGTTATAAATAGGAATGTCTGTATCACTACTCAAAAGTCTATTATATACACAGAGGGCAGAGGAACTCCATATCCAGTGCTGGACGTCTAACACAGCCATGGTGATACCACCTACTGCATGAATCACAGCCGATCTGAAAAAGGACATTAAAGTTTCAAATTCATTGATTATTGTACTATTAAACAATTATCACTATGTTCTAAACTTAGTACCAACAATTATATATATGTGTGACAAACACACATATATATATTTTGTTTACCCATTGTGGGTCATTTGAGTCCAAGAGTGGGGGGTGCAGATCTCGGCAACTCAGTGCTGCCGAATATTGCATCCCCCTCTAAATATTGCCCCCCCCCCTCCCTGATTAACGGTAACACACGTTATAACCAAACGCTGTCATTATTCCATCTTTCAGGTTATTTTAAGCTGACAGTGAAAATCCACATACGAAAAAGTGTGAGTGGGTCAAATCATACCAAAGTTTGCAAAACCTGTTATTATAAGCAGATATTTTATTAGATTGAGCTTGACTTGACAAAGTGTGACACATTGACAACATTCATACATTCAACGAACCACAATGAAAAACCTTCATTTACCACAAAACTACTGATCTGCTATAACCTTTTTTAATAGGACGAAGATTTTACCCACACAAACATGTTTTTAGACATGAATCAATGAAGCTGCAGTTTTAGAAATACTTCGATACTTAAACATGACATTTAGCCTAATAAAGCTGCTGCAGGAGCAACACTTATAAACCAGCATGGACTTATAATCTGTTCACATCTCCAACATGGATCATATTGATTTTACACAGTTGTTTGCCCAACAAATCATTTGTTCCTGGGTTTACGTTCAGCCTGTGCGCGCTCCCGCTTGGGGGACGCAGATCTCGGCAGGCAAAACTCGGCATAACACCGGCCGCCGCTTTTCCCGCCCTACATACGGCACTTACCGTTGCTCATAGTTACGGCAGCTGCACAAACAGGAAGACAACGGTTCGAGTAATGAGTAACGGTTCCGAGCAGGCCCGTAAACCCAGAAGGACCGAGCAGGGGTGATATCAACGTGATATTTTGAAATCATAAGTTCTACTGTTGCTCCGGTTTCTAGCCGGTTTAAAAACTCTAAAACCCGGTTTAAAAGTGTGAGAGAGCACAAAGCCAATGTGGAGAGTTCACAGGTTGTAAGTCAGTGTTTGAGAGCGAGGGAGGACGGATCCGTTTGTCACGTCTGACGCCCCTCACCTGTTAACCGGAGCTGGAAACAGAGGGTCACTCTGTTTGACCCTCCTCACACTTTCAAAGTAAAAGCTGGAGCAGTGGTTCTTTCTAACCACTAGATGGAGACAATGAGCGACATGTCACGTCTGTTATTTCTTTAAATTTGAAATGATTTAATACTACTCATATACATTTCTTTAGGAAATTTGTTGCTTGCATGACATTTTCAATCAAATAATTTAACAGAGAAAATAACTGTTTGGAAATTTATAAAATAGGCATTATGCAGCCTTCAGGAATCTAAAGGGCCAGTAATGGGTTTACTGTGATCTGGTCCAACTTCATGTAAACTCAAATGTTAATGGAAATAAAACTGATATATGACGACTTCTTCTAAAACTGTTGAGGGCCACAGATCCATAGCATATGTAGCCCAGCAGATGTTTAATACGACTGAATAATCATTGAATACATCACACATCTGTAGCATGATTCTTGTTGGCAAAGACATTGATTCTGACTTTAGGTTGATTTCATATTGTTCTGTGCTCCAAAAGCAAAATGTTGCATTTGATAGAAGATTGTGAATGAGTGGAATATCACCTGGCACTGATCTGTCAGTGTTTGCCACCGAACTGTAGATTTGATGAGCGTGTCCATCATTTATACGACCTGACTTAACAGTAGGATTAGTGCACCAGAGTTCGTGGCCTCCATCTTACTTGGAATCCACTTGTGAAGATCTGACTGCCTGTCTACTTTCTAACTACATACTCTACCTGTCTAAGGTTTTATAGATTACTGATGTTTGACTGTAGTCTAGTAAATTTAATAAAGAACAGCCTAATGCTAAGCAGCAAATATCGACTGTCACCACCACCACACTGCTCTGATTTAGGACCCAACGTGCTTGTGTTTTAAGGAAATCTTGGTTTATTTGTCCCGTTGCTCACGTGCTGTGAACCAAGTTGACCTTTGACCCTTGCAACCTTAGTTTAGGTGTTTAAGTTCATATATTGTCCCAGGACTTAAACACAGTTAAATCAAATCACATCAAGTAGTTTTGTCTTGTAGATAACAGCCTCATTCATTTTGTAGGTAGATTCTGCATGTTGACTTTCTCATTGGGGATGTAGAGGAACTTAGTGCTTTCAGTTTAGCAGCCTCCCACAGACGTGTCCAGTCAGGAACAAATGACTTCAATGCTTTTGAATCACCTAAAGCAGCTCTAACTCTAAACTTTATCAAAAAGGAATGTTTGAAGCAGGAGAGGAGCTCGATAGCTGAAGGCTGTGCCTCCCGTTCTACTTTTGGAAACTCTGGGAATCACAAGAAGACCTGCAGTCAGAGTTAAGGATTCTGTATGGATAATACTGTATTGTGAGGGCTTTAAGATTCAGGGAAGCTTGACCATTTGTGTATGAGGAGGAGGGTTTTAAACTGTATTCTAGATTTTGCAGGTAGACAAGCTGAAATATGATCTTCCGTCATAATTGTAGTCACTACTTATTCTGCAGCATTTTGGAATAATCAATCTTTTTATGGAGCTACTGGAGCAGCCCAATAGTGGGGAATTACAGTCCAATCTAGAAGTAACAAATTCATGGACTGAGTTTAGCAATATATTTGGGTGCAATATTTGCATCCACTTATTTTGAAAGAATTAGTTTTTTGCTCTCTCAGACCTTTTGGCAGTAATATACTTCCATAAAAAAACGCTTGTGACAAATGAAGGACACAGTTACATGTTTGGTTGTTTTGGCGAAGTGACCAAACGCAGCGTGAAGACTGATCCAAGCTGTGGGATAGTTTGATCGACCCAGATCGACCAGTGATCCCTCTGCATCTGCCGTCCATGGGGCGACATGTCACGGTTAGAGAATCAATTTCCTCTAATCGCTACGTTTGTTTTCTCTACGAGCTTTTTCCATATTACACATTTTGGCACGTGTCCTTCATGATCGGTGTAGAAAACAACTGACATACAGTCATGACACCATCATACTGTGATGTTGGACCTATTTATCACATACCAGAGATCATGGATCAGTTTGAATACATCAGAATACGTAATGAGGTCATGTCGCCTTACGCAGAAGAGGAAATGGCCTTGAAATGGCAACGACCCCAAACACACCGGTAAGCGAGCAGCATGTTGGTTCCAGACCAACAAGATTTATGTTACGGAGCGGCCAGCCCAGTCCCCGGACCTTAATTGTGGAATGTAGTCGAATCTCCCTAGGCTGGAAAACCTGTTCACAGGTGCCAGAAGTCGGTCGAGTCCATGCGACACAGATGTGAAGCAGTTGTCACAGACGGTGGTTACGCAACTAAATATTAGTTCAGTGATCCACAAGCATCGTTCACTTTATACAGTAAACGTTGAGTCTGTAAAGAAAAATGAGAACACCGCTATTTGAGCAGCCTAATATTCTTCCTTTTTCTTCACTTTCTGTGAAACAGTAACAGATGTGACATGTTTGGCTGTGGAATAGAATGTGCAGCGTTGCTTTACTGGCTTTTTTATACACACTGCTGTTATTTAGAACACAACAGGAAATGTTAGAACTGGTGAAAAGTGCAGCTGAACCACCGAAAGGAAAGACAAAATAAAAGTTTATCTGCATCGAAAGCAAAATTTAAGCGATTTGAGAAAAACCAAAACTTTCTTCAGCTATTTTTATTTTTAAATTCAGCTTCAGTTCAGTTTATTTTCTACTTTTTAACACTTTAATAATGTTTCAGTTTTTTCTGCATTACTTGTAAAATTCTCTCAGCACTGAAGCGTTCACGGTGCGTTTTCCTTTGGGAAATGCTTTTTCTACTTTATTCTATTGCTTCTCTTGAGGTCCTGCATTAGAACGACCCTCAGACAGCTAAAGGTCGACGTTCTGCTGCAGTTTCCACAGTGAGCACAGAAACACTGCGGAGCATTTGTTTTCCAATGTGTGCAGCTGACAACAGTGTCATTGAATAGGACGACACCTGGTGTCACCTGGTGCAGATGTTAATGGATTAACAATACTACTAC
Organism: Channa striata; assembly: GCA_033026295.1. Taxonomy (NCBI): domain Eukaryota; kingdom Metazoa; phylum Chordata; class Actinopteri; order Anabantiformes; family Channidae; genus Channa; species Channa striata. Next base: position 34,207,891 of record CM065170.1, read on the forward strand.
TTTCGGCTTTCGGCTTTTCCCATCTGGGGTCGCCACAGCGAATCATCCGTTTCCACTTCACTCTGTCCTGGGCATCTTCCTCTCTGACACCAGCTAACCTCATGTCCTCTGTTAGAACATCCATATATCTCCTCCTTGGTCGCCCTCTCGCCCTCTTGCCAGGCAGCTCCATCTCCAACATCCTTCTACCAATATATTTACTATCCCTCCTCTGCACATGTCCAAACCATCTCAGTCTTGCCTCTCTGACTTTGTTGCTAACACAGGCAACGTGAGCTGTCCCTCTGATGAACTCGTTCCTTATTCTGTCCAACCTTGTGACTCCTAAGGAGAACCTGAACATCTTCATCTCTGCTGCTTCCATCTCTGCCCCTTGTCTCTTTCTCACTGCTACTGTCTCTAACCCATAGAGCAGAGCTGGTCTCACCACTGTCCTGTTCACCTTTCCTTTGAGTCTTGCTGACACTCTTCTGTCACACAACACTCCTGACACTTTCCTCCACCCACTCCAACCCGCCTGCACTCGCCTCTTCACCTCTTTTCCACACTCCCCATCGCACTGAACTGTTGACCCCAAGTACTTAAACTCCTGCACCTTCTTCACCTCAGCCCCCTGTAACCTCACGCTTCTACCTTGCTCCCTCTCGTTTAGACACATGTATTCTGTCTTACTACGACTGACTTTCATGCCTCTTCTTTCCAGAGCAAACCTCCACCTCTCCAGCTGTTCCTCCACCTGCTCTCTACTCTCACTGCAAATCACAATGTCATCTGCAAACATCATTGTCGAGGGAGATTCCTGTCTGACCTCATCTTTCAACCTGTCCATCAGCATAGCAAACAAGAAGGGACTCAAAGCCGATCCTTGGTGTAGTCCCACCTCCACCTTCAACTCCTCGGTCTGACCTACGGCACATCTCACCACCGTCATGTTCCTCTCATACATGTCCTGGACTAGTCTGACGTACTTCTCTGCCACTCCCGACATCCTCATACAGTACCACAGCTCCTCCCTCGACACCCTGTCATACGCCTTCTCTAAATCCACAAAGACACAATGCAGCTCCTTCTGACCATCTCTGTACTTTTCCATCAACAACCTCAAAGCGAAAATGGCGTCAGTGGTGCTCTTACGGGGCATGAAACCATACTACTGCTCACAAATCACACCTCCTTCCTAAGCCTGGCCTCCACTACTCTTTCCCACAGCTTCATTGTGTGGCTCATCAGCTTTATCCCTCTGTAGTTGCTACAGTTCTGCGTGTCACCCTTGTTCTTAAAGATCGGCACCAGAACGCTTCTCCTCCATTCCTCAGGCATCTTCTCACTCTCTAAAATCCTGTTAAACAGACCTGTCAGAAACTTCACTGCTGTCTCTCCTAGACACTTCCACACCTCCACAGGTACGTCATCAGGACCAACAGCCTTTCCGCTCTTCATCCTTTTCAGAGCCTTCATCACCTCATCCTTATCTGTTGCACATCTTTCCCATCTCTATCTCTCTGTCTATCCTGTACAAGTCCTTCTGTCCTTCCTTCGTGTCTAACCTGTCATACAGCTCATCGTAAGCTCTCTGTTTGGCCTTTGCCACCTCCCTCTTCACTCTGCGCTGCACTTCCTTGTACTCCTGTCTACTTTCCTCAGTCCTTTCTACATCCCACTTCCTTTTAGCTAACCTCTTCCTCGGGATGCAGTCCTGTACTTCCTCATTCCACCACCAAGTGTCTTTATCTTCTTTCCTCTTTCCAGATGACACACCAAGCACCTTCCTCCCTGTTTCCCTAATTACCTCTTCTGTAGTTTCCCAGTCATCTGGAAGCTCTTGCTGACCACACAAAGCCTGTCTCAACTTCTGCCTGAATTCCTCACAAGTTTCTTCATTCTTTAGCTTCCACCACTTGGTCTTCTTTTCTGTCTTTCCTCTCTTCTTCTTCCTGACCACCAGAGTCATCTCACACACCACCATGCGGTGCTGTCTGGCTACACTCTCTCCTACCACCATTTTACAGTCACTAACCTCTCTCAAATGACCTCGTCTACATAGAATGTAGTCCACCTGTGTACTCCTACCTCCACTCTTGTATGTCACTCTGTGTTCCTCTCTCTTCTGGAAGTAAGTGTTGACTACAGCCATTTCCATCCTCTTAGCAAAGTCCACTACCATCTGTCCTTCTGGATTCCTGTCCTTTACACCAAACCTGCCCATCACCTCCTCATCACCTCTGTTCCCCTCACCAACATGCCCATTGAAGTCTGCTCCAACAACTACTCTCTCTCCTCTGGGGATACTCTCTACAACCTCATCAAACTCACTCCAGAATCTCTCCTTCTCTTCTAACTCACAGCCAACTTGTGGAGCATACCCACTGACTACGTTCACCATCACACCTTCGATTTCTGGCTTTAGGCTCATCACCCTGTCTGAGACTCTTTTCACCTCTAGAACATTGTTCACAAACTCCCCTTCAGGATCACTCCTACTCCTTTCTCTTCCTATCCACACCATGGTAGAACAGTTTGTATCCTCCTCCAATACTACGTGCTTTGCTGCCTTTCCACCTCGTCTCCTGCACACACAGTACATCTACCTTCCTTCTCTCCATCATGTCTGCCAGCTCTTTACCTTTCCCTGTCATTGTGCCAACGTTAAGAGCCCCTACTCTCAGATCTAAGCTCCTGCCTTTTCTCTTCTTTCTCTGACCACGAACCCTTCTGCCTCCTCTCCTTCTTCGACCAACAGTAGTCCAATTTCCACCGGCACCCTGTAGGTTAACAGCACCGGTGGCGGTCGTTGTTAACCCGGGCCTCGACCGATCCGGTATGAAAGTGGTATGGATGACTCGCATGGTTGTACTTGGCAAAAATTTACGCCGGATGCCCTTCCTGCCGCAACCCTCTCTATTTATCCGGGCTTGGGACCGGCACAGAAGTTACTGGCTTGCAACCCCTGTGGCTAGATTTTTATGGGTTAGGGTTTAATTGGTTAATGGATTAACAATAACAGCTGTTATATTATTATTATTATACATGTAGTTAAGAGAAAACCTCAGCCTGACTTTTAAATCCCATCCATTTGATTTTCCTCTGGCCACAGGTCTGTATCAGTTTACTCTGAGCGTGGAACTTGTCAGTCATTCGCAGCCTTACAAACTCCAGTAATTCGTAACGGTAGGACACACAACAGATTAGAGCAGCTGATCTGCTGAAACTGATCTTTGCACTAGGACTGAGACTTTTTACCAAAGTCACTTTCGAACGATGTTTGAATTGACACAAACCCACATAATGGAATGTTGCTCTTTCTTCCATACAATGTTTAAAAAAGGGTGAGAAGGCTCGACTACTTTTTCATTCCTTTACTTATTCAGTTCATTACCCAAAAGTTGTTACTCCCTCCCAGGTGTGTCTTCGTTTGGTGTAATGCTGTGAACACGCGCTTGATGTCCGTGTCCGGATTAATGTCGCAGCTAGTAGCAACTTCGCTTCCTGAGGCCGTGTTGATTGCTGATCATCATCTGATGGGCCGGTTCTCGTTGCTTTTATTGGTTAGGCAGGTTAAACTTCCAATCAGAGGCAGAGTAGGGGCGGGTCATACCTGGAGCAGCTGTGGTCCCGCCTTGATGAGAAGACTGACAGAATGTGGTGACAAGTAACTGAAAATGCAAATAGTGAGGGGTGCTGTTTGACTCCACATTGAATAGAGACACAGAAAACCATTGGAATATGACATACAGTTAATTTATCTTTCATTCCCTTTGTTTAACCAAAGTAATTTGAACTTAATTGAAGACTGAACATTTGATATTAAACTGTCAACTGAATAATGCATTTTGAAACCACATGACTAAACTGCATGTTGAAATTGCCAGTTGAATAAAGACTACAAGAAGCCAAGGCAGTTTGAAATGCAGTTGATTTAGCTTTTACTTGACATTTTTATCCACATAATTCAAACTGATTTGGGGATTGAATTCCCAATTATGAAATGAATTGCCATTAGATGCACTTCTGTAGACTACAGGTGTGGTGGAGCGAGGGAATATAGTCCTCTGCTTTATCAATCTCAATTGTCATCGATCTCTCGGACAGATTACGCGGGTGACCAAACACACTTGGACTGCTCAGATATATCATGTGTGGGAAACAGTGCTGTTCCTTTGACATGACAAGATTGAAGTCACATATATTAAACATGTTTGATATTTACAGTGTCAATAATTGTATACAGCTAACTACCTCCTGAGATCTAACTCTTTTTCTTTGTCTGTTACTTTAGAAACGGAGCAGAACAAAGAGGCACAATCATCATTTCTGTCAGCAATGTGGCAAAGTCTTCTCAGCACCATCAGAACTGAAGATTCATCAGAGAGTTCACACTGGAGAGAAACCTTATTCATGTGATCAGTGTGGAGCAACTTTCGCTCATAACAGCAGTTTAAAAATACACAAGCGCGTTCACACTGGAGAGAAACCTTATTGGTGTGATCAGTGTGGAAAAAGTTTCACTGACAACAGCAATCTAAAACTCCACCAGCGCGTTCACACTGGAGAGAAACCTTATTGGTGCGATCAGTGTGGGAAAAGCTTCACTCAGAGCAGCAATCTAGAAATACACCAGCGCGTTCACACTGGAGAGAAACCTTATTGGTGCGATCAGTGTGGGAAAAGCTTCACTCAGAGCAGCAATCTAGAAATACACCAGCGTGTTCACACTGGAGAGAAACCTTATTCGTGTGATGAGTGTGGAAAAAGTTTCGCCCATAACAGCAGTCTAAAAAGTCACCACCGCGTTCACGCTGGAGAGAAACCTTATTCATGTGATCTGTGTGGAAAGACTTTCACTCAGAACAGTCATCTGAAAACCCACCAGCGCATTCACGCTGGAGAGAAACCTTATTCGTGTGATGAGTGTGGGAAAACGTTCACTGACAAAAACAGTCTAAAACTCCACCAGCGTGTGCACACTGGAGAGAAACCCTATTGGTGTGATCAGTGTGGAAAGACTTTTACTCAGAGTAGCAGTCTAAAAATGCACCATCGCGTTCACACTGGAGAGAAACCTTATTGGTGCGATCAGTGTGGGAAAAGCTTCGCTCGGAGCGGTAGTTTAGAAAATCACCAGCGAGTTCACACTGGAGAGAAACCTTATCGGTGCGATCAGTGTGGAAAGACTTTTACACAGAACAGCCATCTAAAAATACACCAGCGCTTTCACACTGGAGAGAAACCTTATTGGTGTGATCAGTGTGGAAAGACTTTTACTCAGAGTAGCAGTCTAAAAATGCACCATCGCGTTCACACTGGAGAGAAACCTTAGTGCGAAAAAAGACTAGTTTAGAAAATCACCAGCGAACACTGGAGAGAAACCATCTAAAAAGACTTTACACAGAACAGCCATCTAAAAATACACCAGCGCTTTCACACTGGAGAGAAACCTTATTGGTGTGATCAGTGTGGAAAAAGTTTCACACGTAACAGCCATCTAAAAATACACCAGCGCGTTCACACTGGAGAGAAACCTTATTGGTGTGATCAGTGTGGAAAGACTTTCACTCAGAAGATCCATCTAAAAGGACACCAGTGTGTTCACACTGGAGACAATTCCTAAACATGCTGATAAACTAAAATTGGCATTTTAGACACCAGTGTGACACTGTCAACAGTTTCGAGCAGTGACCAATGTGGCTGACGTTTGTTTAGCTGCTGCTCTATAAAACAATGAACTGGGATTCATTCAAAACAATATCAGCCATATCTGACAGGATCTAAGTAACGACTGGATTTGTTAAAAACCACAGATTTAAACCAAATTTGATCTTTTGCGAGTTTTCTGTTGATGGTCTTTTTGTGCTGTGGCCTTTGTTGCCTTTACGCATCATTTCCTGCTGCCGTACAATTTCCTGTGATTCCCTTCGGGGCAGCATCATTTCAGATGGTGACATGTAAATGGCCGCTTATATAGATCCAGGAACAAGGGATCAAGCCACTGACCCTGTGGTCCATGGACAACTGCCTTACCAACTGAGCTCGTCTGTCTCCAATGTCTTTCAGAATCGACTGTAAACATGAGGCGCTTGTGTCAAATACACTGGACGTACAGGCGTGACCCTTTCTCCTCATGTACAGATGAAATCAGAGGAAAAATACTGATGGTATTAACTCTGCTAGTTGTGTTAGTATGAGGAGCTACGTTCAGAGCATGTTAGCTCAACCCAGTCAAATGCAGTGACTGAAGCTATGAGCGAACGTTTTTCCTTGTACGAGGACATACGCTGTATAGTGAAAATGTGGGACTTGAATGGTTTGTTTTGCATTATTGGATTATAATTACTGTGTAAACGTCACTAATGCTGGTAAATGTGGAGCTGATTTGAACTTTCTGTACTGACAGCAGATCATCCATAACAACACAGGATTTAAAAGCTGCTTATATTTTGTACAAAATGTATCTGTGGATTATAGTTGGTGAAATGCAAAGTAGAACACAACTGTAGTTAAATACAGTAGTTGGGTAAAAGTCCTTGATTCGTTTAAAGCCTGTGGACTTTGTCAAACTGGGGCTAAAGTAAAGTTGATCAACTGTGAATGACACTGATTGTGTCTTAGTTTTCCTATCGAATGGTGTTTGGTGAATTTAGTGAGAAATAGATTTGAACACATTCCTAATAAATGAGCTTTCGCTCCAGGCAGATGGGAACAGCCTGTATCACCCAGCTGTAGCCATCTTAACACCACACTGAGCTTCTTCCACTGTTTCACATTTGTCATATTCAGGTTTGTTTCTGTTGAAATGCTTTTGTATATTTAGATCAAAAATATTCACAGTGTTTGTGTGTTAAATATAACTCCTGAGTTATTGACAGTAAGATCACGTCAGGTCAAACGTGTCTCGGTCAATAAGAAAAGACACTGTTGTGATTTATTCCTGTATGTTTATCTCCGTGTTCACACCTTTTAGAAACACATACACCAACATACATATACACAACAAGCACATGTACAAAGTATGTCAAACACCAACGTTACTCTCATGGATCTGTATATGGATTTATCTCTGTTTTCATCCAACATTTTCAGTTTTAATTCAACTTTCACACTAGACACAGACATAGTTCCACCACTTTCAACATTGAAATTCTCACTTTGTTTTTAATGAAGTCTTTGTTGTAAAATAGTTTAAATGCTCATGTTTAGTCTAGTTGTAATGATAAATTTTAGTTATTATACTTACGGAGGATGTTGTGAAACTTGGGCCTGGGCCCCCACGGTGAAGCCTCCAACTTACACCAGATTCCTGTGGAGGGGGAAGAGACGTCTGCCTAGTAACAGAAGGTTATAAATGAATGTGTGACAGGTGAAGTCTTTAGAACTGCACTAGATGGAGGCGTGAAACTCTGTCGGTGAACTTCTCTCTTGCAAAATAATAAAACCCTTATAGACATCCTGGATGTTTAAGTTTCTTCATTGATCACACTCGAGGTGTCTGTAACCAGACGTTTTCAGTTTTTCCATGACAATTTGGTGGCAGAGGTGTTATCTGTTGAGGGGCCGTCGTGAGACAAATTCCAGCTTCAACCTTAGCTGAAAGAATGAGCTTATAGACACAGGACTGGGCACAGCTCCTGTGATCGCCATCGCCTGATCCACGAAGTCAAAATTAAAAGTGGTCACCACAGATCCCAGGTGAAGCGTAAAGACATTTCTAAACTAATTCTGTGGGACTCAGACTTACTTGCCATTCTTGGATTGAATGAATCTGAGTAATCGGGCGGCTTCTAGTTGTTGGCGAGTATAAGGGCAACAACCGAGTTGGTCGGACTGCAGGGGCCACCAGGTCTCAGTGGCTCGGGACTTTAAAAACTAGTCCCAGCTCTATTGATTGGGGGGTGATCGGGGACTACTCAGGGTCTGATTGTTGAGATTATGAAATCTAAGAACGGTGACAAAAGTATGTTGAGAATGAAGTGGACAAAAAAACCCACAAAAGCTGATGACTGAACCACATAGAACAGACAAAGCTTCAGTAGGAAACATGCACCAGCACCATATACTCTGTGTCGTCTTTCTATTCACAGATCACAACACTGGAACTGGATGCTGGCTTAGACTCCAACCCGTCAGCACCACTACATTTCTAATCAAAGTTGTGTTACAACCACGTCAGTCGGTCACTGATGGTGCAGGTGCCGCACCTGGATCACCCTCCAGGTGTTGCAGGATGTAGTGGATTCCTAGGTTTACTACATCATCAGCCGACCTGTTTTCGCTGTAGGCAAACTGCAGGGGGTCTGTGATGTCCTTCAAATGGTTCAGCACCAGCCTCTCAAACGACTTCATGACCACAGACGTCAGGGCAACAAGCCTGCAGTCGCTCAGACTGGTGATGGTCGACTTTTTGGACAGCGGCACGATGGAGGACTGTCTGAAGCAGTTGGGCACTATACACAGCTGGGGGACACACCGTCAGGTCCCGGAGCCTTCCTGGTTTTCTGCCTCTAAAGGAGACGGCAGACGTCTCCTTCACAGATCTTCAGTGCAGGTAGGGGGTCTAATGAGGGGAGGGTGAGAATGGTGGGGTAAACCTTTTGTGTGGTCAGGAGGTGTGAGGTGGTTCTTTTCAAACGGCAATAAAAGGTGTTCAGGTCGTCTGCCAGGCATTTGCTAGCCTCAGGGTGTGGAGAAGGTTTCCTGTATTGGGTGAAGTGCTGCAGACCTTTCCAGCCTGACGCAGGATTGTTTGTTGATAAACTGTTTTGCAGCTTCTCACTGTAGCCCCTTTTTGTCAGTCTGTTTCTGGCCTGCTTGTTCAGGGTCCTGTCCCCATGTCTGTAGGCTTCTTTCTTGGCCTGGCGCAGCCTCCTTAAGTCTGTTGTGAACCATGGCTTGTTGTTGTTAAATGTGCACACAGTTTTTGTCTGTATGCACATATCCTCGCAAAAACTGATGTAAGATGTCACAGTGTCAGTGAATTCATGAATATTTCTGGCTTCAAAAACCTTCCAGACAGTGCAGTCAAAGCAGCCCTGCAAGTCCAGTTTTCACTGTCCTGACCACAGGTTTAGAGGTTTTTGAAGTCTGTGTGTAAGTCGGGATGAGGTGAAGAAGACAGTGATTCGAGAGTCCCAGTGCTGCGCTGGGGACAGAGCGGTAGGTGTCCCTTAAAGACAGTGTAGCGTTGGTCCAGTGTATTCGTGTCCCTAGTGGGACACTTCACATGCTGCATGTATCTAGGGAGTTCGTGGCTCAGATTCGCTCTGTTAAAATCACCCGGGATGTTGAACAAGGAGTCTGGGTGTTAATAAGAATAAACAATGACTTTCTAATCGACTTTTTGGGAAGTCCAGGTGTTTTTCAGCAGCTGTGCTGCTGCAGCACTTTGATGATCTGATGATGTGCAGCCTGTCTGAAGAAGCCTGTAAGTTAGATAAGGGTCGCCTCCTCCAACATTTAGCAGAAAACAGACAAAGTCACTTCTTGAAGTCATGTAATCACAGCTGGGGGCATAACTCTCTCACTGAAATGTGTGACTGCCAAACAATCCATTCTCATCACTTTAACCAGGAAACAAACGAGGAGTGTCTTGGATGTGACGTCTTACTGAAAACAGTGGAGTGTGTGATCACTTTTAATCTGTTTTCTGATTGAAATGAGTCTTTACCATCAGTTTTGTTGCAGGAACACGGTGGCACATTATAACCTATTTCTGACTTTTCAGCTCCTCGTAGATGCTGGATCTGGATCTACAGGAACCACGCTGTGATTCCTTATTAAGGTCCAACTCAGGATGGACACAGCACGTTCAGACCTGGTCGACTCCCCGACCTCGATGTGAAACAGACACTGTCATAAAACCATGAATCTTAAGCACAGAGAGTAGAAAGTCCAATATCAGCACGAACTAATTTCATAAGCTTCATGAAACCTAATAATATGTTTCGGTGAGTGATTTTATGATGTTTGATCCAAGTCTGGGTAAAATCTAATGGAAATTCACCAAGATATTATTTTATTGGTGAGTGTACGAGGAAACCACAGAGCGACTGATAACAAATTTCTCCTCAAATTCTTCTCAAAATGACCTCATTTATTCTCATTTTTTTCAGTTTTCCCTTTTTTAGTCCGTGATCTGTAGGTTATGCTACATCTCATCTGTATTTATCTTAGTAGATATTAACTCAATAAATAATCATTTAACGATATAAGCTGATAGTCAGGGATCAGCCGCCTCTGATATGTGACTGGTTAATTCATTTGTTCTGGTTAATCCATGATTAAGTGGTTTTAACAGACTGATCATCTCTGGTCCCTATAACGAGGATCACTTATGGAAATGTGTATGTTTGCTGCATCGTTGTGATGCTCCAGTGCGAGGCCTGTTATCACGTTCATATTGAGTAGTGATCCAAGAAACGTCTCACTATCTGGGTGTGATGTCAAATGCAAAGAGCAACTGAGAGAGACATTTCAAGCATTAAGGGGAAATTACAAAGTGCTGTGATGACAGCGGCCTGAATTGGGTTCAGGCTTTGCCACTGGTGTAGGTCTACATGAGAACTGGAGTCAGAAATGAACCCGGACTAAGTCCTTTGGAGAGTGTGTATGACAGGGTTCCTCCAACAGGACTCAGTCAATGAAAGGGTCTTTAAGGGTCCTGTACGGTCAGGATATGCTGGATATTGTGCAAATCTCTGCCTCTTTCAGCCTTTCACTGACAGGTCAAAGCTGCATCACCAGCTCCAGCCCAGATGTTTCACAGGTGGAAACCAGGTGACTGGATCCTCATAAAGGACCAGAGCAGGTTCACAGGACCACACTGAGTGTTTCTGACGATCCACACAGCACTAAAGGTGGAATGTCAGATGATACCCAGAGTTTTGTGTGGTAAGGGAAACACTGCGTTTGTTGATGTTGTGCATTGTGAAGTTAGTGTTGATTCTTCATTCTGCAGCAGGTCAGGAGACAGAAGTGAGCAGCATGTGACATTCCAGCATCAAGCAGCAGCTTTGAACCTAGTTTCTGTGATGCCGTCAGGTCTCGTTCTCGAGTTCACACTAAGTTCTTCTGTCTACACGACACTGACAGTAAGGATGAGTGTTTGTGTTAGTCATAGCTTGATTTCATGTCAGGATGTTTTAAACTGATGCTTCTTATGTTGATTATGTGATTGCGATCAGAGAAATTGTTGGTTTTCTATGAATAGTGCGTCCAAGTTATGTGTCCTTCACACGGGCGCCGTTAGCGGGGGAAAGTTAGGACGATTCTAAGAGCTCACGAACTTTGGGGGCCCACAGAGACTAGCTTTTTTAATAATAAAATTATTAACAGTAATATATGAGATATCATAAATGTATCCATGAAAGAATTACAAATAAGGCTAAATTTCATCTTATTTCTGCCTCTCCGGTCAAATGACACCCCTCCTCCCCTTTAGCGCATGGTTCGGTCCGTCCACCTGGATCCTCTCTGCTACCTGCTGAGTCAGATCAGAACCATCAGAAACGACAAGAAAAGTCTGACAAAGCAGAGAGAGAAGAAGAAGGGCCGGAAATGACTTAAAAGTTATTTTAAATAAAGGTTCGTGTTTTCACGGAGGACGGAGCTTCATTTGCAGAGTAATGTTAGTGCTGCTTCCATAGCCGACACTCTAATTCGATAGTTTACATTTTTAAAAACTGAAAATGACAATAATGTCATTTTGTAACATGTATGATAGTTAGTTCACTTATAATTTAGTCTCTATATGTTCACCTCATATACAGATGCAGGAAGCAGGTCATCAGTATGTCACGAAAATCCTGCCTTTAAGAATCGTGTGAGCGTCACATTCTGATTCATATGATTTGAATCTCTGTCATGGTCTTATAAAATGAGTAATGATGAATAAACATGTCAATTTTATTTTTTCTATTTCCATATTAACAGAATACTGCAGATGAGGCTCAAGAGAGAATCAGTAGAAGCAGCAGCTCAGATGAGGAAGAGGAAGATGAGAGGAGCTCACAGTTTAAGGGACATTGACACAGTGGATACTGAGCCGCATGTCCACAGCTGTGGTCAGTCCTATGGCTAAACTGCAGACACAGATTTTGGATGTCTAGCCCCTGGTCCTTCACATATTTCTATTTCTCTGCGCTGGTGTGTGTGTGTGTGTGTGTGTGGAGGGACAGACATGCAGATATGTGAGAACATGGAGGTGGGCTCAGACCTTGAGGGAGTATCTGAGGAAATGGTGTTTCTTGGTTCAGTTTGCTCTGACAGTTCCGCTGTGGTCTTTCATTCTCTGGCTTTGTTATTCTTTATACTTTTCATATAAAACAGAACCTTGTTCCAGTTGGAAAACCCTGACTCTGACACAAAGACACTTTCTGACGTGCCTGGCACGAGAAGAGATTCTGAGAAGAATAACATAACAAAATGTAGCATCCTTGCTTATGGAGTATTCCAGCCATGGGTTTTCTATGTACCGTGGGCTATAAAAAGCTCTTTTTCTTGGACCTCCTGGGTCTTTGGAAAAACCTTCAGGGGCTACGGTGACTCTTCTCTGGATCTGGAAATGTCTGGAAACAATATATGGATGTATTAACTTTGTGGAGGTGTATAATTGGGTGATAAATCTAGCCACAGGGGTTGCAAGCCAGTAACTTCTGTGCCAGTCCCAAGCCAGGATAAATAGAGAGGGTTGCGGCAGGAAGGGCATCCTGTCTCAAAGCGATGCTGAAAAACTGGTCCATGCATTTGTTCCTTCTAGATTGGACTACTGTAATTCTCTACTTTCAGGCTGCCCCAGTAACTCTCTAAAAAGCCTCCAATTAATCCAAAATGCTGCAGCAAGATTACTGACTGGGATTGGTAAGAGAGATCATATTTCACCTTCATTAGCTTCTCTCCATTGGCTTCCCAATTAAATGCAGAATAGAATTTATAACCCTTCTTCTTACCTATAAAGCTTTAAACGGCCAAGCCCCATCATATTTAAAGGATCTCTTAGTACCATATCATCCTACTAGACCACTTCGGTCCCAAAATGCAGGCCTACCTGTGGTTCCCAGAATTTCCAAAAATAGAATGGGAGGCAGAGCCTTTAGCTATCAAGCTCCTCTCCTGTGGAACCAGCTCCCAGTCCAGATTCTGGAAGCAGACACCCTCCCTATTTTTAAGACTAGGCTCAAAACCTTCCTTTTTGATAAAGCTTATAGTTGGTTATAGTCATGCTGCTATAGGCTTAGACTGCTGGGGGACTCTGCACTGAGCCACCTCCTCTTCTCTTCATTCTCTCCTCTCACCCCACATCTATAATGTCACCACTGTATGACATTAACTCTGTGTCTTCTTTGTCCCGTAGTCGTCTCTCTCCCTCTCTTTCCCCCTCTCTCTGTCTCTGTCTTCAGGTGTCCCCGGATTTGGCGCTGTGTGTCCTCCAGTGTGCAGCTACCGGTCCTACTAACCTGCCCAATGTTTTGTTGCTGCTTTTGTTGCTCTGTTCTTTTCTCTCTCCACTTTCCACTCTGCCCAACCGGTCAAGGCAGGTGGCCGCCCACCCTGAGCCTGGTTCTGCTGCAGGTTTCTTCCGTTAAAGGGAGTTTTTCCTCTCCACTGTTGCCTATGGCTTGCTCAAGGGGGATTTGTTGGGTTTTCTCTACATGTTTGTATAGTCTTGACTTTATTATGTAAAGTGCCCTGAGATGACCTTGTTGTAAATTGGCGCTATATAAATAAAGTTGAACTGAATTGAATTGAATTAATGAGTTGATCTATCAAAGATAAACCTTTATTCGTCCCACAGCGGGGAAATTTCCATGTTACAGCAGCAGAGAGGAATTATCAGGATACAGTAAAATGAAAGCATATCGCACATGTACACAATCATACAAGTAATTGCACCATGGATCATTTTATCGCACAGCTTTGACAAAACTGTTTAAAAGTGACTAATAGTGATAGTGGTTCACTGGGATTGTAAAGTCTGACAGCAGCCGGGAGAAAAGAGCTTCGAAGTGGAAAAGGCTCCCTCTGGCTGCAGCCTCCATTGCCTGAAGCACTACTTGAGGAACGCCTACTCTAATGGGAGGATCTTCGCCGGACACAGACTTGATGCTCTCATTCAAAATTAGCCTGGCAACATAGGACTCACAGACCCTAAAGGTTCAATCACCAATCAGCCTTACCTGTCATCTTATGTGAAGTGCGTCTAGCTCTAGTAAGTGAACAAGCTGGGCACCTTTAGTTAGTTGTTAATTGGCCGCATGACACACATGTTCAGTTGCTATTATTGGGAAATCACAGTTTGTACACATTTTGTCACTGTGGTCAAATTGTAATTAAGCCTGTATTGTGATTGTTGCAGTTGCACTAGCTAAAGTTTACACCATGTAGTTATACCAATTATAAACATAGCACGTGGAGCTTTGCAGGCATGATGCTGTGCCTATGTTTCTTTGCTACTTGAGTGCGGTGCACCCAATTATTGCAGGAACATGAGCAGTGGTGAACGTATAGGCTACTCCAACTGAAAGATGTCACAAGATCGATGTCGTGCTGTTTCTTTGATGTTGTTAGGGATGCATTCCATATAGCTGACTGGAAGTGAACAAATTCTGATAAATAATTGTAAATAGTACTTCATTTCTGTTAGCATGTTCAGAGACTCAGGCCTGATTTTTCTTATATTTCTTTAGAACCGAGTCATCAGACAGTTGTACAGGGTGATTGTGGAGATAGAATAAAGAAACCGAGACGGAAGACATCTGAGTGATTCTTATCGATCACCTGCTGAGGCTTTAGTGTGCCGATCCAGCACAGAATAAACGTGGCTTTCATTCCTCCATTTAATTCAACATCACTCCTTCAGACATTTAGGATGGGGTGGGAATCATTGTCCTCATGGATGACAGCATCCTTTCTCCCACCTCCTGCACTGAGTCCAGAGGCATCCCCGAAACCGAGCAGGCCTTCCTGATGCTGCTGAGCCAGCAGACCACTCCATAGAATATGGCGGAGGACACCACAGAGTCATAACAGGTCTTCGGTAGTGCTCCCTGCAATCCAAAAGAGTGTCTCTGTGTTGAGACCAGTCAGTTTATTGTTCAGGTGAACACCCGGGTATTTGTAAGAGTCCACTCTCTCAATGTCCATTCCCTGGATGTTCACCGGTGGTAAACTGGAGTCTGAGCACCTGCAGAATTCCACCCCCGCGTTTATCTGCAGATAACTCCGCTGGCACCAGTCCACAAAGTTCTGGATAAGTTCCCTGTATTCTCGTCTTTGGCATCTGTGATCAGGCTGACAACGGCAGAGTTGACAGAGAACTTCTGCAGGTGAAAGGAGGCTGAGCTGAACATGAAATCTGCAGTGTACACAGTGAACAGAAACGGAACCAGAAGTGTTCCCTGCGGGCCCCCGTGTTGCAGACAACCACGTCAATCTCGAGCCCTCACATGCTGTGGTCGGTTTGAGAGGTAGTCCAATACCCAGGCAGACAGATGTTGGTCCACCCCCACGTGTACCAACTTATGCCTCGGGAGTGCAGGTTGGATGGTGTTAAAGCACTGGAGAAGTCACAAAAATGACTCTCATCGTGCTCCCAGCCCAGAGTTACTTAATAGAAATCACGTGACTGTGGAAGTGTATTTCCCCACACAATATGTGCTTTTCCGGATTAAAGATTGTATTGAATTCAACCTTTGAGCTGGTATTTTTTTTAATGGTCTGTTCTTATATAAGAAAAATTAAGAAGTTGTCTGTTTTATCAGATTAATCTGTTTTGAGCTAATCATTTTGAGGACTAAGCATTCAGTGATGCATTCTTTCCTAATTATCGAATTCTAATCTGATACATTGAAGGGAAATAAGTCACTGACTCACAGGGCTGAGAGAAAGTATGTGAACCTTTTAGAATTTCTGTATAATTTGTCATAAATTTTCTGATCTTTATCTAAGTCAAGAGTATTGACAAATGTAATGGGCCTGAAATAACACAAAAACATTCTCATCATTCGTGTCTTTGTTGAAGAAACTCATTCAACAATAAAGGAGGGGAAAAATAAGTGCAGACCTGCACATCATTCAGGAGGAATTCTAGCCCATTCCAAAATGCTCACTCCAGATCACAGGTCTCCAAACACTGAAAAAACTAAAAACAACCGTAGATTAAGATGTTGATTCTTAGTAGGACCAGCAGCAGTAAAAAAAAACTGTAACCTAATCTACTTCATCGACATTGGCCTCGTGTTTGCCTGTGTGTGGACAGACATGTGAGCTCATTCAGTGTTTCCCCAGTAACATTTTTCAAGCACTGTGGCAACAGGATAATAGAGGTTTTGTGCACACACAAAAGAATTTGGGGTATGCAGCATATTTGGTTGGTAAATTCCATGTAAGGGTCAAGCAAAACAAAGTGAATATTAAGATGTATTTATTGCACACAAACACTGTCATTGTCCCTGATTGGTCCACAGAGTGGAGCAGCAGAGCTCCGAGGTTCCCAGTGGTCAGTCTGCCCAGCAGCATCCAACACACCTGGACTCCATATTTATGGTCTGTACATGTCCAACTAGGACTTTTCCAATAATGTCCACGCTGCACTTTTTACACCAGTGGATTGTCAGTGTGTCCAACATGGATCTGATGTTTGGCTCCATGGTTTTACTTGGACTGTGTCACTCATGTAGTTTTCTGTTCCAGCTGCTGGAGGACAACATTGTCACATTTGTGAAGGACGAGCTGAAGAAGATCCAGAAGACTCTGAGTCCAGATTACCCAGAATGCTCAGAGAGTCAGAGGGAGGATGAGGAGGTGTTGGATGGTGAGGATGAAGAGCAGAGGAGGAGCAGCAGAGAGTCGTTTCTGAAGATCACAGTGAACTTCCTGAGGAGGATGAAGCAGGAGGAGCTGGCTGAATGTCTGCTGAGTGGTAAGATTATTTCTTATCTTTCTTTAGGTGTCTAGTTGGTTAAACTCAGGTCTCACTGGGATGTGGCATATTCTGACTGAAATCTGTGTAGACAAGTCTGATGCATGAAGACTGATGCAATTTACTGCCAGTGGTACAAAAGTGTAAAATTAATTGTATCAGGAATTGGTTTTTACAGGACCCGGAATGACGCAAGCACAAGTGAGTGGAAGAAAATGATTTATTGTAATAATAGTGGGATGAAATGACACAGAAGGCTTCGGCCTGTAGGGACACCTGGAGTAGCTCACGGTTGGGGAGTACTTGCTCAGTCTGAGTGGAAGAGAGACAGGTAGGTGACTGTGAAACAATAGAGAGAAATCTTTTGAATGAAATAAGTCTTACTGTGGTGGTGGGAGCTGGCAGGATACCGGAGGGGTTCTGTAGAATGGAGGAGGACACATGGACAGTCCTGGAGTAACTAAAAGGCGGCTGACAACGTCAGGAAGAAAATCAGGCACAACAACAACAACAACTGAAATGAAGGTCCATGGGAAAGAAACCAACTAAACATGACAAGTCAGGAGCTCCGACTAAAACAAAGTAACAAAGCAAATATTTACAAGAGTTCATATAGTCCAGAGAAAACGAAATGCAGAAGTATGGCCAGGATACTGGTGGATCCTGGGAGAGGGCTTGAAAAAGAACAAACTCACGGTTAGCAGTGGCAGGAGGAGCAACAGAGAAGCGCAGGATTCCATGGAGAATTAGTCCAAAACAGCAGACAGAGAAACAATTCTGGTGAGGGCAAAAACCTTGAAACGATCCACTGAAGACGAGGCACCACATAGAGCAAACATGAACGATAATCTGGCACAAGGAAGTGGGATGCAGGGTTTATGTAGGAGTGGCACAAGTGAAACGAATCGGGTCTAACGAGCAGAGTAGAGAGAGAAAAAGAGCCATTACCAGGGAAACACAGATCAATGCCGAGACTGTGACAAATTGTAATATGTCGCTGACAAAATATGGCTCCTGGTTACTTGTGTTCCTTTCAGGAACTTCTATTGCAGTTTGTATACGCATAAACGTCAATCTAAATGGAAGAAGATATTCCAGTACATGTTGGAGGGTAGCACTAAATGGATACCCCTTCACCTGACTTGAGTGCAGGACGTCTGTCCACAGAGAAACTGTCTCCTGCTCAGTGGTCAGCTCTGGTCTTCATCTTACTGTCCTCAGGAAAAGGAAAAAATATTGTCCTTCAGAGGAGGCTCTTCTCAGGCTGCTGCCTGTGGTCAAAGGCTCCAAAAAAGTTCTGGAAGGACACGGAAGGTTGGATTTATTGCAATTTATGTATGATTATATAAAGACATTGATACTGTGTTATCAAGTGAGCAGAAAAATCCTTGTTTACTGTCTGTAACTTTATTGTGGTGTGTATTTGCTTTGCTAGGTTTTCACATGGCTTGAATTGCTTGTGGCAGTTTGTGTATTATAATTTGTCAGCTGAATCAAACCGTGTCGTCTTCAGTATGTAGTGTCTGAGAGGGACACAGCGTCACGTGGTGTAAGATGAACAAAATGAGTCAAAATGATTCGTTCAATTTTCCGAGTCAGTCAAAAGAACTGAATTTCCCATCTCTAAAGGACATTGAGTTTGTCGCTGTCGGCGTTCGGCCTTATTACATCCCGAGGGAGTTTTCACATGTTATTGTGTTAAACGTGTACGTCCCTCCCTCGGCCGATGCAGCCGCAGCGTGTGAGCTGCTGCACGGCGCAGTAACTCGTCTGCAGGCGCGACACCCGCAGGCTCTGCTCCTCATCAGCGGGGACTTTAATCACGCCTCACTCTCTCTCGACATTCATCCAGTACGTGAAGTGCTGCACCAGGGACAACAAGACGCTGGACTTCCTGTATGCCAATGTAAAGGACGCATACACCTCCAGCCCCCTCCCCACTTGGCCGCTCTGATCACAATCTGGTACATCTGCGCCCTGAATACACACCCAGGGTGAGAAGACAACCTGCACAGACGAAGACTGTGAAACTCCGGACTGATGAGGCCTGTGAGAGACTGGGACACACTCTGCAGCTCTCACGGAGACGACATCAACAGCCTGGACCACTGCATCACAGACTACATCAGCTTCTGTGTAGAGAACACTGTGCCGACCAGGAGGGTGGGGTGTAATTTTATTACAGGAGACACTGAGGAGCAGAAGAGTTCAGCGTGAACTCAAGCACAAGATCAGACAGGCGGTTGGAGAATTACAACGCACGAGATGTGTGAAGGGGCCTGAAGACCATCTCAGGCCATGGACAGGCTGCAGTCAGGGGCCAGCTGATGAAGATCAGGTCTGGGCCAACAAGCTAAACCTGTTTTTCAACAGATTTGACTCCAGCCCCACTCCCTCAACGAGCCCCCAGCCCCCTCCTCACATCATTTTTTCCATATTGCATCAAATTAGTAAGAGCATTCCTGGTGTTGTTTTCATTCCTTTCATTCCTTGTATAGCTGTGAGCTGTGTAACAAGTACATTTCCTCGATGTGGGGTCAGTAAAGATTTACCTTACCTCAGTGCTTCTCAAATAGTGGTGCGCTGCCAGGGGGGGCGTGTGTGACCCTGGGGAACATGCTTTTTCTGCCGTACTAGAATAAAGTGTAATTGCAGATCCAGTCCAGTAGTTGGCAGTGGCGCTCTCATGGTCAGTGTGCGCAGGGAGGATTAGCTCTATGGTGTCGGGTTGATTTTGCACCGAGCAGACATGAAGTGAGTGAACGAACTTGAAGAAAACAGGGATGAAAAGAAAGAATGAGACAAAAGAAAGTCACCCGAAAGCGAAGACGAAGAAATATGACGAGTGAGAGGTGAAGTAGCTAAAGTTGGTGTGAGCGAGCTGATTGTCAAATACATCATCTACAGCGGACGGAGAATTTCAGCCCGAAGTTCTGAGAGTCTGTCAGCGGCAGACGCTCGTCAGTCCGACGAGGGGGACGGACGGTGACGAACGAGGGAGGCCGCTAGCTAGTCCAGCTAGTCCAGCACGCGGCGTTCATGACTTCGGACCGGATCTACCGCGGTACAGTACGGTACGGGATTTTACTTGTGTTTGATAAGGGACTTTGTGTTTAATTTCCCATTTTTCCACTAGGTAACATATTTTTATTGGTAGAAATCCTACTCATTTAAGTTATTATAGATGTATCGCTTTTGTTTTTTTTCGCCTTTCAATTAAACTGGGAGTTTATCTGTAAGTGTTTGACGGTTTTATTGCTTTTGTTTATGTCCCTGTTCTAATCGCTTTTAAGCTCGTCTGTGTTCACTTACCTGAGGCCACCCAAGACTAAGACAGGAATTAAAAGTAGTCAAGAGATTAGTAAAAGAGCTCAGCTCCTATTCTATAAGGTGAGTAGACGGGCTACACCTAGATAACTAACCGGTCACTAACTCTTCTAAACCTTTTGCTAAAGCACATAATTTAGAAATTGTTCTGTAATTATTAACTTCAGAAGGTTCACCTCCTTTTAGCAAAGGAAGTACAAAGGCCGACTTCCAAAGTCTGGGAATTTTATTGCAAGTACGGCTTAAGTTAAAAATGTAGGACAGCTGTTCGGCTGTGTCAGGGGTCAGCAACCTGTGGCTTTTTCATCGCTTCGCTGCGGCTTCCTGTGGCTTTTGAAAATTATGAGTATTTAATTAAAAATTAGTTTAGTTTAGTTTGTTAGTTTTTTAACTTTAATTCTAAATTTGAAGGTTATGGTGATCTTGCAACATTAAAATAAATGTCAGTCGACAAAAATGCACGGGTGTTGACAGCTGATCTTAAAGATGTTGGCTGTGAGAAGAACGTTCTTGCTCAGAATCACAAATGGTTTGATACTGAAAACCTTTCCAAACCGGACAGACGTGTGTTTGAAACATGGAATGCCATCCCCGACACTTTTGTTTGACTTTGGAGTCCCGCTGATCTCCAACGTGAAACTGTATTAAAAACGAACATGGCTCATGCCTCATGGACAACAGCTTACAACCCGATGTGGAGATGAAGGTGACGTCTTACAGCCTGATGTGGTTCAGGAGCAAAAATCACGTTAACAAAGTCAAATAAATATTTTAATTGGCCATTTTGGAAATATATGTTTTACAATGTTCAGTTTAATTTAATCCGGTTGAGAGCTGACTGCGTGTGATAGAAGGATGACAGCGCACAAAGGCAGACGATATTTTATTTTTTATTTTTGCTGCACGTGGATAATTTAGCGTTTTTTATTTCATAAATATGAGGACCCAATTAGACATTGACTATTTTATTTGAAAGTATCCTTCAACCCAGTGTCTTTTTTTTGGAGTTCCATATGTTTGTGTTGCACGCAGAAACAACATTTCGATTTCTCTGTAGCAGTTCATTGATTTCATAAATGCAAAACACCAAAGTTTTTTATACATACTAAGAAAGGTAAAAAGCGATATATGCAGTGTGAACTTCATTTTATTTGTCAAAGGGGTTTTGTGGCTCCCGGTGTTTTCTTCTCTGTTGGAAACGCGTCCAAATGGCTCTCTGAGCGTTTGAGGTTGGCGACCCCTGGGCTATGTAATCTGCAGCTAACGTCAAGAAGAAGTGGCCTAGTTTATCTGGACCAACTGCCTTTCTGGTATCCAGGTGATTCAGTGCTCTGTGAACCTCGGCAGAAGACACGGGAGTAAAGTTAAAAGTGCAACGATGAGCTCAGACTTTAAGAGAGGTCCAGTTATTTCAGGGTTTAAAGAATCAAATAAAAATGGTTCATTGTCTGTTGGATGTGAACCATATTTGACTAAGAAGTTAGGAAGCTCATTTGTCAGGGGTAGATTTGACTATTTTCCAAAACTTCTGGGGATCGTTCATATTCTTTGATATTTCAGAGAGCTAATACTCATGACATGGATCTCTTCACTAAAGAGGTACATTTATTTCACAACAGTCATCTCCTGACTTAGGTTTTCCAGCTTGGGCCCAGGCAGCCTCCCTTTCTTTAAGAAGATGGCCAATATCTGGGGGAAAGCAGGGACTGTTGCGCCCTTTCACTCAAAATGTTCCCAAAGGTGCGTGTTTATTTATTAGTCATAAAAGTTCTGCCATGCTGATTCTACAGTGTCAAAAAGAGAGACCCTTCACCACTCGAAGCACGACAAGTCATGGACAAAAGCTTGCTCGTTGAAGCGCTTAAGATCTCTTTGACCAAGATACGAGGCTTCGCTTTTGGCAACTTGACATTTCTGACAGTTGCAAATGATCACTTAGGTCACAGGTGTCAAACTCCAGGCCTCGAGGGCCGCAGCCCTGCTTGTTTTCCAACTCTCCCTGTACAACCCTCATCTTGCAGCTTCTGATTGACTGAACACACCTGATCCAGGTAATCAGCAGAGGGTCATGCAGGGGTAGGTAGAAAACAAGCAGGGCTGCGGCCCTCGAGGCCTGGAGTTTGACACCCCTGACTTAGGTCATTTGCAAAAACACCTACATCAGGGTACTTATGTGGGCCAGTAGTCATAACGGAGTCAAGTAAGGTTGATCTCGGGGGATATTCAACATTAGGCTGGTTGGACTATCGATTACTTGGCTGTGATTTAAAGAATCGTAGACAGGTGTTAGGCTGTCTGAAGAGGAAGACAACCAATCTAGGTTCAGGTCACCTTTTACTAAAACTTTGATTGTTAGAGACACGGTCAGAGTTTACACCACTTTCAAAAACAGATGATATTTAAAAACTGTTACTGAAGACAAGTCCACAAAGAACTGGTTCCTACTGATCCTTCAGATAAGTTTTGAAAATAACTAAAGGGAGAGTAGTTAAAAATGACTACAGGTGTCTCCGTGTCTGTCTTCATGTCTCTGCGGAACTTTGGTTTCCAAATAATCAGATGGACGCAGTGTTTGCAGTTTGAGGATTTACTGCAACAGGATTCACACTGATCATCACCAGGAAGCTGAGGACTGGTGAGTCAGAGTCCAAGTCCACATCAGTGTGAGTGTCAGTGTTAACGTGTGGTTGGGGTGAAGAGCTGCAGTTGCTGACTCTGGCCACTGGGTGTCGCTCCTCACTCTCATTAACACCAGTGCTCCTGTTCAGGGTTTGGACATGTGCAGATCAAGCCCAGGACTTACTGGTCCTGTAGAATTTCTCACTGGGTTGATCCGTCACTGCAGCTTCATACATAATGTTGGATGGATTCAATCGGCACAAATGACAGTGGCTGAAAGTTCAGTGAGCGTCTATTTGGGATCAGCTTAGACAAAGACTGTGTGAAGTTCCGTGTCCATGTGAAAACACATGAGCTAAAGTTCCCAGCGAGGGTTTCTGTCTCCACAAGTGTCCACTTTAACAGGACACTGGTGTCAAACACTTTTTTAACACGGTCTGGGTGATAAAGGAGACAAAGATATAAAAAGCTCAAATCCTCATTGATCTAATCCTTTAGTCCACAAACTGGTCCAAACCTGAAGTCCTTGGGTTTTAACAACGTAAGACATTTAATATAGGAGGCGTTGAACCTACATGGAGACTGATGAGAGGCTGACAGAGACCACAGTCAGATACTGGTCTGGGTTTTAGACTTTTATACAGGACAAAATGGGCCCTTGTCTGTTTTAATTCAGCTGACGACAAACACCTGGTTCAGGTAACAGACTGAGGTGGATCCCAGGCACTGTCCTCGAAGTGTTTGCTGGTCCAGGACCCAGAGCTCAGGTCTCTCCACTGTGACAGGTGATCTGTCCCTCAGCTGATCGTTCCTTCGTCACAATTTAAAGTTTCACGTTTGGTTTTTCTGTGACACATGATGTGACTCAATAATCAGGTGGAGTGAAGCTGGAGATTCAGTCCATATGTTTGGAATCTTTGTCTCCTCGTCATCAGGACGTATTCATTCAGAATAATGAGTCTTAGTTTAGATGAAATGTGATCAGCACAGAACTTTGACGCCTGAATGTCTTTCAGTAAAAACCGTCTGTGCTGTGACAAAATCTTCTTTTCAATTAAAACAGATTCACTTCAGACGAAGAAAGTTAGAACTGAATCGTCCGAGCCTCCGTGAGGTCCATGAATCGTCCAATCAGAGACGGAGGAAACACCTGAGTGAGGTGATGGAGCTGGACTCTGAGCGGCTGCAGGTTTCTGTCTCTTCCTGGTAAGTTTCCACTTTTTAATCCTCTGATTTCACACCGACAGCAAGTGTCCGAACATCATTTCACCTCCAACATGTTTAAAGTCCTGCTGAAAACACGTGTCTGTCCTCGGCTTCTTCTCACCGGTTTTTAACTGGAGTCACAAACCAGTTTGAGTCCCGAGCACAGAGTTTGTATCCAAGCCTCCAACACTCGGAGGCTGCAGACGTGTCCGACTGAGCATCAGGTTTCCCTCCACAATAGTCATTAGTCCCGGTTGATCCCGGTGATCAGTGTGATGTGGTGTGTAGTGAGTCAGTGTGAACAGTGGAGGCAGTAAATCCTCAGATTTTTTCTCCATCAGTCAGTTTAGAAAGAACCAGGACTTGCAGCAGTTTGATCACGTGTGGATTCTGACTCTCAGAATCAGACTGATCGACACCTAATGGAGATATTGGTCACATCAGAGCTGCAACGATCAATAATCACCGTGTTTAGTGACGGGAGAAAACCTGAGGAGGCTGAACGCTCCATCTAGACTCAGTTTAGAAACAAAGGCCTGGATCACTCAGAGATTTAAAGAGAACCTTTAAAAAATCCAGCTGGAGACGGTCCTCTGAATCCTTTAATTAATGTTCAATGTCGCAGCAAGCGAGCACACAGCATCAGAGATGAGTTTTTCCTGGTGGATTTGATTCTTATCGTGTTTTTGTGCACACGTTCTTCAGACCGTTGGCACTTGTCCCACGTAATTCATCTCTTCCGCCCACACAAAGCAACAGAAAAGGCTTTAATCGACACGTTTTTCTACCAGCCCCAAAGAGCCACAGTCTCCTCCCAGCACCAGTTTCCTGTTTAGTTCCTCTGCTCGTCGTGCTGCAGGTTTTCTCCTCCACGTGAAGCTAAAGTCAGAGATTTTTCCTGTTTGTTCCACTACAAACACGAACAAATCTGCTGCTAACGACTAACGTCTGTGTCACTTTCTGTTTCGTCTTCCTGGCAAACAGCAGGTTTTACTTTTACTGCACCGTATTCACGGGACACTTCAACGTGATTTAGGTTTTAAATGAAAGACAAATATAAATCTGATCCACTTTAGTTTTTATAATTGACATAAAATATCTACTTAGCTTTGAATCAAACTTGCATTTTAAAACCTAATGTATAATATACATTCATGTAATAATCCATTAAACATGATATTAACTTGGCTGAAGTACATTTTTACTGATGCCCGTGAACTTTGATGGCAGCAGTAATCAGGACTGTAATCGAGTATTTTACTGCAAACTTCCGGTTTGTCCTTGTTCTTCAGTGAATTGATGAGTTTAATTTCTTTGTGATCAGTTTGTCTTTGACCACAGCAGGAAACACAAAGAACAAAACTGATCAGACCTGAGCTGATCTCCACAGAGACTGACAGGAGGAAGAAAGCAGCAAAAGTCTGAGTCAGCAAGACGAAAAGAGTCAGGACAAGAAACGTGTCAGTGTCATGAGACGTTAGAGTCCAGTAATGAGGAGAAAACGGATTCGGAGAACAGAAGTAATCAGAGTTTTAATAGAAGCAGTGATGCTGCTGAGTGGGCAGAGTTCAGGAGCTTCTTCCTCTTTTTTCCATCACTGGTGCAAAGAGCAAAAACCTTTGAGCTCGACTCTGCTGCTTTTCTTTACTTGTAGTTACTGTTTGTTCCAGGTCTCCGTCTAACATCACTGACTAGAACCGAGTGAAAAGGTTTAAGTGGATTTATCCACATTCTCACACGCTCCTGAATTTAATGTGTGACGTGAAATATGCAAGAACACGTGCGATTGAATGCAGCAGCTCCGTCGTGGGAAGAGTCGTCGTCCGACTTCTGTTAGTTTCACGTCAAATCTTTCAATCAGTGAATAACGTGGATGTGAACAAATGTGGGGATGAAACTTGTTCCTTTGGACAAAAAGAACATTGTCCTTCTGTCTTTGGACGTGTTCAGTGGTGAGGTTCCCCTGTGTTCATGTGTTCATGTGACGTCAGCTTTGTGAAGACGGAGCCGAGCTTCAGCCTGTGACTCCAGTTTCAGTCCCGCTGGGACTCTGTCCTTCCACAGAGTCTCCTCCGACAAACTGACCCGCCTCCACATTCCCTGAACCTCTGTATGCCGGGTTTGGATTCTCCATGTCTTTGTGAGATCTGTAAGAGGTTCCTGACTATTAGTGCCCGGTTTGAACTGGTATGAGAAAATACTTTTACTGCTCAGGAGAAATTAATTTCAGGGTCGAGACTAAACCGACTGGAGGCTTCACCTGGTGAACACACAACCTATTTCTGTCAAAGTCTTTTCTTCCTGGTTGAAGTCTGACCTAACTGCCTGTGGCAGTCTGAGGTCAGATGACACATGATAACTTTAATTCCCTAATTTAATTTAGCCGCTTCCCTTTGTCTCCGGCCGTCTGTTCACCCAGTCTTCCTGCAACTTTCCGTTCAATCGCATTCCATTACGAAATGTCACACAATCAACTACCATAAAATCATAATACATTGACGTTTCTCCTTTTAATTAAACGTTTTCATGATTATGTTTTACTTTTTCATGCTTTTAGTCAATATTTCTGGCATGGTCTGTTCTCAATGTTCGTGGTACGAAGGATGATGTAATTTTCTTTGAATTGTTGCAGCTCATGTGACACAATTTCACAACATAACTTTATCCATTGGTGTGACTGAGGGGCCAGAACATTGGCACCACCTCCTCTTTGAGCTCAGTAATAAACCGAGAGTAGAATTATAATTATCATTAATAATTACTATTAGAATTATTAATGAATTCTGTTTGTGTCCACCGACTCAGATCTAAACAGATCAAATCACATGTGCACATGCAAAACCAAGAAAACAAAATGAATGATCATTGGACATTATTCTTGGATTAACGATCTGTCCTGTAGTTACTCTTTATGCTAAGAGGCCGTTAATGTTCTTTAATCAGCTTTAGGACATAAAGACGTGAAGAAATATGTCTGTGACCTGAAACCCCCAAACTTCCGTCAGATGAACCCACACCCTGCTTCCTGATCTGCTGATTATCTGCTGACACTTGCGATTCTGTATTTGGGTTTTACATCATCAAACTTCAGCTCCTATATAATCACCCAGTGAAATGGGAAGAACAGAGATTTGTCTCTGAGCCACAGATCAAGCATCAGATCAGAGCTGTGCTGTGTCCTTGATGATGAACCTTTCGATGTATCTGCTTTTTGTTATCCTGCCTGTGTTTCTGCTCTGTGCACAGGCCCAGAACGTGACAGAGGTCAAAGTGGAGCTGGGTCAGAACGTCACTTTGACCTGTTCAGGGGAGAAGACAGACACCTACTGGTACATGCAGATCAACAGGGAGCTCCGAGGAAGGATCAGCCGCACTTTCAAAGATCGTCCTAATATGACTGATTACTGCGTTCATACTGTTGGACCCAAATATTCAGCCTGGGACAACAGCCTCGTCATCGCCGACATCACCGCAGACGACTGCAGACTGTACTCCTGTGGCAGGATGAGAAATGATGACATTCAGATGTGGACACGTTCAGTCTCGTCTCTCGTGGGTAGTTTTTCACAAATGTTCACACACACGGAGGTTACGTGGTTGTCGTGCGCTCAGTGTGTGTTACAACAGACCGTGTTCTGTATTACCTAAGAGCTCTTGAATCTCCCGGCATCAGACCTGGGGAGGGACACACCAACAATCGTGCTAATTATCATTTCAACTCATCCCATTTATCATGAAAGATCATAAACAGATCTTACTTGGGTTTTAGGAAAATGGAGGATTTTCCAAAGTGACAAAACGTTGTTACAGAAGGTATGAATGGAAATGATAATGATTCTCACTGCACTATTTTCATATTGATTTGAAAATGTTATTACGTTTGAAAGTGCGGAGCTGAACGTTTGTTGGTGAATTTTAGTTTAGTTTGTAAAAACCACATCAACGTGTTCAGATCAAATTTTTCAGCTTTGTCCCTTTTTTCCCAGGTGTCTCTGTCCGTCCACCCAACAAACGCTCAGAGGGGAAAAACCACAACGACCACCAGATCCACTTACATGTAGAACAGAACAAGTTCCTCACTTACGGCTCATTTGTCCTGAACTTCCTCTTTGTGACCGGTGAGTCTGTACAAGTTTTAAGACGTCAGCTTTTACCCGACTGAGCTGATCACATTGTGAGGCACGTTCACAAAGCGAGTTTCTTCTTCTGTTGGTGTTTGAAAGTGACTCACCTGAGACTCTGCTGCAGGTCTGTTTTCTGCCCTCCTATTTTTGAAGAAGAAGCAGAAGAAGAAGGACTGTAGCCGTCAGGTGACTGATCCGGATTCCCACCTGGTAAACAAACCCACTGATCCTGTCATGTACTAATACTCGTACTGCTGATACTCGCTTCTAGTTATTACATTCATTAGCAGTTAATGCTGCTACTGCTGATGCTAAAGCTGCTTACTGCTCCATCAACACACAAGCAGTGGGAACGTCACCCCCCCGTCCCGGGGTTGGGGGTCTGACTCCTGACTCCTGTCTCCTGTCCAAATGTTGACGTGTCCACCTCATTGTGCCACATCTCGTTGTACTAGTACTTCCTGTGTGGTTCTCAGTTCTCTTCCTGTGTGTTGCAGTGTGCTGGGATCCAGCCCCTCCCCTTCAGGGCCCCCCCACCTGCTCCTTCTTCAGAGCCTATTTACTACAAAGTTCAGCTTCCTGCTCTTCCTGGACCTGACGGAGACACCTGGACTGGACCTGTGCACCTGAATACAGAATCGCCTCATTTGTACACGTCCTTCTGCTTCGCTCTGAGCTTCTTCCAATGAACTTATGAAGTTAGTCTTAAATCAGTCCATGTCACAGTGAAATCGCTTGCAGCTCTAATGGAAACTCAGCAGCTTGTTATGTTGAAGTGGAAGCTGTTTCCCCCTGATTTGTCCCACTCTGCTCAGTCTGGACTCTGTACCACTGCCAGACCTTGTTTGCAAGGAATAAACTGAAGAAAGACGACGTGTCTGTTCTGGCTCTTTATTTCAGTCGTCACCACAGATAAATTACGTGTTTTTATTTTTGCTTCGGTGCATTTTGATTTGTTCGACAGGGTTTCAATGAGTCCACTGCCTGAACTCTGACCCGAACCACAGCTTGTTTCTGCATCATTGCACAATTTCATCGAAACTTTCTCTTAATTTATGCTACTGTTGTTTCAAGAAATGTTCTTTTTCACTGTCTGACTCACTGTCACTTCCTTAAAGTGGTTTAGGCCCCTTCACTTTGAAGCATTGTGCACATCATTTCTTTAGATAACTGATGACATTATTTAAAGTATGGATTCATAAAATAGGACCCACAGTACATATCAGTTTTTTGGACAGTTTCCACCTGGAGGTCCAACATCAGCTCAGCATAAGACTGACAGCAGGTCAGCAAGCTAGAACAGAGGAAGACAGACACATCCAGAACCCAAAGAGATTCACTTTGTGGTCACAGGATAATGAGAGACGCAGGACATGAGTTTGGGAGAATAATACACTGTTTTCTTCAAACTGCGGCTGAGATGAAAATTGTCACTTTTCATATATTTACAGTGTTTTTGAGCAAAATGCACAAAGTGTGAGTCAGTGAACAGCTGCTCAAACATTAAGAGGATCCATATTGTTGTTCAATCTTAAAAAAGCTTTTTTGTTTCCTGTCAGTGAACTGCCAGATCCAACTCGTGGGTTTTCTAAAAGAACACACCCTACTGTCCTGTCTCTGTCGACACGACCCTTCACCAGAGGACGTCTCTGTCTTCTGGAGGGACAAGGACAACAACCTGTATTAAACAGAGAACTTAATAAACCAGACAGTTCAGTCCAGCGCCAGAAGTTCACAGGTTGTGTGCAAAGTTTGTCCATCCACTAAAGTCTACGATGCCAGAGGTAGACAACTTCAAGGACAGGTCAAGCTCACTGTCTGTGGGACAGAGCTTCTGTCTCCTCTAAACTGTCCTCTGAGGGTCAGTCTGTCTGTGCTGTAACAACGACACCTGCTGGATTGTTTTAGTCACGACACGGTTAAAGAAAACCGGAGGTGTGTCTCCAAAATGAAATATGTGTCACGCACAGCTGCACAAGTTCATCCATGAACACATTGCTGGTGCATGAAGTATGTGCCAGTCAGCCACAACATAAATACCCCCCGGTGGTTTTAATACTGTGGCTGATTGATGCCTAAAAGACGTTTGACCTTTGAAAACCTGCTCTGCTCTTTGTTAAAAATGTGAGTTCTTGCAGATTTCACCTCTGGGACTCGGAACTTAGACATTCACACTTACTTCCTTTTGACTCGGACGTCAAACAATTATGACCATTTACACAAGCTGTTTTCAAAAGCTTTTGAAGATTACAGCAGCATTAGTCAGCCATAAACCTAAACCGCACAATCAGAGACTAGGATTTATGCGTCCCGTAAAGACTCTCAGTTGTCCCCGGACGATGTGTTGGAGCTGCTGGTGCTGAGCTTCCTCCATCTGCTGAAAACTCGAAACTCAGATTTGCCATCACTGTTTTATCTGCAAACAAAGCTGAACTCTGTCAGTTTGGTGGAGACATTAAATAGTTTGTTACGTTCTAAAAGTGCAGCTTTTATTTCAGTGTTAATCCTTTAACACTAAATATCACTTCACCAAAAACTGTACAAATATTACATGTTAATGCTTTAAATCTTTTAAAAACACTTACATGATGATATATATTTGCTTTTAAAGGCCATTGTGCTAAATAACTCCACACTTTTTGCTTGAAATAAACAATTTCCATTCTGTGTGAATCTCAGTCATTCTAAGTGTGCCTCGTCACCAAACACTCGTAACCCTGCGACTCTCTGTGTGGACAGCAAGGACAGAAATGTCTCTGCTGGACCGGCTGAGGGCGCAGGCACAGGCCGGAGACACTGACAGCCGCCACGTTCCAGTTCCAGCCCACAATGTGAAAATAAACCAGGTCTAGGATTAAAATCCAATTAGCAGCTGATGGACACTGACTGTGGAGATGGGAGTTTAAACAGAGCTGCATCCTAAATGTGCCAGGGTCGCCTTCTTGTCCCACGCTTTCGTTCCTTCTGGACTGTCTTTAAGAATTCCCTCTACCCTAAAGAATCCTCAGGATTTTGTTCTCAGCAGTGATCTGTGGTTCTGACATTTACTAATAGTATATTTTGCACTGACATCAGTTTGAATAATGAATCAACCCTTTTATTAGGTCTTAATAAAGCGGAGCTCACGTTGACAAAGACAAATGATCTTTATTGACTGATTTTGCATTGTTACTAATATCAGTAAATAGACGCTCCCTTACTCGACCTGCCTGATTTTCATGGAACAACAGCTGACGTCATAATCCAATACGGCACCAGATCAGGACAAAACCACGTCAAGTCCCCTTATATGTGGAGAGGAAAACCTGCAGGGACAGACACGCACATGTGTTCAGATGTCCTCTGACCCGGAAGTAGTTCGCTGTTTCCGGCTTTTCCTCTTCACACGTGTCGAGTAAAACCACTCAGACGGTCTTGACTGAAATCCACCAGCTGAGCTTGTTCCCAACAGTCTTTGAAAAGAGCCGCAGATCCAGGATGGAGGAGCCCCGGAACAACAAGGCCGCCAAAAGGAGCAAGGCAGGCTCGTCCTCCGCTTCCAGCGATGATCAGGTCAGTGCCGATGAGTTCACGGCGGAAAACGGCTTCAGAGCGGAACTAAGGGAGCTGCTCTTTGTTCCAACACGGTCGGTCCGGCCGCCGCTTTCCCGCCCCACTTCCGGTACTTCCGAAAGCGTCGGCCGTTGCTCGTAGTTACGGCAGCAGCACAAACAGGAAGTCAACGGTTCGAGTAACGAGTAACGGTTCCGAGCAGGCCCGTAAACCCGGAAGGACCGAGCAGTGAGGGGTGATATCAACGTGATATTTTGAAACTGTGGTAATGGTTCATAAGTTCTACTGTTTCTTAGCCGGTTTAAAAACTGTGAGAGAGCACAAAGCCAATGTGGAGAGTTCACAGGTTGTAAGTCAGTGTTTGAGAGCGAATTGTGTTTCAAAAGCAAAATGTTGTATTTGATAGAAGATTGTGAATGAGTGGAATATCACCTGGCACTGATCTGTCAGTGTTTGCCACAGAACTGCAGATTTGATGAGCGTGTCCATCATTTATACGACCTGACTTAACAGTAGGATTAGTGCACCAGAGTTCGTGGCCTCCATCTTACTTGGAATCCACTTGTGAAGATCTGACTGCCTGTCTACTTTCTAACTACATACTCTACCTGTCTAAGGTTTTATAGATTACTGATGTTTTACTGTAGTCTAGTAAATTTAATAAAGAACAGCCTAATGCTAAGCAGCAAATATCGACTGTCACCACCACCACACTGCTCTGATTTAGGACCCAACGTGCTTGTGTTTTAAGGAAATCTTGGTTTATTTGCCCCGTTGCTCACGTCCTGTGAACCAAGTTGACCTTTGACCCTTGCAACCTTAGTTTAGGTGTTTAAGTTCATATTTGTCCCAGGACTTAAACACAGTTAAATCAAATCACATCAAGTAGTTTTGTCGTGTAGATAACAGCCTCGTTCATTTTGTAGGTAGATTCTGCATGTTGACTTTCTCATTGGGGATGTGGAGAAACTTGGTGCTTTCAGATTAGCAGCCTCCCACAGACGTGTCCAGTCAGGAACAAATGACAGCAACACAATTAGTATGAAAGCAGGGCGTCATTTCTGAAGTGTTCTACTGTTTCAAGCAATTATCAGATAGCTTGAAAAGATTGTCAGGTAGCCGACATTCATTTCAATGCTTTTGAATCACCTAAAGCAGTTCTAACTCTAAACTTTATCAAAAGTAAAGTTTGAAGCAGGAGAGGAGCTCGATAGCTGAAGGCTGTGCCTCCTGTTCTACTTTTGGAAACTCTGGGAATCACAAGATGACCTGCAGTCAGAGTTAAGGATTCTGTATGGATAATACTGTATGTGAGGGCTTTAAGATTCAGGGAAACTCGACCATTTGTGTATGAGGAGAGTTTAAATTCTATTCTAGATTTTACAGGTGGACAAGCTGAAATATGATCTTCCGTGATAATTCTAGTCACTACTCTTGCTGCAGCATTTTGGAATAATTAATCTTTTTATGGAGCTACTGGAGCAGCCCAATAGTGGGGAATAATAGTCCAATCTGTAAAGAAAAATGAGAACACCGCTATTTTGAGCAGCCTAATATTCTTCCTTTTTCTTCACTTTCTGTGAAACAGTAACAGATGTGACATGTTTGGCTGTGGAATAGAATGTGCAGCGTTGCTTTACTGGCTTTTTTATACACACTGCTGTTATTTAGAACACAACAGGAAATGTTAGAACTGGTGAAAAGTGCAGCTGAACCACCGAAAGGAAAGACAAAATAAAAGTTTATCTGCACAAATGAGCTTTCGTTCGTGTGCCGTACTCTACTGTACTTTACTGTACGTCTGTTTGGTCACCACGAACAAACACTTGTTGAAAATTTCTCCCACAATTTGCCCTCAGCTATTTCATTTCTACAGTTTCATGTCACAGACACTTGAGGCAGAACAGTTCACCTTCAGCTTGGCTTATTTTCTGCTTTTATTCAAATTTCTTTGAATAAACATTTAGGAAACATTTCTCCTGTTTGATCCAAAGCAAAAGTTTAAGCGATTTGGGAAAAACCAAAACTTTCTTCAGCTGTTTTTATTTTTTAATTCAGTTTCAGTTCAGTTTATTTTCTACTTTTTTACACTTTAATAATGTTTCAGTTATTTCTGCATTGCTTGTAAAACCCTCTCAGCACTGAAGCGTTCACGGTGCGTTTTCCTTTGGGAAATGCGTTTTCTACTTTATTCTACTGCTTCTCCTGAAGTCCTGCATTAGAACGACCCTCAGACAGCTAAAGCTCGACGTTCTCTTGCAGTTTCCACAGTAAGCACAGAATAGCTGAGGAGCATTTGCTTTCCAATGTGTGCAGCTGACAACATTGTCATTGAATAGGACGACACCTGGTGTCACCTGGTGCAGATGTTAATGGATTAACAATAACA
Organism: Channa striata; assembly: GCA_033026295.1. Lineage (NCBI taxonomy): Eukaryota > Metazoa > Chordata > Actinopteri > Anabantiformes > Channidae > Channa > Channa striata. Next base: position 34,242,017 of record CM065170.1, read on the forward strand.
GCTGTTATATTATTATTATTATACATGTAGTTAAGAGAAAACCTCAGCCTGACTTTTAAATCTCCATCCATTTGATTTTCCTCTGGCCACAGGTCTGTATCAGTTTACTCTGAGCGTGGAACTTGTCAGTCATTCGCAGCCTTACAAACTCCAGTAATTTGTAACTGTAGGACACACAACAGATTAGAGCAGCTGATCTGCTGAAACTGATCTTTGCACTAGGACGGAGACTTTTTACCAAAGTCACTTTCGAACGATGTTTGAATTGACACAAACCCACATAATGGAATGTTGCTCTTTCTTCCATACGATGTTGAAAAGCAGTTGATTTAGCTTTTACTTGACATTTTTATCCACATAATTCAAACTGAATTGGGGATTGAATTCCCAATTATGAAATGAATTTCCATTAGATGCACTTCTGTAGACTACAGGTGTGGTGGAGCGAGGGAAAATAGTCCTCTGCTTTATCGATCTCAATTGTCATCGATCTCTCGGACAGATTACGCGGGTGACCAAACACACTTGGACTGCTCAGATATATCATGTGTGGGAAACAGTGCTGTTCCTTTGACATGACAACATTGAAGTCACATATATTAAACATGTTTGATATTTACAGTGTGAATAATTTTATACACATGAGATCTAACTCTTTTTCTTTGTCTGTTACTTTAGAAACGGAGCAGTGGTCATGTGATCTGTGTGGAGCAAGTTTTACTCAGAGCGGTAGGTAACATGCTGATAAACTAAAATTGGCATTTTCGACACCAGTGTGACACTGTCAACAGTGTCGAGCTGTGACCAATGTGGCTGACGTTTGTTTAGCTGCTGCTCTATAAAACAATGTCAGCCATATCTGACAGGATACAAGTTACGACTGGATTTATTAAAAACCACAGATTTAAACCAAATTTGATCTTGTTGATGGTCTTTTTTTTGCTGTGGCCTTTGTTGCCTTTACGCATCATTTCCTGCTGCTGTACAATTTCCTGTGATTCCCTATGATATTTTCTTAGTTATTGACAGTAAGATCACGGATTTATCTCTGTTTTCATTCAGCACTTTCAGTTTTAATTCAACCTTCACACTGACATAGTTACATAGTTCCACCAGTTTCAACATTGAAATTCTCACTTTGTTTTTAATTAAGTCTTTGTTGTAAAATAGTTTTAATGCTCATGTTTAGTCTAGTTGTAAAGATAAATGTGAACTTCTCTTTTGCAACATAATAAAACCCTTATAGACATCCTGGATGTTTAAGTTTCTTTATTGATCACACTTGAGGTGTCTCTTCACATGCGTCTGACCTTCAACTCTGGATTCAATCTGCTTTTAGAACAATACAAATCTGTATTTAGAGACAAATCTAAACTAAAGCATTTTTACCAGAGTGATGTGGACAAGGCCTTGCAGAGTCCAAATGGACACCTGGACTTGGACCTCCGTTTCCTAATGCGTCTCTCACTGCAGACCAATCAGACTTTTCTGCCTGCTGACCCAGACAGGAAGTAGATCACAGATCAGTCAGGAAACAGTCCGTTACATCAAAAAGAAGAACTGAATGATCGTTCTCTAGTGGAGCAGATCCGACAGTATCTGGCATCAGGACGTCTGTGTCCTGCTCAGTGGTCAGCTCTGGTCTCCATCCGAGTGTCTTCAGACAGAAAACTGGACGTGTTTGACCTTAAAGAATATTCTGCTTCAGAGGAGGCTCTTTGGAGGCTGCTGTGGTCAAAGCTTCTAAGAAAGTTCTGTAAGTATTTTTGTTCATTTATTGATCATCTTAGAAAGACAGAGAAATGTATGTATGATTTTTTTCTTTTTCTTTTGCTCTCCAGAGGAATCAGAAGGAAAGGAAAGAGTGTGTTTGGAGAGAATGACCAGTCCTGGAGTCTGGAGTCCTGTCATGACTATGATGGTGATGATGACGATGAAGATAATAGTTACTACGTCAGACACAATAATAAAGGAACAAACATCACGTGTCATGACACGATCCGCAGTTTTTCCAGGAGTCAAATTTGTCTTTTGTCTCATACTAAAGAGACTTTGTGAAACCATGGACGCAGACGAGGAGGGTGGAGCATAAGGAGCAGGGCTGCAGAGCGTCTTAGAGGGACATGTGGACAACGCTCAGTGACTGAGTATTTGTGTGTCTCAGCCGTTGGAGCAGACAGGGCCTTGACGAAGTGTCTCACGGATACGTCACTATTAAGCTGGTATCACCTCGTGTCTTTGTCTAGTAGATTCCAGCCGTAGCAGGTGTTCAGGACCACAGCCCCCCCCCCCAGGTGTGTATGTGTGTCAGTCTTACACTAAACAACCAGAGTAACTTTTCAGTTCAGTCACAAAACGGACATAAAGTTTTCTCTGATTGAACAGTGTCCGTCTCTTTGTGAAGAGTTTGACCTGTGTCACTGACAGAGTCGGCGAAACCTCTCTCGTCCTGGTGTGGACCATGGCTCAGTACTTTCCTGAGAGGGTCAGGTAAACACATCTCTCAACACATCACGTCTCTGAACACCCCTCAGTTCCCAGCTGATTCGACTTCCAGCTCTAATTCCAGAAACCAGGAACTGGATTGTTAAATAAACCCAGAGAAAAACTGGACAGAACTGCACGTGCTACAGTTCAGTTTAAACCAAACCTGAACATCAACACAGATTGCACTTGTACCATCCACTTTCTGTGTGAGGAAAGCCAGAACCGGGGTTACACCCCCCCCCAACTTTCTTCAAAGATAAGAGAACTGAAAGTCTTTTGTTCTCCTTAACCTCCCCACATCTGTTTTCAACGATCACAGACAGAGCCACTCTCTCTGGATGGCCCCTCAGCATCTCCCTTAAATCTCCCTTATCAGATCCAACTAGCCGACCAAAAGGAAACAGACTTTGGAATGTAAAACTTACTTGTAAAGTTAAAATTTAAATGTCATACTCTTTTGTTAATTCTGTACCGTACACATGCATCTTGCCTACACCTGTCTAAATGTGATCATGTTATGTTTTAGTAATTCCACGTTACGATCTGTTAATTATGCGACAATGTAGGAAAATTATGAATCGGTGTATGCTATCATTTTATTAATAAGGGTCAAACAAACTTTGATGTTACCCAGCTGTAGAGTAATAAAGCACTGAAAGAAACAAAACCAGTTGAAGACGATCTTGGGTACATTATCCTACAACAATGTCTCAGAGTCTCAATTACTGTTGAATTCAAAATAAAATGCAAATACTTCATAAATTATGTGTATCATTGCATTAAAATTTCTGCCAGTCCTGGTTTCCTGCTTCATAACCCCCACCTTCTGCTTCTCTGGGGGGCCTGGGGAGGACACGGCCCTCCCCCGACCCCCACCACTCCATTTTCGCAGTGGGGCCCTTCTGCTGCTCCAGGTACTGGGACGGGTCGGCATCGAACCTGACCTGCACCAGCTGGCGCCTTACGGACAACGGACACGCAACCACACCACACCACCAGACACCCTTCGCACTGAGACCTGCTCTCGGAGGGAATTTAAATCTTCACTTTGGCTGTTGGGCCTTTAAAATTCACCGACGCTCATAAGGACTGAACTTGTGTCGTCTGTTTTACCAGGCAGTCGTCTAACAGCCTGAGCTGTTTGATTTGACACATTTCTTTTGGTTTTTCAGAGCTTTTCACTCTTGATTTTGGACACCTGACTTCAAAAGTCAGACCTCATAAGGTTTGAACTTACCACCACTATCCATGAGCAGCAGTGTTCTACCAACCTGAGCTACTTGGTTTGACACATCTGTAGTTTATCTAAGAGGCTTTCACATTTAACTAAAGACCGAAGATTTCAAAAGTCTCTGATGGATTAAACCGCAGAGTCCTGTGTTCCCAGGTAGACCTCGAACAACCTGAGCTACTTGGTTGGATGCTTTCCTTTCTGTCTTAGAGGTAGTTTCTGGGAGCGTCAGTGTTTCGGTGTCTTTCTTGTCGTTGCACAGGCCAAACCTTCAGAAGTTCTCCAGCAGGAGAACCAACACATTGACCTATTGGTCAGAGGTACCAATGATCCACTGTCAGAAGTAGCTGATATCAGCTGGAAGTTGAGACACTGATGCTCTAAATGTTTGGTTACTGAATTTTAAAACTCACTAAACTTCCTGAGGATCAAACCAACATCCTCAAACACTCCAACCACTTCTCCAACAGCCTGAGCTACTCAGTCCGACACTATGACGCCACTTGTGCAACCAGAGTGTGAGTGAGGTCAGAAAGGACACATGATCACAAAAAAATCACATATTTTACACAATAAGAGTCCGGTCTTAAATGTGTTTGTTTACAATGATGATCTTTAATCAAGTGAAAAGATTGAGAAGAAAACACTACAAGTACGAGTATCGTTAAACGTTTCAAGAGGGAAGGTAGTTTATTGGAAGTGATCGGTAATAGTAATTCAAATAGAGAGTTAAAACGTGTAGGTATAAAATAATAAATCACTATCAAGTTGGATTATTATATAAGTATTTTGGGGAATTTTTATTGTAAATGACGCCAGTAAAATAAGGTTTTATTCAGTGGAAATTTCTAAAATGCTTTAAAATGTTTGATAGTGTGTCATGATTTTATTAAAATGGTTTTGGAAGATAAACTGCTTTTGATGTTAATATTTTTTAGGCATGTTTATAATGTGGCAAATTCAAACGTGTCTATGTGAAATGTTACTGCTTTTTTACATGAAAAGACGTGCAGCAGAACCCGGTTGGAACCAGTCAGGATCATTTAGCACCAACACAGATTAGAACCTCCGTGTTCGGTTGGAAAAAAGTTGAATAAAAAGATGCAGGAAAACAAAATATTTCAAGAAAACAAATGACCCTCAGAAGAGAAGAGAAAACCTGATAATGGCTGGAAAAGTTTATAAAAATAAGGGATAGTAAAATTGAATTGAAATATTATACACATCTTGAACTTTGGAAGCTTGGGTTTGATAGATTTAGTTCGCTTTCAAACTGTTAATTTAGCTCATGTCAAACAGTGTCACACGATATGAAATATCCGAGCATTTGGGAAAAATTAGTTTTTCATGCTTTGAGAATTGAATTTACTAATGTAATTATAACCTGCATTTTGGTATTTTTTTCCAATTCTCAGGCTCATAAAAGAAGTCTGCAGTATGGCTGAAAATGATTCAGTGATCTGACTGTGCTACATTAGAGAGGCTGAGGACTGAAGCTGCGCAGGAGAACAGCAGCGTCCTCTGCTGGTTCCCATGACAACTGAACCTGTCGCAGTTTTCACAGCAGCTTCTTCTCAAACAGCTTGTTCCAGGCCGGCATGACGTGTTTATAAATCCTCTCGATCTGCAACACACACACACACACACAGAGAAGTGGCTGTCAGTGGTTGTGCAGTTTAAACCCGATAAATGGAAAATGAGCAGCGTCCTATAACAAAGCCGTTAAAGGACCAAACCAGTTGGTTTGTAAATACAAGCGTCAGGACAAATTATGGACGTTCAGGCTGTTTGGCAGCATTTTGTGCACCGACCTGCTCAGACTTCTTCACTCCGTATCTGAAGAGCGTCGCCTGGTGCTCGCTGTTGTGAAACAGGATGTCAAAGGTCACCTCGCGGCCCAGCATGTCGTCGATGGCGGGCTTCACCACGTTGTGGAAGTCTCTGGCCGAGAACGAGTCGTCCAACATGTTGCTGACCTGGTCGTGAACGACACAGTGGCCCTGTTTGTTAGAGTTTCTGTGTGTCTGTGTGTGCGAGCGTGTGTGTGCGTGTGTTACCTTGTATTTCTTCCCCAACAGGTCCAGCGGGTCCAGTTTAATCTCTGACCTCAGAGCACGACCGAACAGCGGCAGTTTGGAGTCTGAGTCTGACAAACACATAATAAAAGTGTTATATGAAGAACGTGAGATCAGTTTAGAGGTAGATGTTTGTCGTTAAAATTCCCCAAAAGCAGATTTTCATTTAAAAAACGTCTTTTTTGTGCCTCTAAGAAAGTACAACAGACACAAGAACAATCTCAGTGTGTTTGCTCCTGCTTTTCTGCTTAAACTGCTTGTAAAATGTGATCTGACGTTCAAATATCCACAAACACAATATTTATTACTATAAAAACTGGAGGAACTTCGAGCCCCCAATGACCCTGACTTCAGCAGGACTTGAGCCAGGATCTGGACTGAGCTGAGCCAAGAACCCTTATTAAATAAAAGTAAGTACTTCCAACACAATCTTCATTCGCAGGTTTGATTTCTGACTAGTTTTCATGGGGACCTGGACTGTGATGGACAAAAAGCTGTGAAACTCGAACGTCTCAGCTGCTACTTGCTCTGCTGGATGTTGTCCCCTCACTTTCCTTCAGGTTCTCACTGAGACCGGACTGTGGAAGACGGGGAGGCACCACTGACACGTCAACAAGGTCATGAAGAATCAGCGGCTGGAACAGCAGATGACGTTTACTTCTTTAGATCTGAATTATGGATCCAGTTCAGTTTTTATTGCCACACACTAGTGTATGTTGCTGTGGAGGATGAGAAAGTCCACCACAGCTCAGGATTTTCTACATTTCCCAGATTGAATAGGAAATATTACAGAGCACAGTGAATACCGTGTGGTCTCCTGCTGAATCCTGCTCGTAGGGACACGATCAGACTGTAGAACAATAAGTCTGAGCGAGGACGACTGCTGCTGGCTGGAATGGATGCAGAAGGAAGGAATTGTCAGACTAAAGCAGAGGCTCTTGAGGAGGCAGGAAACTGGTGGATGGAACAGAATCGGCAGAATCACACAATCAGATGGTGGAGCACAAACCTCGGCAGGGACTGGTAGATTTCAGCAAGAAGTTCTGAGTCTCAGCAGAATGATGAGGGGAACGGGTCGGGGAACAGCTTTAGTCAAGATGATTTCTAACATGAAAGCTCCAGTCGCTTCTGTCCGATCTTTGTTCGCAGCCAGTTGACTCCCAGTTTGTAGGGTGATACCAGACGCCAAGCAGATTGGGGTTACACACCCTGTGTTTTAGCGTCAGGTACCACAAGTCCAGCTGGTCCATGCTGTGCCGTCAACTCTTTGAGCACGGCATCGGGCACGTGTGCTTTGGATCACGGTTTCTCATGTGAATTCCCTGTTTGAAGTTTAATCCTCAGAACCAGAATCCAAAGAGACATGGAGCCATTTTTTTGAGAGGACCAGTCAGAGCCCAGCCCTCGTCCCAATGAAGACGTTGTGACATGACGTGAAGAGGTCTGATCACACCAGCTTATTGTGGGGGTTTTGTTGCTTTCATCTTTGCAATTCAAACGTCCTGTACGTTTAAATTTAGAACATAAAAAAAAAACTTCAAACCTTCTCCCGTTTGAAGTAGAACGTGACACAAATGACCTGATTAAATTGTTTTTGGAGTTCACGTCAGAAATTAAAAGATCTGTTTCCTTACAACCACTTCCTGTTTGTAACCTTCCCCCCGCTGCCTTCAATTTGAACATTTAATTTTACAAAAATGTTTTTTACGTCGTTACGACCGTATCAAGGTTTTTTAAGAGAAGGAAAACTGCAAGTCAACACTGATTCGCTTAATTTTTCATCATTTTAAGGCCTGACCTCGACATGTCAGGTGGGCCACGTAGGGCACGCCGTCCCGCTCTCCGTAGTAAATCCCAAAGTGTGAGAAGTATTTGTTCCTGGGATATTCCACGATGTCTCCGGGGAACAACTGGGGGCTGGAGTGTTTCTGTGGAGAAACAGACGCAGGGATTATCGATTAAAGCTCCATTTTCCATCACATTGACTGCAGGAGGTCTCATTTATGAGAGACACAGCAGACGCGCGGAGCGTGCAGCCGTGACGACTGGCGGTTTCTCCGGGGCTCCTTCAGGGTGTGTGGGGGCTTTTACACGGCTGATTCCCTGGGGCCCTCAACGTCACGACACCTCCAGGTTTCTACATGAGCAAAAGCCCAGAAGCTCGGACGGGGTCCGAACGTTCCAACCTCACTCACTGATCAATTTCTGTTGGGGATTATCAAAGTGTTTCCAGCCCAAAACCCGACTCACTGATGTGTGACGTCATGTCACGGAAGCAGCAGCGGCGGCGGGTTTTTGGGTTTTTTTAACCGCAGCTAAATCTGAAGTGTTAGAAAAGCCACAAAGTGAGAAGCACTTCTACGAAAACAGTCCCCAAAGCTGCTGTTCGCCATTACCTTTAATTTACAAGTTCTACTTCGACTTCTATTATTTTCACACGTCTCTTTTTCTTCTGCAGAAAATTTGGTTTTATGTGAGACTAATTCTTGGTTTTAGGCACTGAAATCAAACCCATATTCAAACCTCACGCTTCTCACCTTCCTCGTTACCTCTTTCTGATCTTTTGAACTCGTTTGAACTCCTTACCTCTTTCTGAAGAGGTAAGGAGTTCAAAAGACCAACGCAATGCATCAGTCACCTGGCAACTACAACATTTAGACGTTTGAAATCAATGGGGATTAAAGGACGTACTCACCAGGCCCATTGGTTCTGGATTTTACTGTTGCGTTCTTCGGTCTCTGAAGTCTGAAAGTGAAGCCCACATCGGCCCCTGAGCAGCTCCAGCTGATTTACATACACACTGTGCCGATGTGATGAACATCAGTCACGCTCCACCGGCCTCGCTCCCAACACCCTTTCTACGCACGTTTGTCACTGCGACGCTGTGGGGCGGAGGTGGTTTTTGGGGGACATTTCTGCAGGTTTCACATGAGGATTCACCAGGGAGCGTCGAAGGCTCCTGTGTCCTCGTGCCCTCCACCTTGTGAAGGTGGCATGTGAAGCAGGTGCTTCCTAAACAGACGCTGTGAAAGAGGAAGTAGCTTCAGCCAGGCTTGTTAGAGCCGCCGCCTGAGGCCACAGGGGCCACACAGATGTGGCCTTTACCTCACTGGGCTGAAGGGAGAGTCACACACTTCAAAGCCAGGAGATGCTGACAATCCTGGAGCAGCACAGCACACCACGCTCGTCAGCATGGAAACAAAGGTCCCGGCAACCTGGAAAGTCCAGGACGTTACGAATATACAGAGTCAAAAGACATAGATCAGAAACAAATGTCCACAAGAGAGACGTAAATGAACATGTTGGGCCAATTTCAAGTTCATTTGAAAACTTTTTTCTTTTGCTGAAAAGCATCACCACTGTGCCACTAAGGAATCCTCAGAGGAGCAGCTCGACAGCTACAACCTTTAATAAAAGGCTCACGCGTTCCCCAGTAAACGTCCTTTATTCCATAGTTGTACTACAAACATCATCGTAAATTCACAGCTTAGACAGAGTTGATTTTAAATAAGGCAGAGCTGCAACAGCTTATAAAACACACGAGTAATATGCCCGAAGAGTAATAAGAATAATAATGGCAGTGTTTCCACTTCAGAGCTTCATGTCAAAAGATTAACAGTTTCTGTCAAAACCAGACACGCGTTGAAACAAGTGAACCTGGATTTTTGTTCCTTGAGTTCACTACACACACACAAAAAAAAAGGTTCTCAGTGTTTGAAGGTTTATGACGTGGTGAAATAAAAGCCATTCACAACTAAACGCTTTCATTTATTCCCTGATTTGTCGATGTGTGAGCAGAAATCTGGTGAGAAATCAAGTCAGACAAAGTGGTCATATATCATCTAAGAGACAAAGAAATGGAACCGTCTACATTTCAGGACGCCGAGCTAAAACCGGAGCAGAAGAGCGTGGCGTTCCCCTCCTAAAAATAATATTAATCAGATTAGTCGACTCAGACAGAAACCCTCAGACATTCAGATTGACAGCAGGACTTCTGTGCACCTCCACTTCAAAAAGTGACGACTTCTTGTTACCTGTGTATTTCCAGGTGGATTACAGGGAGCGGAGCAGCGGGAACTGACTTTCTCCAAATGCCATAAAGTAGATTAAAGTATAGACGCTAAATATTTTGAAGAGTTTTTAGGTCCACTGCCAATAAAGATGATCAGAGATCGCTCAAAATTAATCACCGTTCGTCCTGATTACTCTGACATCTCTTACAGAATTGGGAAAACAGCCCAGAATTCCCGCTGAAAAACTGAAGGTAAAAAAAAACACACAAAACAAACACACACGTACTTAAATCCACCCGAAGTGTGTGAGACGATGATCCGCCCTAAATCTTACAAAATATAGACTATTATCTGTAGAGGACAAAAATAAACATTTCATTAGGTCCACACGGAACGAGACTCTGGACGGCGTTTAGTGAAAAGGGAAACACACACACACAAATGCCCCTTTATAAAGTCAGTGCAGCATTACAGTTGTTCAGTCTGTCAAAGGCACCTGAGTTTAGCTCCAAGCCGAGCCGGAGGTTCACCAGTGAATACAGAACCCGACACACACACACACACACACACACACACACTAACTGTGCTCCTGCACCTGACTCTGGCTCCCCTGAGTGTCTCTGCCCCAGCTGAGGCCGTTGACCGGTGCGTGTTTGTCCCAGCTGTCCGTGTTGTGTCCGTGTTTCCTCTGGTGCCGTTTGTAGTTGTCCCAGTGGCCCGTGGTGTAGCCGCACTCGCCGCAGGCGTACGGCTTCTCGCCTGTGTGACGCAGCATGTGCCTCTTCAGGTTCATGCTCTGGTTGCAGGAGTAGCCGCAGACGCCGCAGTGGAACGGCTTGGCGCCCGAGTGGATGCGCTCGTGCCGTCGCAGGTTGGCCAGGTTGCCGCAGGCGTAGCTGCACGACGGGCACTGGTACGGCTTCTCACCCGTGTGCACGCGCAGGTGCCGCTTCAGGTTGTCGAGGTGCGATGACGTGTAGGGGCAGTGGGGGCAGCGGTGGGGCTTCTCCTCAGAGTGGGTGTGGGCGTGTCGGGCCAGGTGGTTGGGGTAGTGGGACAGGAAGGGGCAGTGGGGGCAGCGGTACAGTTTGGTACCTCGTTGGCCTCTCCTGGACCCACGAGACATGGCCGGGCTGCAGGGGGGGGGCGATCCATCTTTGGAGCAGCGATGACACAGCTGAGAGAAAAAAAAAGAGAGAGGTCAGAGGTCAGTGCAGGGGACACGTTTACTGCACAGACGTGCAACCAACCTCTCTGTACTTCTACAGGTAGATGTAAAAAAAATCCAAGAGCTGAAAGACGCAAACAGGTGGAGCCATGTGTCAGACGTCTGTTCTGCTCCAAGGGTCTCACATGGTTTCGGTTCAGTAAAAAGAAGAGCAGCTAAAATTATTACACAACATCGAGGCTCCTGGAGAAAGTGTCCCTTCGCGTCGGGTCCTTCTGTGCTTTGAACCCGGTTCCTTTTAGAGGAATTTCTAAAGGTTCCACTATCTTAAAAGTGACAACTTGTAGAAGAAGTCGGTGATGGACAGATGTTGATGTTGTTGCTATGGAAACCATCATCAGATTGCACAACAGACATTTAAACTCAGAAGAGGAAGTGATTTTTATAGAAGTGAATAAATTCATTATGATTCACACTTTAAGAGGATAAACTAAATGTTTTAAATGTGAGTGTGAGTGTGACGAGTCCTCACCTGTCCCCCGTCGCCCTCGCCCTCGCCCTCGCCGTCGGCCTTGCCGTCCCCCTCCAGGTCGGCCTCCTCCAGAGTGAGGCCGCACACGCGGCAGCACACGGGGAAGAGGAGCACGGGGAGTGGGGCAGAGGGAGAGCCGAGCGCCCCCAGCGTCTGGAGGTAGCCGGAGTCCTGGGACACTCTCAGGGTCAAGTCTGACACCACTGCAGGAAGACGAAGGAGAGACAGAAGCTTCTTGTGAAATTGGGTTTTCGTTAACACGTCCAAGAACTGCTGCAAAGTGACTTACTGCAGTTTCTGCCAACTTCCTCTTTTTACTTCTTCCTGCATTTTTTAAATCAGCTGAACTCGTCGTTATTGCTGTGTTGCCTCATCAGCAACTTAAAAGTTTATTTTAAAGTCTGAATTAAACTTTATCTGGATGAGAAACAAACCAAATGTGAAGTTCTTCCTGCAAATGTTCCCGATGCAGCTGAGTGAAGGTTAGTTTCAGGTCAATAAGCAGCACAGACATATTTCTTCTCTTCCTCATTTTTATTTTTTTTATCTCTTTCAGTTTCAACTTGTCGCTTCCCTTTTCTGCTTTTCGGCCCCCACACTAGATTTTCTTTACTTTGACAAGCCTGGTGTTTCTCATCAAACAAACAAACCCTCGCTCACTGTTTATTTGCAGTAGTAGAATTTATCTCAACTTGAAATGATTCAAACTTGATTTCACCACATTCATGACAAACTTTCATCAAACTTTCCAAAACTTTCACATGCAAATCAGTTTGCACTGTGTTATGTTATGGGAGCTGACCAAGAGCTCGGTGCGCACACACCTTCCTTTTTTTTACTAAAGACGACGCTGAAGCTCTCGAAAGTTACAATTCAACACGGGGAAGAATACGGGTTCCTGTGCAAATGTTCAAGTTAAAGAAGCAGCCGATGGTGCTGACTGTCGGGTGAGGCTGCAGAACAAGGTGCGAAAAGATGATGCAATGATTGACAAATGAGCAGAATTTTAAGATAATAAAAAGTGCTTTAAAAAATCTTGTGGTTTTAACTTCTTTAATATCAAGCTCTACTTCTTTTTTTTTCTTTTATGAGGGATACACCAACCTGTTTGAGATGGGAACTCGGCATGTGTACGTTCTATTAATATAGTAAGTGGCAGTTTTATTGGGAGAAACATTATAATCAGATGTGAAGTTTTTAAAAGTTGAAATGTTTCGGACTTCATCGATCTTCCTACAACTACCAACGGAGGTTTGACGTGACGCTGACGTTGAAAAAGTTACGCGCTTTTCTCTCAGGGAAAATAGAGACAAGCAGGAAACTCTACACGCTGAACTCACGATGCTCTTTGACATTTTTAGCCGAAGCGAACTGGCTGCAAAAGACACATAATGTGTTACGGAACGGTGGAGGGGGTCAGCGTGGCCTGTAAAACGACAGACAGCGGCTTTCACGTTACTGAGGTTCACTGATGGGTTTATGTGCTTGTTTATTACCTTCCTCCGTCTCCGCCTTTGTTTTTCTCCGCCTCCCCCGCCGTTTTTCCTTCTCCCTCCTTGGCGGCCTCTCCCCCGTGTGCATGCGCTGGTGTCTCCGCAGGTTTCCCAGGGAGCTGCAGGCGTAGCTGCACTGGTGGCAGCAGTAAGGCTTCTCCCCTGTGTGCGTGCGGGCGTGGCGCTGCAGGTTGACGAGCTGCGCCGAGGCGTAGGGGCAGACGGGGCAGCGGTACGGCTTCTGGCCGTCGTGAATCCTCATGTGGCGTTTCAGGTGGTTGGAGTAGCGTGAGGTAAAGGCGCACAGAGAGCAGGAGTAGAGTTTAGGAGGAAGGTCAGTCGCTCCTTCTGTCTTACCGACGCTTCTCCTCTTCCTGTCGGAGCCGCTGCTGATGGATCTGTCAGACTCCTCCACCCGACACGAGTCGACAGAGGCTGCACGCTGGAGGCCTTCCTCACAGGACAGACAGTAAAGCTCCGCCCCCAGGTCCAGACCCACACCTGGTGTTAGAAAAAGAGAGATGAGGTTTAGTACAATCACTTCAGTGTCAGACACCTGGGTTTTCCAGACATTTCATAAATAATGTTTAGAAATCTGCACTTCCCAAAAATACTGAGCATTTGTCTTCAATAATAAAGCCTGGAAAGTTGCATGACTTGTGTCTGTGCAGGATGAGTTTCCCTTCATCTTGCCTGAATGAAAAGTAGCAAACTCTGCTAGTTACCCAGATCTAAGCCTGCACCCAGAGGAGCGTCTCCCAGGAGTTGACCACATCCTTTACAGGACAGGAACGCTGGGAAAGTGGAGTCTGTCGGGCCTGAGGGGTCGTCCTCCACGCTCAGAGAGAACACCGTCATACCTGAATGGATGAGAGACAAACGAATTCATTTCCTTTACCACAGGGCATAAATACAACGTCTCACATTTACGTCACAGGAGACACCAACTTGTTGTGGTACTTAGAGCTGGTGACAAATTTAACTGCGGATTAACTGGCTTTAGTTACGTGGCCGGCTGAGGTGAGGGTCACACCAGGCTGCAGACTACAAGGGAAACAGGCAGTAGGAGCCCGAAACACGGGCACACAACTCAAACGGAAACGACGTTCAGCTTTAACGGACTTTTTATCCACTGGCCTTATTTATTTCTGCCTTTTATTTTGAGTGTCTGACCAGGCAAATGTGTCACACAGAAAACGTCTGGCCTGATGGTGTGTGTGCGTGTGTCTTACTGACCTGGATCTCTGTCCAGGCCCATGATCTCCGAGTCCCCGAACTCCAGCTCTCCGCTCAGCAGGAAGTCGCTCTCCAAAACCAGGCACCCGGGCTCACACACCACCGACTCATCGCCCGACTCCACTGAACACACACATTTGTATTTCGCTTTACGACACAATTACTGGTATAAAAGTGAAAACACACTTTCAAACAATGACTAAAAATGAAACAGAGAGATGGGTGAGTGTATGAAGCTCTCATCAAATAAAACTACGAATGTGGGACCACTGCCACAAAAAAGCTTTACATATGAAGCTGCACGTGCCTGCAAAATGTGAATGTATGAATGTATGAGCTGTGTATTTCTGTGACCAAAGAAAAGCAAAAAGTGAAGGAAACAGGACACGATGACCCGTGTGAGACACAGCAATAGTCGAAGGTGGACAAGGATGTGAGAATGTGAGTGCGGGAGAAAACAGGGGCAGGCAAACAGGAAATCGGTGAGGACGAGATAAGTGCAGAGGAGGAAGAGTTGGAGAGCGAGGGAATCAGGAAAAGGAAGACGAGCGAAAGAAGAGACGAGGGAGCCGAGCAAGGACGTGTTCATACACTTTCAACACATTTTCCACTAACTCGCTTGTCTGGTTGTTGTGATTGACTTTCAACGAACTAAAAGATTTATGCTGTTTTCTAAATTCCAATCAGTGCATTCGCCTTCACCGTAGACGAGGAGTCGATTTCACCGTGTTACATATTCTGGAGGTTTGGCTCATTACCGATTACAAACACGTCATAGAACATCACACCAGCGTCAGGGTCCGTGATTCCGCATAACGAGGACTTAACACTTTACATCCATTGTCCTCAGAACACGTCTGCACTTTGACCCCAGCAGGGACACAAACCAGGACGTTAAAGCTTTCGTGCACCTCTTCTGTAAATGAAAAGACACAGCACACAAACTTTTCAAGCATGTGAGAAAACGTGATTAGCAGGACTGACACACAAAGAGACGGGAATGAAGGGAAGAACCACAGGAAGGAAAGGAAGGAGGAGGTGAGGAGGGTGGGGGTCAGGTAAAAGCCTATAACAAGCAAGAGAGGAAGCGGAGAGTCCAAGTGAGCCAACACATTCCGGATGAGATAACAGCGTGTCTCCAGCAGTCTTCCTCTCTCACAGACAATGAGGAAGAGACGGAGCTGCAAAGTCAAGACGTTAAAACCAGTTAGGCAACTTTTCACGTCAGTGAAAACGGCCCCACACGCAAGAAACCGGCCGTGAACGTGGACCGGGAGCCACAAAGGGCAGGACCGTGAGTCCGCGTCCGGAGAGTGAACTCACACTTCACCGGCTGCGGGTTGGACTGTTTCCTCCGCGGCATCTCCGCGTCCCCTCGCCGATGTCCTGCTCCGGCTGCGGGAAGGCTGCTCACACGCTGCGGGCGGGGCTCGGCTCTGCTCGGCTCGGCTCTGCTCGGTCCGTCCGTCCGTCCGTCCGTCCGGCAGGCAGCTAACTGCATGTCATCGTCATCCTCATCCTCACCATTATCGCCTCCTTCCTCTTCCTCTTCCTCCAACGGACAGCCGCGGCGGCGGAGTCATCGCTGCGTTACCAAACACACACGGACGTTAATAGATGTGCAGTAACTTTACACACACACACACACACACACACACACACACACACACACACACACACACACACACACACACACACACACACACACACACCTGTCACTTTAACGCCGGGCTTCACTCTTTGTTATTGTTTCGCACTAAATAGTGGCGGCCATCTTGCTAGCCACCTAGCCACCGAGCTAACTCCGCCGTCCCAAACTAAGCCGTCGTTTCCGCTGACATTTGGAAACACGCCCCTCGTCGCTGGAAGTCACCTGTCCGACAAACCCACCTGTCGTACAGTCCTCAACGACGTCACGGTCGCTAACCGGAGAAAACTCCTTTATTCCCGATCACACACACACACACACACACACGCGCACACACCGCTTCTGACGGAGCTACGCCGGGTCCGGGCTCTGCATGACGTCACGGGCAGGCGCGGAGGATTGTGGGATTTGTTGTCCGCGCGGCAAAGTTCGCTGAGTTTGTGGTTCGACTTTAAAATAGAATAAAGACATAAAACCAACGTGAATGACGCTTTATAAGCATTTAATGCCAAGTTCAGTATTTCCAAGTAAAATGACACATTTATTTCCTGGGATCCAGACATCTACACTTCAATGCCTTTCAAAATCCTGTTAATCCTAAAACTTATTATACATTAATTTTTTACTCCACGTGTTTTTCTACATGTATGAACTGAACTTTCCAGTAACATCGCACTGGCCGGACTGATGAAACACAATTTCACATCTAGTCTGCCACAAAAACACAAAAAACAATGACACAAACGGCTCTTAAATGACGCTTTGATTCTATATGAAAAAAAACTATTTTTGTTCAGCACTTTGCCTCCCGATTGGAAGAGCTGCTTCAGCTGGTCCTAGTCCCTTCAGATCAGTGGGTCTGGATCACAAATCAATCATGGCCTCAAACTCGTCAATCCGCTGTCTGGTGTTTCCTCTGCGGATCCTCCTGAAGGACACAGTGTTGTATTTCGACAGCTGATGGCTGACGTTTGTCTCATGATCAGCTGCGTCCACCTCGCCATTCACACTCGGGGTTTTGACCTCTGTCCTCTTTGTGTCCTTTGTCCCCCATTGCGTCCTTCACATGGTTTTCCTCGGGTCCTCCTCGATCAGACAGGTTCTGGGTCATGCTGAGCTCTTTTGTTCCTTGTCCAGACTCCATCAGTGTCTTAGCAGCTGCGTCCATCAGTCTGAGCTCAGTAGATCTACAAGTGAAAACAAGACTTTAAAAGGACAATTTGATCAGTGTTTTTTCGCTTCTGATCAGACCTTTGCTGAGTTAGACTCGAATGAATGAATTCACTCCCTGACCTGATTCTTCGCCGTGACTAATTGCGTTTCGTCCAATCATAGATGCAGTTATGTAACGTCCCCTCTAGCCTGCAGGTCCTGCATCAAACTTTCATTTATCACTTAGCAAACAAACAAGCAAAGGCCTCTGAGTCACTGCGTCATTATTTGAAAACTGATTTCTGATGTAAAATCTTGGATTTGTAGTGTTTAAATGCTGTCGTACAGCTACTTTCTTACTCCTGTGAACCTTGTAAGGACTCGTCTCGTTCTGAGGGAAAAGAAAATCAATAACGCAGCAGAGCAAACACGTTACCTGTGTGCAGCCCAGGTGAACCTTCTGCCTCTTCACCTGATTGTCAGAGCAGGAAATGATGTCACTTTCGCTGACAGAAGACAGATTTGTCTGTAACAGTGGAGAGAGCTGCTCCGACGAGCGTCCTCTGTCTCTTTGTCTCTGCCCGGTGACGTGGGACGAATGAGGACAGTGGGAGCTCCACCTTCTGTTTCAGCAGATTCGGGGTTTGTTGGAATGAACAAAGAAGCTGGTTTGGGATCGACCTCTTGTCCCCGTTTGTCTCTGGGTTTAGGTGCATGTGCAGCAGCATTGGCCTAAAATGAAAGCCCACGTGCACTAGATGGTGCCAGAACATAAAGAACAAACCGGGCTCAGGTTTGATCTCAGTGACCCGCAGAATTAATAGCACATCCACATTTTACAAAACACAGGCCTTCACTGTCGGATCAGACGTAATTCAGCGGCCGTTTACAGGAAAAGACTCATGTTGACTTTTTGTTTAGAGAAATAATAAACTTAACAGTTAACTTTATTTTCAGTTATTGCAACTAAAAAAAAACGGGGAAATTAACTTGCTCATAAACACGTCGTCCTCTTATAATGTCATTTGTTGTTTGATTGTGGGGACTTAAATATCGGTCGGGTGGTGAAGTGCTGGGACAAGCTGCTAGATTCATTCATCATTCATTTTTTTAGGTTATTACTGATGGACTGGACACCTGAAGCATTACAAATTTTAGATTTGAAGAAAAATTATTTTCAAAAACAAATAGAGATGGAGTTTAGTAGCATGACTTTTATAAATACAGAAAACATGAATAAATCAGGCAAAAGGCAAATTAAATTTAGAATATCCAACAAACATACAAATGTGATCTTGAAAATGTATTTTTATTAACTGATATAAATAATTGCAACAATGCCAATTTAGTTTTGCGTATGTCGCTTTTTTCCACATATTATGTTCATGTTGATATGCACATGCAGAATTTAATTTGTATTACCTGTAAATATATTTGACGCTTTCAGCCACGTGTTGTGATTTTTCCTCATGGTTTTATTTTTTCTTAGATTTTGTGTCAGTATATGTTGAGTTGTTTGACTCTGTTTGATGAATTTTATTCGGAAATCAAATCAGTAATTTAAAACAAAAAACACTCAATGAATCAATAACGGTATAAATAACATTTATTTTCTTTCATCTCCTTCTTTCACAGTGCTGCAACCAAATCCCTAATTTCGGCACTAACTATATATTATACTTATAGAAATTAGTAATAACACATGATCTAAACATTCATTTTTGTCATATTCTCATGCAGACATCAGTTCTGATTGGCCACACACGTGATATTTTTCCCTAAAACAAAAATTGTAAAACGGTTGGATAAAATTCCTCACAGCAGTGCAAAAGTCTTGCGTCGGCCCTACAACTTATTTAAACGTATTTATATTTCTTCTTCCAGATTTTTCTGAATAATAAAACGACATCTGTCATGTTTTGGCTGTGAACTCGCAGTTAGTTTATTTGCTAAGATTCACTCCGACTCTGTGACTTCGCTTCCTGCTGCACCCTCCACGCTGCGAGCACCTCGTCGTCTTCAGCCTCAGCAGCAGCCCGAGCTCTGATCCTCTGCCTGGTCTGTGCGAGGAAGGTAGCAATGTCATCCTCGTCCTCACCGCCGGCCTCCTCCCTCCTAGTCCTGTGCCCTTCTGTCTCGCCGCTTTCATATCGTGAATGGTGGAAGTATTTCCTCTTGGTGGAGAGGTCAGTGTAGCTCTCCGCCCCCTCGTCGTCATCGTAGGCTCCGTACGATCTCCCCCCTCGACTGTAACTGCGAGACTCTCTGAACCCATTGCAGGAATATTCTGAGTCTTCACTCGATAGATCCTGGCGCAACCTGGATCTGTATCTGGAGCTGTACAATTCCTCCTCTTCTTCATCCACGTCATAGGAGGCCCTG
Source organism: Channa striata (assembly GCA_033026295.1). Lineage (NCBI taxonomy): Eukaryota > Metazoa > Chordata > Actinopteri > Anabantiformes > Channidae > Channa > Channa striata. The sequence goes on from CM065170.1 coordinate 34,261,434, forward strand.
CGATTCGAGAAGTCGAATTCTGAAGCGGAGGCGTCCAGATCATCGTACGGATCTTCTGAGGTGTCGGCGTCTGCTCCCGGGGCTGAATTCCTTGGAGGAGGCCTGACACTTTTCAGCCAGTCGTCAACGCTGGTGTTCTTGTCTTTCTCCAGAGCTGGGTTGAGATTCAAACACCCGGAGAGACCGTAAGTCCTTTTAGGTTTCTCCTTTTTCTTTGTCTCTTCAAGAAACTCCTCCTCCTTCCTATTCTGTTCCTCCTCCTCATCTTCATCCTCCTTTGGTTTCTTCTTCTTGTACAAAGTACTGCGCTTGTTGTCCTCCAGGATCTTTTTCTTTTCATAGGTTGCCATCTTGCCCCTCATCTCAGACTTGATCTCCTTGTCCATGGCATCCAGTTTGCTGAGGTTGACCTGGTCCTGGAAGAGGCTGAAGAGGGGAACGCTGGTGGTGGTGATCTTGTTTTTCTTGGATCCCAGGGTAGAGTCTATAGTGGAGCCCAGTGCTGAGCCCCTGCCAGTGAGCCCTGAGATGCTACTGGACCCGCCACCAGAGAGGACCGATGGTGGCCGTCCCCGACCCTGGGACAGAGCACTCGGGTAGGAAGCTCCACTCAACAAGGAAGCTTTGTCCTCTTCCATGCCCCGTCCAGAAACCACACTGGAACCACCTACGAAGCTGAGCTCTGATCCTGCGCGTGACGGAGGAGGCAGACTCGTTTCACTCTGCTGCTGTTTGATGGTTTCAGAGACAACGTTGGCAATCCAGTTCTGTATACTGGCCAGATTGATCATTGGTTCACCTCCAGGCCCTTGCACAGGTGGAACTGGGAGGATGGGGGGAACTAGTGGCATGGGAGTAAGGGGGGCTGCAGATTGAGCAGATCTTGTGCTGTGAGCTTGTGAAACTGAAGATATGGCCGATGATCTGCCGCTGAGCATCGACATGTTGTCGTCATTGGCCACGCTCTGCGGACCTGTGACCCCGGCTCCAGCCCAGAAGGCTGACAGAGGTATTGTACCTCCGCTAACGCAGCTCTCATTCTCCCAGCCGCAAACAGACTGACTTTCTTCCAAAGTCTTCTTCGAACGCTGCAGAATCTCCTCACGTCTTTGCCTCCTCTTGATTGTTGCGGAGTCCTCGCCTCGACACATCTCCAAAATCTCATCCGTGTTCTCCTCCCCGAGGCGCTTCTGCTGCCTCAGCTTCCACGCCTGATACGCTGTGAGGTTGACATCTTGAAAGGACGGCGTCTTTATCTCTCCCTTACCATCACCTTCCTCTCCATCTCCCACAGAACTCTTCTCTCCATCCTCCCGATCCTTCTTATTCCATCCAAACTGGATTCTTTTGATGCGCCAACGCTCCAAAGGAGTCATCTTCTCCTTGTTCTTCTGGCAAAAGTTGTACATGGAGCAGGTATCGGAGAGGATACTCTCAATTTCTTCATCAGTGTTCTTCCTCCCTGCTTCTCCACCCTCTGTAGCAGTGCTCTCGTTTCCTTCATCCTCCTCTTTCTTGCGGTAGCGAGCAGCAGCTTGTTCCTCGATTTCCCTCAGCCGCTGTTTCCAAAGATCAGCATAACTCATACAGCTGGAGGTGGACATGGCATCTGAGGGCGGGTGCCTGTTGCGACGCTTCAACCGCTCTTTGACCGCTCGCACGTCCTCACTAGTGACGCTGTCCACGTCCGTGTCTACGCCTTCCTTTGTCTTTTTTGTCTTACTTCCGGCCAGAGAATCTCCGTCCTCAACGTCGCTGTTCAGCTGCGCTTCCCACCACTCATCACTTTGGTATTTCTCATTTCTGCGCTGCCACTCCCGGATCATACTTCCCAGTCCATCTTCATCTTCTCCGTTTTCTTTGTCCTCGTTCTCAGGTAGAACAAACTTGTCTTTACCGCCTGCCTTTCCCTGTGCGTCTAACCCGTTCTGCACTCCGACCAGGCCACTTTTCAGGGCCGCAGCAGCTGCTGAAGAGGCGACACTGCTCATCACACTCTCTCCATCCTCCTCCTCCTCCATCATGATGGAGTGTGCTTTCACCTCCACCATGCTCTGCTCCTCCTCTTTATCAGTATCCTCATCATCATCATCATCATCCCAGGCCTCCCCGAAGATGCGGGCTCGAGCACGAGCGTCAATGACGGAGCACTGGCTCAGCGTTTCATCGTCATCGTCCCGCTCCTCCATTAGGTTCTCGTTGAGCTCTCGCAGCTGCTTCAGGAAGCCTTCGTTGGGGTTGATGGCGCGTTTTTTCCTCATGGAGGTTAAGGCCTCCATGATGGTCATGTGCTGGAAGATCATTAGGTAGGACGCCACCAGGACTGCAGAGCGACTGACGCCCATCATGGAAACCACAAGAACTTTCCCTGCAACAAAATGAAACACTGATTAACAATTTAATTTGGAACCTTTTTGGAAACAACAAATAGTATTAATAGCAGGGTTACAGTGTTTACAGTGTTAAAAAATACGTAAATTATTTCCAATTTTTAACGACATATAAACACAAAATAATAATAAACATCTGGGAAAAATCCATCTTTTACAAATGCTACTAAATTCTACTGTGTCAAAATATACGGAACCACCTTAAATGTGCTTTATGATAATAAAACTGTATTTACTCATAAAAACTTTACATTTATTGATATCAGTTTTGCGAAAAGTGCCCACCACCCTGTTACTCTGGAACGTGATGGCACATCATATTTTCACCGTGCTCCCCCAGGCCACCCCGCTCTCCACTCCTGGTTATTTGTCCACATTTAATAACGGCCAAGTAGGGACAAGCAGGATGTGAAAGGAGGTTGAAAAGCACTAACACTATAGATTTTATGTGGAATAAATATGTGTTTATTTTGTTAACATGACATTCATGTCCCTGGTTCATGCAAATGTTTTTGTCAGCAGATTATTTTATTAAGTTTTGTTGAACATGTTTATGCTGTTCATAAACACTAAAGATGAACATTAATGTCTGTTGTAATGTCTCATAAACTACAACCACAGTTCAACACAAACTAAAAATAAAACACACATGACGCAGCAACAGGCCGAGTCTGATCGTCTGCTGTTAAAAGGTGCGTTTAACACTTAATTTCGTTAAAACTCAAAAAAAGCTGCTGGGAACTGCAGTGGAAGCTGCCGATGTCCGCGGGGAACGAGACACGGTCTGTTACATGATCCTCTTCCAGGAACACGCAAACACTCCCTGAAACACTTCTCGGAAACTAGGGACCTTGTGGAAGCTGCTCAGACGTTTAAAGGTCAGTCGTCGAGCAGCATTTAGCTTGTGGCTCTCTGGTGGAACATTCGGCGTATTATGTCATGTTCTGGTCATGATTTATTATTAATCTGTGGGTAAAAACCTCTGGGCACAGATCAGGACACAGAAGAGTAAAAGAAGGAAAAGGGACGGCAGAGAACAAACCTTTATGTGTCAGAAGAGCCTCGTCCAAGAACTCGGCTGTGGACCTGAAGTGCACGGAGATGTCAGCGTCGGGGAAGTCGTCCACCTCGATGCCCATGTACCGCACGTTCATGCCGGAGTAGAAGGACTCGCCCGTGTAGACCCCGGTGCCGTGGGCGGTGTTCAGGATGTGGGTGATGCCCATTCGCTTCAGACGAGCCTTGTTGACAGCAACGGATCTAAAAAAAAGAAAGAAAGAAAAACAGTGTTTAAATGTGACGCAGTTGATGCTCCTTTCATAGTGTTAGATTCACAGTGAAGTAAAGAGGCACGAACACACTGTGGAAATACTTTGATGCAAGTCAAATTCTAAGTAAAACTTTTTACTTTCGGAAAAGCACAAAAGTATCTCGTTTTTGTACAAAGTTGAGCAGCATCGTGCCTCCCGAGGCTTAGAAGAGTAAACTGAAGAGAAACCTTTAATGGTTCAAGTATCTCACATTTGTGCCGAAATAGTGACCAAGTAAATGTGTTTAGTTTCTTTCCACCAGGACGGAGGAATTAACGGACAACGAGTCTATGATCATCTTTACGTAACACCTGCACATTTCACGAAAACCATGAAATCCTGCATGAATGTTCTTCCCACTCACTTCTCTGCAATGAAGATGTTGGGCCACACCTCGTCCACGGGGTTGAGGGGAGCCTCCAGACGGTCCTGCACCAAGGCCCTCTGGATGTCCAGGACACAGGGGGTGTTGTAGGGGCTGCGGTCGTCGATCATGTCCCTGACGCGGTTGTAGAGGTCCTCCACCATCAGCTGGTCGGCGCTTTCCAGCATGGACTCAGGGATGGACTCTGTGCGAAGGCCTCGAGAAGGCAGCTCTGGGGAGGAGACAACACACACAACGAAGTGATGAATCGCGTTTTGTCCATCAGATCCAGGAGCTGCTCTGGGACGTGTCCTACGGGCTAAATGACTTAATCAGCACCACGTCCGCAGCTGCTAATGAGCTGGACGAGCAGCGTCTGAATGTGAACGGAGAAATTACTGCTGCAAATGCAAAGACACGAAGGAGGAGGGTCTCACCCTCACCGATGATCTTCTTGGCAGCGACGGCTGAGGACAGGTGGATGGGCTCCATGAAGATACTGGCAGCGTCAGAGCCCGACACTGTGGAGAACCTGGACTCTGACAGCATGGAGAAACTGGAAGACAAGGGACAGCATGTGAGACTGTCTCATTTGTGCATTACCTGTTCTGTATCTGGTCCGTCTTCAACAGGTGGGGTCTCACCTGGGCGAGGGGCAGCGGAGGTACTGAGACTGGACTCCTCTGACGCTGCTCGCCTCCTCGTCTCCGCCGGGAACCGTCTGATCACTGTGCTCCTTGCTCTCGTTGGCCGATGCCATGGCTGCAAAAATCCCTCCTTCCGGCAGGTGAGACTGAGCACACACACACACACACACACACACACACGGAAAACAGATTTGTGGCTAGTTTTTCCAAAATAAAAGCCTGGATTACTATGTTTTCACAGCAATGTTTCATTTTTATGTGCAAAGTAGATAAGCAGGTTTTTCTCATCTTATCAGGCTGTAGTGAGACACTGGTAATTTACCAAATCACGCCAACGTCTCAGTGTTTTAACATTGTTTTAACAAAACCATGAGAATTAGTCATGGAATAAGTCCGTGTTGTCCTCATTTAGTATTTTTATTCAACATTTTAAAGTGAGTCAACAGTGATGTTCCCTGATTCGCTCATTGGTTATTTTGATCTGAATTCGATGACCACAGAGCAACGTGAGCTTCCCTTCGGACAGTTTTATCCCTGATCGTTTCCTAACCGTCACCGAAATTCTCAACGTCTGAACGTCAGCGTGACTTTACCTCATGACCTCAGATCAGCTGGAATCAATCACAACCTGCCGGCCGTTTGATATTATACCAGACACGCGGGGAATAATTCGCACTGATTGTTGTTGTAAATGTGTGCGATCGGAGGCCTTCAGAGGATCTATTTTTAGAGGAGGCGACAGCTGCCTCACAGGCTGTCAGGGCCTGAGAGGCCGGCGGAGCTTCGCCCCCACAACAATCCACAGGCTGAAAACGCACTGAAATAGTGAAGAAGCCTCCATTAAACCTGTGTGTGTGTGTGTGTGTGTGTGTGTGTGTTCTTACCTCGGTGCTGACGGCCACAGACTGAAGAGCTGGTCTGCTCTGAAGCTGAAGGGTCCTAAAGTTAGACAGAGAGAGAGACCCCCTCCTCGGGTCCAAGTCCTCCTCCCACCGGGTCTGACACCTGACACCACAGCTGCAGGTAACTGAGTACTTTTACTCAAGTACAGTGAAAGCAAAACACAGTTTGCTGCTGTTGGTTTTCTGTCCCACACCAGAGAAACGGGGATTTCATTTTTCCATGAAGCTCGTTTGCTCAGAGGGTTTATGAAATCAGCACGAACGTGGTTGGTTTCGGTGTTTGCTTCAACACGGTGTTTATCTCCTGTTTATCTACAGGCGACTATTTTTACCACTAGAATGCAGCTAAACTCAAACACACACACACACTCACACTCACGCTCATACACACACACACACACACACACACTCACACTCACGCTCATACACACACACACACACACACACACTCACACTCACACTCACGCTCATACACACACACACTCACACTCACGCTCATACACACACACACACACACACACACTCTCACTCACAAACACTCACACACACTCACACACACTCACACACACACACACACTCACACACACACACACACACACACACACTCACACACACACTCTCACTCACACACACACACACACACTCACACACACACACACTCACAAACACTCACACACACTCACTCACTCACACACACACACACACTCACAAACACTCACACTCACTCCCTCACACACACACACACACACACACACACACACACACACACACACACTCACACACACACACACACACACACACACTCACACACACACACACACACACTCACACACACACACACACACACACACACACTCACACACACACACACACTCACAAACACTCACACTCACTCCCTCACTCACACACACTCACACTCACTCCCTCACTCACAAACACTCACACTCACTCCCTCACACACACACACTCACACACACTCACACACACTCACACACACTCACACACACTCACACTCACACACACACACACACACACACACAGTGTATTGTTTCACAGTGAGCCGATCATTTTAAAACTCGCACTGGTTTTATTTGAAACGTTTGGTGAATCAGTGAAAACATTTCGTTTTTCTTTTTTCTCACATCACGGCACATTTTCAGACCTTTGTGACTATTTCTGTTCAGAAACAAAATCTAAACACATCAAAAGAGAAAACACACACACACACACTGTAAATACTAGAAACTTGCTTCGATAAACCAGATCCCAGACTCCAAACTCCATCATCATTTGTTATATAAATAAGAAAGTGACATCAGTAAAACCACGTCTCCTCTGCTCATGTACGCGCACGTTTCTCTGTAAAACCGTAAATATGTACAAATTACAACAGCTTTAATAATTAACAAGGAACATTTGTTGTGGCCAGGGATGAAAAAAGCATCAGTGCTAACAAAGCGTTTGGGAAACAGGGATGAAAAAGTGTGAACACAGTCAGGATTCAGTGAGAAGAGGAGAAAACAGGTGACACCACGTGTCGTCAAGTCGCAGCTGCTTTTTCAGGTTTTTACTGCATCCACGAGTAAAACAAGGTAAAAAGGCGACGAACACCGAGCAGCTTGGATTGTCTTCAGCCGTCACACCTGGAACCAACAAGGCACAAAAACATGGAGGGAATCACTCGGCCGGACATCCTTAGCGAGAACACGACACTACCTGAGCTCATTCTGCATCGCTCGGGACCAAACCAGCCGCGGTGCATAAACTCTGACCAGGCCTTTTATTAGAAGCGAAGCTTTCGTCTGTTCTCTGGAGGTCAAAATGAAACCAAGCGTTCAGAAAACAACCCGAGAGTTCCATCCACAGACGCCAAATTCACAGTTTACATCTTCCCGAGGGGAAAGGAATTTACCAGCAGGAGGAGGGAGCGTTTTTACCACACGTGGTTTGAATTTACGATGCAACACATTCTACAGTCTGCAAGAAAATTAAACTTCATATTCCAGCTGCAACGAGATAAAACTAATGTACGTAAATATCAAGAGGAAACAGCCGTGAACGACTCGCCGTCACTTCGATGCCAACACCTTCGTTTTTTCCTGAGAAACTTGAACCCTGGATCTGAAGCTTTGCTCAGACTCGGTCCTGCTTTCATGCTTTTTGCTGCAGTTTCAGGTTTTTAATTTCACATGAAAATAGCTTTAGCTTATAAAATACAATTTGAGCGGCCCCAGCTGCTCCTGCGCAGGCGCACAGAGTTCGGAAGAGGTGTTGGTCCTCACTGTTCAGTTCTGTCAGGTCCATCTGTGTGTCCGTGGAGAAGCTGCACGTCACAGCAGATTCTCTTTGCTGCTCAGCTGTCGTTCTCCACGGTGACTGGCAGCAGGGGGACAGAGGCTTCAGTCTTCTCAGCGTCGCTGCCATCTTGTGGCGCTTCTATCAAACTCTTGCGGGCTTGGTATTCTGCAAGCTGCTGCTTCTTCTCCTCCTCCTCCTCCTCCTCCGTCTCCTTTGGGTCTGAATGGCGACTCAGGAACGGTGGAAACTCGCTGCAGTACGACGGCCGCAGGCACGGCACCAGATGCACCTCGCCACTTTCGTTCATGAGCTGGACGCACGTGTAGAAATCCTGTGGGGGGCGACGGATGGAGGCGTCGGGAGCAGAGTCGGGAACGCCGGGATTTCCCATCACACTGTAGTCCGTCCCCGGCAGTGACACCATCTCTGGCCTCGACTGAGGAGAAGGCCCGTCCAGAGACGGGCCGAAGGCTGCAGGCGGCGAGGAGCAGTATGGCGGCAGACTCTGCACATACGATGGCCTGTTGTGGGTTCTGGACTGATGACAGGTGGACAGAGGTGTCGGGTCACACAGAACCTCAAGGGCCTCCCTCTTCCTGTTGGTGGAGTCGATCAGGATGCCGCAGTCCTGCGGGAGAAAGACGCTGTCTGAGGTGACCTGGTTCCACACGTCCTCTGCGTAGCTCGGAGGTCTGTAACTGTGGAAGTTACTGAAGTGACGGTTGATTTCATCCAAGTTTCCCTTCTGGGAAAGAGGCAGGACAAGAAGCGAGAGTACGATTAACGACGAAAAGAACAAAAGACAAAAAGGTGAAGAGGAGAAGACAAGGAATATGAAGTAACATGATGAAAAGAGAAGAGGGGTGGAGAGGAGAAAGTGATGGTTCGAATGGGATGAAAAGAGGAAAAGCACAAAGAGATAAGACGAAAAGGTGCAATAAGAGGAGAGAATATGGTTCAGACAAAAATGAGAAATGAAGATAGTGGGAGGTTTGAAGAGAAAAGGAAAGGAAGGAAGGAGAAAAGGAGGCAGAAAGACGACATTAGGATCAAGTGAGGAAACAACAAAAAAAAGGGAGAGGAGAGGATGACAGGGGGAGGAAGGAAGGAGGGAAGGAAATAAAAAAGGAAGTGTGTTTCACCTTCAGGAGCAGCGGGTCGATGCCGATGATCCTTGGCCTGGGAATGGGCGGCAGGAAGTAGTCTTTTATTCTGAAGGCATAATCAAAGAGGAAGTTTGAGCACGAGTGCAAACACACACACACTCAGTCAGTGTGTGACACTGAAATCCGTCGGCGATACCAAAGCTTGTGTGAGTGTGTTCTCACCTTTTGCTCTGTGGGACGAGGCCTAAAGCGATGCCCAGCAGAGACACGAGCCCGAAAGACGTCACCAGGATCAGCACCAGCAGTTTACCTGTGACAGAGATGCAGCTTTGCATCAAAAATCAACAACTCGCGCAGGATCAACACTGGACAATGTCTCCGCTGTTGTCATGGAAACCCTGCGTGCGGACCTACCCGCAGGCGGTCCGGAGGGGATGGACATCAGCAGCGTCGAGCTCCATTTGCTCCACAGGCCGTAGTTGTGCGAGCGGCAGCGAACTCGGACCACGTAGTCTCCGACGGGGAGTCCGAGCAGCTCCAGGGCGGGCTCCCGCAGGGGGTATTTCACCTGTGCGCACAGGGACAACACGCAGCGTTAGACGTCTCGTTTCGTCTCTGCAGAACATTTGGACCACGTGAGCGCGCCGTGCCGACCTTCCAGTTGTCGGGCTCCGTCAGGCGTCGGTACTGCAGCTCGTAGACCAGCGTGATCCAGCCGTACTGCAGGTGCGACGGCTCCGGGTACGTCCAGGTCAGCAGCAGGCTGTGGCCCAGCTCGTCCCCGCCGGGGTCCGTCAGCGTGTAGGTCAGGTTGACGGGGGCTTCGGTCTGAACTGTGGAGCACACAGAGGAGAGCGTCACCGACCGACGCGGTAACACACGTCGACGTTTGGTTCTGTCAGCGCAACAGCTTCTGCTCATTTCCTGGAACTTTTGCCCATTTTCTACAGTGATGGAGACAACAGCTGTTGCAGCTGTCGGATGATGATAACACAACGAATGACGTGAAAAGTCTTCGGTTACACACACACACCCCAAGGATCCTGCAGGGTCGAGATAAGCGTCAACAAGCCGCATTCAACGACTACACACAAAGCCGTCTCACACACCGACGGGCACGACGCTGCAGGAAGTAGATGTGTTTTGCAAAACACGACCAGGAAACGTGAGAAAACTGCCACTAGGAGGACAAGCGGTGACCTCATCAGTTAGAAACATGTATTTGATTTTATCAGTGACGGGGTTATAAGCAACTTTTTTCATCCAACCATTTGCCATAACCGAACCTGACTTGGTCAGAGGTTTCATGTGGACCACATCCTGTAGGGGACCATTCTGTTCCTCACCGCGACCGTTTTCTTCTTCGGCTTCGGTTTTTATCAGATCAGTGGGAAATTTGGCTTTTGTGTGAAAATGTTTCTCACGCTCATCAGACAGATTCACCGCCTGCTCTGTATCACTGTGAGAAGCGAAAAGTGTTTCCCAGGTTCTTACAGGTTTACAGTGGACGTCAGTGGTAGCAAGTGAAGGGACGGACAGACAGACATTTTCCTCTGTCACAGAGCGAATCCTACATCCTAAGGATGCAGCGTCACCTCAGTGTTTCCCAGCACCAGCGTTTAGTCGCTTTGTTTTGTGTTTCATGTCATTGTTGCTTTGTCTAACGTTTGTGGTAATCCGGTGATAATTCCTCCCTCAAAACACCCTCCGTCCCTAATGTGGACAGAGATCCAAACATCTTTGACGCCCTGTTCACTAACTCGAGCTGCTCACCTATATCTGCCACGTCCAGGCAGTGCTCCGGGGAGGTGTAGTTCCTGCGGGCGGTGACGGCGGTCACGTTCATGCAGTACATCGTCCATATGACCGTGTGGCTGCTGTCGAAGTGGCAGCTGTTGGGTCCACCGCTCGCGTAGTCTGGACACTCCCACACGCCGTGGACGTTCCTGAGAACACAGGAAGGAAACACGTCTCACTGACCACACACAATCCCATTTGTCCTGGTCACTGGGGGCAGGATCTCTGCTGCGGGCGGGTGGGGGGGGGGCGTGAGGCCAGGCTGGCGTCTGTCTGAAGCCACGTGACGCCGCGATTTCAGAGCAGCTCTGAAATATCGACGTGTTAAAAGCTTCAGGGTGAAGTGGAGCAACAGAAATCAAAGCCGGCCTAAAGGGCGGGACTGCTGCTGACCCAGAAACACCTTTGATGACAAACCGTCTCTGTCCAACTTTAACGGCATTTCCTGTCTCTGCTGCAGAGATCATTTCAACACCAAACACTAGAAACTGAGACAGTGTCTGTTCATTTACAGACAGAATCCACATCAGTGCTGAAGAAGGAATCACGCAGCAGCTGCATCATGTCAGGACTTGGATTCTGAGATTTCAACACTGCACGAAGCTACAATAACACTTCACTGAGTGTGTGTGTGTGTGTGTACGTGCGCACGTACTCTTTAGAGTAGGTGAGGATGTAGGCGACCTGCTCTCCGTCCGTCAGGTTAGTGAGCGGGTGCCACCAGCAGGTGAAGTCCTCCATGTTGGGCGAGCGGCAGTAGTAGATGTGAGGCCTCGTCGTCACGGCAACATCCTCTGCGAGGAAGGGAGAAAGGGAGAAGAGAGTGTTTGAATGCAGCTAAAAAAATCTTTTGGTGTCCGTCTGTCCTCTGAGACAGTGAGGACGGGGCAACAGGCTGAGTGACCAAAGGAGCTCCAACAGGGAAACTCCAGGAAGTAAAGAAATCAATGGTCCAACTGCCATCTCTGCTTTGACTCACTTCCACCGAATCCATGTGTTACACACACACACACACACACTAATCCAATCCATCTCTGTCTTATAGATTCTCGGTCCCATGACTATGATTTTCAGCAGCGTTGGAAAATTAACCGGCGCCGGAAAGCAGCAGGAGGTCAGGACCACACACACACACACACACACACTATAAACATTTCTAATATTTTCTTTCAGCATTTTTGTGTGTGTGACAAAACAAAGATTTCCTCAAACATCTGCCACACACTAACAAACACTCAGATGTGTGTCAGTTCACCAAGTAAAGCAGGATGGACTAAACACACACAAACCCTGGTGCAGTAAATCTGGGCTTTGCTCTAAAATGAAAACATGCATCTTCCAGCAGACAGAGACGTGGAACCATGCGTTATTATTATCACAGAGGTGAATCTGTGGAGTCTGAATGTGTCTTTTTATCTCACTCACTTATGATCATATTTAATTATCTACTATCAATTTGCAATTATAGCCTCGGATTGATGTTTTTGACATTTGAAACATATTTTACTGCAGCACAAAAAGGACTAAATGATTCCAAGTCCAGCCACAGGTGCAGAATGTGTTCCTGCTGAGAAATAAGCAGATCATCATTTGGAGCCAAATGCAATTAAACATGAAATGAGAATTCTGGGGTTTGTTTTGGTGATGAGTGACACACGTGAGTTTACAGACGTTGTCCGTTTTATTCAACATCTGTAAGGAGAAGAGGTGTGTGACCCCTGCAGATCAGCTGCGCTTCCTGTTTACTGTAGAACCTGTTCCTCCTGTGTGTGCCGGGGATCGTAGCTGGAGTGGCGCAGCGTCACGCGGCCTCCACACGTCGCACCAGCAGCAGGCGAGCGGTAATCCATCAGAGAATGCGCCGAGCAGGCGAACAAAGAGCGGCTGTGTTTGCAGTAAGGAGCTCAGGGCGGCGCGCTGCAGGGGAGGCCTCTCAGAACCACGACAACAACACGCCGGAGCAGGACAAAGTCACACCTGCAGCAGGTGGATCAAAGTGGAGCTGAGGCTCACGGGCCACCACTGCTCCACAGCGCAAAGTGTTGATGTGCGTCACAGCTCCTGCAGAGTCCAGATCCAGGCCGGCATCTTCAGTCTCCGAGTCACTGCGTCTTTTCTTCTTCAGCGCAGACAGAGTGTGTGAGTGAAGACGGACGCTGCCGAATCTTGGTCTCCATTAGATTCAGTGTGTTTCACTCCTGATCAGGAACACGAGCTGTGAGACTGATGCGCGGAGCTAAAAGCAAAGCGGCAGTAAATGAACAAAAACAAGAAACCCGGCAGGGACGCTCAGACACAAAAGCAGTGCCCGTTTCTTGCCCCCCAGCCAAGGTATCGATGAGCTGCCACCACGTGCAGCCTGAGCCCGACCCAGCCAGATTTTCCATGAGGAACCAGAACCACAGTCTCTGTCTGTATAATCTCACATAACGATCGTGTCAGTTGTTTTATATCTATTTCCTGTGTTTGTCATTTACCTCTCGTGTGATTTCAGCAGGACTCACCGTGGTTGTGTCTGTCCTCGTAAGTGACGTCCTGGGTGACGACCCTGCTGCCGTCCAGCGGAGGAAGCAGACAGAGCAGCAGCCACAGCATCCTGTCCCCTGCCGTCAACCTGGAAACACAGACAAACATGAGCCCGAGGCGTCCACAACCATCCGGGACAAAGGTTCCATGTGACAAAGTCCACATGTGACCCAGAGACAGCTGGACATTGAGCTTTTAAAGGGCGGCAGTGTGATCGCCCGGCGGCTCTGAGCGTCCAAACACTGAGCGGGAGCAGCACTTCCTCCGGTCATGAGACACATCACAAGGGACAATCACCATCAAACCAGTCCTCAGTGCTGCTTCTGTCCCGGCAAACCGCGCCCACAGAGCACAGACATTCCGCAAAATTACTTCCTTTATTTTCTCCTGAACTAAATTCACAGAAACATTCATTTGAGTTTGTCTGCGGGACCTCATCCCACTCGATTCCCACAGTCCAACAGGACAACAACAAGTCCTCAGGTCCTTTTCTGTGTGGACATGTAACATGACAACGGATCCTTTGTACAGAAGACTACGAGTGCCAAAATAAAAAGAACCTGAACTTTAACTAGAAACTGCTAAATAATGACACATTGAATTTGTCTATTGTAATTTTTTTAATATATTTTTGTTTGGACTGAAATCAAATGAAAAGTGGCTGTTTGGACACGACTTGAATAGATGAACAAAAACATGAATGTTTTGATTTGTCTCTTCATCCGTTTAAAGGTGCTGCACAAACACACGTACATTTTAATATTACAAACACACATTAATGAGACAGAATCTAAAGCTGGATCGTGGAAAATACATTTCAGCGTGTTAAACAAACCTACTCGGATTGTGGTTTTTCTGCAGGAAATACCGGCGCTACTGCCCCAAAGAAGCACGCGACATAACTTTACGTTTGCTGCCAAGCAGATTTATTTCACGTCTACAGAGTCTAAAGTACACACTGCACGAGTACGTATAGGACGGTGGAACGGGCTCTCAGCAGTAATTAGTGGTCTGCTCGTCAGACCCAGAGATCTTTGAGCTTTAAGGGTCTGTTGAAAGCTCATTAGTCTAATCGGCTTAGTCCAGTGAACTGCTCCACTGGAGACCTGGAAACATGTGCTGCATCTGAGGCCCAGCTGCACAACCCCAGACTAGATCCTGCAGGTGGATTTTGTTTCCGTTGGGTTTTTTTTTTTGCAGATCTCCGCCATAACAGCACGTCGCCAATAAACGGATCCTGAGGGAACAAACACCAACAGGAAGTTAGAAAAGTGTGGACAAACGGGAAGAAAAGCGCTCTAAAATGGCGTCGTAGCGACAGCCTGACCTCAGGAGAAGCACCTGTACGACAACAGACTGACTGGGCACAGCTGTTTGCAGCTGTCAGTCTGCCGCCTGTCGGATCGGGATTCAGCGGCGTCAGATCCGAGTCCGTGAGTCAGTGACGCGTTCAGACCAGCGTGTGTCTAAACAGGAGCTCAGCAGCACCTCAGTCTGTGACCTTATGATCCAGTTCGATTTTCTCCTTCCCTCAATGTCTCTGACTGTGCAGATAAACAAAAACCTCTCTGTGAAAATGCAGGACCTTCACACGCAAGCGAGGATTAGTCTCGTCCCTCTGCCGCTGAGTGTGGGCCGAGGTCAGCAGCTCCAGATCTAGAACACCACTAAACTATTAAAAATGCTCCGTGTGTGAAGCAGCAACATGACGTCTGGTCGTGGGCGTCCGTGGGTTTTGAACGTCTGCTCTCGTTAGCGACAACAATCGCAGAGCATAATCCTCATCTTGATCTCACAGCGGCGCAGGATTACAACAGAGGCTTTTATCCGGGAGCGTGGTGGCGGGACATGACAGCAGGGAAAAGTGTGTTTGGGTCGTCCCCCTCCTCTACAATTACAGCCACGTTTCCTGTTTAAATTAGAACCGGTGCCCAGTATGATCAGTGTCAGAAGTTGGGTTTCCTGCGGAGGCCGAGCTGGAAGTACAGACATCGTTAGACCTTAATGTAGCCCACTGTACATGGGCTTCACAACGAAGTCAGCCTCCTCAGTTTGGGAGCTTCAGAAAACAAACTAAACGGTGTTTATAACGCGTTCGGTGACTGACGACCCAAAGATGACGACGTTACTGGATTTTGCCCCGTTATTTCTGAGGAAAACGCTTATTCGGATGTTTCTCTGGGCTCACAAACGACGGACCTGGTCTGAAACGTACACGGGAATAATTCAAGTCTGTATGAAATGTGGAGGCGGTGATTGCACACGGGGAGGGGGTGGCTGCTTCCTGTCACACGAACTGCCCACGGGGAAAAACCTCGAAGGGGCCTCGTGCATGTGACTCCTCGCACTGAGAGATCGACTCCGCAGGGCGAACACGTAAACCCAGAGCGTCTGCTGATTCCACAAAGGCCTTTGATCCTGCCCTGCCTGCACTTTTTCTCACCATTACATTTTCACGATGTGGGGTGGCGACAGCTCGACTCACAGCGTGTGTGTGTGTGTGTGTGTGTGTGTGTGTGTGTGTGGGATGCTGCCCCCACGTGTGTGTTATCATCAGGAGCTCAAAGTCCTGCAACCATAAAAACGGCAGTGTGAGGTAACACAGCACAAAGTGACGATGTTGGAGGCTCAGAACCACTGAGGACGACACGAGGACTGTGAACGTCAGCTCACACTGGAGCACTCTCGCCTGTCCCCGTCCACCAATCACCGCCTCCACGCTATCGTCCTGCGTGTGTCTCCTTAAGGTGGACATCAGATAACAGGGGCTATAACTGCAGCCGCAGAGCTGACGTGTGCACCTGCCAAGTCGTACAGATGGAGGAGAATTACGGGAAGAAAAATCTAAATTAAAAGATGAAGAGTTAGTCTACGTGTAAATTAAACTCTGCAGCCTTTTTGAACAAACAGGCTGGAAATTGTTGCGTTGTTCTAAAGTCTGCGAGACACCGCGAAGTAAAACTGAGAAGCTGAGACGTCTGGGCTCATGACAGCTGCTGCAAATCAGGCTCTGGGATCTTCTCGTGTTCTTCATGTTTGACACGGGAAGCACATGAGTGAGGCTCCGCGGTACGAACCTGATTAATGACAAGAGGCATTTTCATCCTAAACGCCAAGAATTTAGATTCAATCAGACGCCCTGCGTCACATGTTGATCCAATTACGCTTTATCAGGCTAAAAACTGGATTAAATTAGCAGCGGTGCAGTTTTGAGACAGCAAATAGGGCGCTAGAGACCGTGGGGTCGGGCCACATCGGTCACGTCTCCCTGCTTGTCCACTGTGCGTGTACGCAGTAATGAAAAGGGAGCCGGGCAAACGTGGTGTAGGTCTTTGCGTTTAAAAAAGCCGATTAAAGGAAGTTTATCTGCGGTTCTGCTGCGCTGACTTCGGCAGCGGTGGGTTTCTCCGCCTTCTCACATCCAATGATGATTTCCTAATAGCTTCATCTGATGCATGAACGCAGCATCTGACCCTCGCTGTCAGTCACAGAGCCTGTTGCTATGGTGACCGCCTCCCGACCTTCAGAGGCTGAGGTCCTGCTGAAACCCCGCAACAGGGGGCAGCTCACTGCTCTCTGGTCCAACTCGTTCCTTCCTTCAGATGATGGAAAAGTGACATCTGCTAATTAACTGAGACGGCAACGTGCTCAAAAGTTTCTGCACCCTCTCGCCCATTTCGCATAAACACAAGCCAGCCAGTGATCACATTTTCTTGCGTCCCCGAGTCGACGGCACAGGTACAGCTGCTGTGAGGAGCCACAGCTGTGCTTTCCGACTCGGAGACACAATCAGACAAATCAGCGGTTGTCATCACACGTCTGTGTCTATTTACAGCAAACTGTGGAAAAGAGGAAATCAACAATTTCTCTCTGCTCCATCTCTGTCGCCGCGGTGACACGGATCAGATCTCAGTGGACGTGTTCGAGTCAGGCCTCTTAAGTAACTTCACATGTTTGGACAGAGTTTCTCCCTGAGCTGTGCCGTCAGAAATCGACCTCTGTGAAGGTGTGACAGCTCCGCCGCTACCTGAAAGGTGGATTCCTGCAGAAGACACTCGAATCCACTTCAGCCGTGAAAATTACAGCTCGCCCACAAACAGGTCCGGTGCTGCAGTTTCGTTGTACCGGAACATCAATGCTGACGCTCCTCACGTGCCCGTCCAGCAGAGAAGGTTTTCTGTAGCTTCTCTCCAGCTGTGGTCGGAGCGTCCAGCCATCACGGCTCACACAGTGGCCCCCAGGCAGCACACACAGCAACACACCGAACGAACGCAGATCTGAAGCGACAGGAGCGTTCGATCCACAGGGAGTCGCATGCAGCGCTGCCTGCAGAACCAATCGCACACTGAGCTGCCAGCTGAGCTTTGTGTTCAGTTATATAACTGCACGTCCGCATTATTAATTAACAGCTGACGCACAGCGAGACGGTTCGTTAGAAACTGATCGGATCGGACCATCGGATAACGACTCGCACAGCACAGGGTGACGTTCAGCATGGAAACGTGCAGCCGGTCGTGGTTATTATAAGTGGGATGAACGTACACGCACACAAGCTTCAGTGATGATCACACATGATCTTCCAAATACTCGTCTGTTCACCTGGACGATCACCTGGACTGGTCTCACAACACTGATGCACTTTAAAGCAAAGGACAGAGGAGACTAAGGTCTTTTGGAGAGCCGGGAGAACTGCTGAAGACCCTTTATGACTCTGTGGTGGCCTCAGCCATCTTCTGTGGAGCGGTCTGCTGGTGCAGACAGGAAGAGACTGGAGAAGCTGGTCAGGAAGGCCAGCTCGGTTTCAGGGACGCCACCGTTGCTGGAGCACGACGTCCTGTCTTAGCAGCTCCTGTTCCATCCGAAACGTCTGAAGCAGCCACATCGAAGCTCTTTCCTCCCTGCTGCTGTCAGACTTTACAACCAGAGCTGCTCCCACGGAACCAGTGCAACAAATGACCCAATCATTGTGCACATATGGATCACACTTTTATTTTTTCATTTTAGATTGTATATTTACGGTATTTTCTGATTTTCCTTTCTGCTGCTGTAACATGGAAATTTCCCCGCTGTGGGACGAATAAAGGTTCATCTCACCTCTGATCTTATCATCAACACATTAACACACAGTAAAGGTTTATCTCCTCTCTTATCTTCGTCTTATTACCACTTTGCAAAATAGTAAAAGAGCCAAAGAAAACATTGCACCATCGTCAACGTGCACGAACGTCCGTCCGGGACGAGACTAATCCCGTGTCCGAATCAGCATCTGCTGGAGAACGACTGAAACTTCTTCTGTTCTGTTCAAAACGCAGATTTCAACAGGTGGAAACTCACGGGCTCAATGTGAAACAACAGCTGCTACAGATGTTAAAGTCCTGCCTGACTGACGGAGTGCGGTTCAGCGGCAGAAATCCGTGTCATCTGAGGATTCCTTATTTGATGGGTAATCAGTTTATTAGGTACCGTGGAGCCTGCAGCTGGTTCTGGTTTTTTGGGACTGTACAGCAGTAAAACTCAGATTAAAGAAGGATTTAATGCTCTAAATACATATTTTTGATGCTGGGGTTTCCGAGAGAGGTCAGCGTGGGGTTTGCGCGACCTAAAAGTGCAAATAAAGTCGGTCTGGTCTGAGAAAACCGGGACAGGAGGGAAACCCGTTACTACAGGTGGTTCCTCACTTTACCTGATCACACACACACACACACACACACACGAGTGTGTTCTATGCTGTGAATTTACTGTTCACTTCAAACCAGCTTCATCTCGAGTCTCGTGGCTTCCCACGGACACTGAAGGTGCCTGGGACAGTAAAACCTCCAGCTGATCAAACCTGGACTTACTAAAAGCTACAAACTGCTGCTGCACCTTCTTCTTGGCATGAGAACTGAAGCTGGAACTGAACAAACTGGTTTAATTGGACATGTGTGATGGACTCAGTGGTTCCGGCTGCAGATGCTCTTCGTGTCCGGTCATCAGCTGCTGCTTCACCTGCCTTAAAGTCAGAGTCTGACGGCCGGACTCCAGCCGAAACTCGGAGGTTCGACTTTAACCTGCGCAGGTGTCCAGGCGCCAATCCTGCTTACCTCTGAATGACCCGCCTGCTCCACCGTCTGCTGCGGCTCTCAGTCCTCCAGGAAGGTGACCCCCCCAACCGGGACCGGGACCGGGATCGGGACCGGGACCGGCCGGCTGCCGGTGCGTGAGCTCGGGTCGGTGCGGCGCGTCGCGTCGCGTCCGGAGCGGAGCGGAGTGCTGCGTTCACGGGCCTCACGGGCTTTTCTAAGCCCCCGCCTCTGCCGGAGCTTTGCCTCCAACTAATCCAGAGTCAAGAGCCGAACGCCAGCTGGAGCTCCGGGCCCCGCCCTCCCAGAGGCGCGGCTGGAGCCCGGTACGGAGGACCAAGGCTGCCGGAGGGAGCGAGCGGGAGATCCGCAGAAAGAAGATGAAATACTTGGACCACGGACCGTGGACAGGCTGCAGAGGTGAAAAAAACAAAAAAACCCATCAAGCATTTAGTGTTTGTGAGTGAGAAATGAATTACAAAGGTTCTATGTCCATTATCGTGGTGTTTTTGAGTTTCTGTACGGAGCCACAGGCCTAAACAGGAAACAGGCGGAAACTCTTGGTGGGATCAGGTTTTGTCGAGTCTCTCTCCTTTCAAGTGCTGAAACATCTGGACATTCAGGCTTTCAGGAAAACGGGAAGCGGTAAACTTGCATTTCTCATACGGTGTCAGTATAAAGTCACATCTTGCTCAGATTTTGTAATATGGAAGTTCAAAAGAGCCAAAAAAATGTATTTAAAAAAATCCAAATATTCAATCACATCCGATTATCTTCACCAGCAGCTGCTGAAGTCCATTTTTTATTTTTAGTTTATTTTTGGGGTTCAATCAAAACTTCCAGTGATGCTACTGAATAAATTCATCAAAAAATCCTGCGTCTGCGTTTTTTTAAAAACGTGACATGCTACAACCACAGTAACACGGACGTTGGACCTTTAGGACGTTTTTAACAAGATATTTGCACAAATGTTCAGGCATCAAATAAATTGAAAACGTTTGACCGACATAATTTAAGCGAAGCAAACCAGCGAGGGAAAACCCTCGAGCATCCTGCTACGAGGTGTGACGGAGCAGTCACCTCAGATCAGTTTTAGCTCTGCCCCACAGAGACCTAAATAATCACATTACTGTGCGGAGCAGCTTGTTTGTCCCCTGTCCCCCCACGTCCTGCCCGGTTTGTTCATCGTCTCGTCACTGATGTTTCACCAGTGGGAAGAACACGGCTGCTCGGTGCCCCCCCACCGGGCCTCAGAGGCATGACTCAAATGAACTGGAGTGCACGGTGCTCTGCAGGATTCATCGCTTAGATCCAGCGAGGACGACGGCGTGTGAGCTGCTGGAGGGACACGATGGTGCCATGAAAACTCAAAAAACGGCAACGGCTACACACTAAAACACAAACACACAACCCCCCAACGTATGCGGTGAGACCACGAGACCAGCAGGGACACGAAACCACTGAGGCCTTCACTTCCTAGTCATCAGTTTGTATCTACTCGGTTTTTTTGATCCGTTTGTGTCTCTCAGTTCTTTTTTCGAGCCTTTTTTTGACTCTTTGTTTCCAGTCCTTTGTTGTCATGTTGCCTCTGTTTCGTTGTTTTCCATCCTTTTCCGCCTGGGCTTCACTTGGGGTCCATCTTCAGTCATTTTGCGACTCTTTCTGCTCATTTTATTTCACTTTTCAGTTGTTTCCTGACCCTTTATGACTGAGTTCTGGTCAGGTATTGTTCGCTCTCGTATCTTTATGAACTATAATCTTCTAGTTTTCTCTGTTTCTGTCCATTGTCTATGTTGAATAATGTTTTAGCTCAGTTCACTGATTTCACATTGAGTGTCCAGCCCACGATCCCCTGACCTCTCACGCCACCGGGCCTGTGCCCGATTGGCCCGCTCCGTAACCCGCCCACACTTTAAAGTCATTAGGTCACTGCATCAGCAAGTCGGGATACAAGAGCACAACAGCAGTAGTTAATGCTTCGCGTTGTCTCGTGTTTCCTGATCTACGTTCACGTCGCTGGAAATAAATGAACATCTCAGCTCCGAACAGATGAGCCGAGTCCCGAGGTCGAAGACTAGAAGCAGCTCTTACTCAGGAACTTTTAGTTCTTTTAACGAGCAGCCTGCCGGTTCGTGGACGTGACCACAGGTCTCCGTTCCACACGGGTCTCCGTTCCACTCAGGTCTGGGCCGTACTCCGTGATTATGCATTGTGAAATGGGTCGGTGGTGATGTCACGCTCGCTATGTAACAGATTTAATCTAATCCCCTTCCCCCAGATTAGGAGGTAAAATCAGCAGAAGGCCTTTTGTCTAAATTACACAGCATGTGAGCGTCGCTTTGACCTTCACCTGAGGCAGCTGCAGCAGCAGGTCGCAGCTCCCTCCGCCACCGTTCGAGGCTTGTGGATCTTATAGTTGGAGCTTGAGAACAGCTCAGGGAACAGTGTGAATGACGTGATGCGAGACGCAGCATGTTCCAACGTTTTCAGGCACAGCACTTACAGACGGATGATTATTATTCATTGCATTTCACTATGAAGTCCTTGACACGGTGGAATTAATGGCACTTCAGAAGCAACGTGCGCGGCCGTGGCTCTGAATAGAAATCAGGCTGCACACAGAACGTGGACACGGCTCCTGTGGATGTGAGCTTATTCAGACTCATCAGCCTGCACATTGCCACCAATGTGACGCACGGTTTCGAGGCTTGAATCCAACCGAAGGCCTCCTCCGTGTGAAGGCCACAGCACCAACACTCAACCAGTGATTTGGTCCCAACATGCACCAGGTAGAGAGCACAAACTGGAACCGCCTGCCTGATTTAACATTCGAGGCTTTTAGAGGAAGCTGCCCTGTCCACATCGACGTTCATCCTCCGATCGGGAGCTGCAGAGTCTGCACACACCGTGACCAGCATCACTTTAGCAGGACCTTGCCTTTGATGGTGTCTGCAGGATGTTTGAGGAGCAGGCAGCGAACGGGAGGACGCTCAGAAATCCCTGACACAAGGACACAAGACCACGTCTGTTCTTGTTTAGACCCTTTCAGTCAGCTTGTTTGATTTTTGGAAAACTTGCCTTATTTTTTTGGTCATTTAATTTGGATTTTAGACATTTTGTTTTTGGTCTGTTTTTCTGGACATTTTTTCGTCTCTGCCTGTTTTTAGATATTTTTGAACATTTTAAGTTGGTTAGTTCCATCCTGAATAAGTGCAGCTGTTTTGGATAGTGACACACTGTTCATAATTTGTTGCTCTACGTCTCTTTCTGCTCATTTTATGCCTTTGTTTATTGGCCCCCTGACCTAGCAGGCCCCTGGGCCTCTGCCCACTCGGCTCATTTAATAATCCTTTTTTGGCTGCACTGGTGAGGAGGCTGAACGGGCGAAGCGGGGATGGACGGGCAGCTGAACGGGTTAATCAGAGAGAGGACAGTAGAGGCACTGGGTGGCAGCCAGGAGAAAGATAAGAGAGATAATAAAAAACGCTCAGCTACAGAGTTCTTGACTCGTAACAGTAACTTGATATAAGCACGAAACGTCACAGAAATCCTCGTCCTCTCCTCTGGTGCCGAACGTACAGACTCGTGGGGAAAATGCATAATTCAGACTGAACAAGGCTGAAGTTTAATGGCAGAGTGACAAACCGGAGACATGACAGAATGAGTCCAACACACACACACAGATGGATTCTAACTGAAAATAAACCCCCGAAGGCACCAGAGCCACTTCATGTCGTCACACAGTGTGAGGCAGAAACACTCAGAAAGCTGCGAAACAATGTGGAACCAGCTGCGCCGCTGCCTCTCCTGAACGTTTCCTGCTATAGGTGGCAGCAACACACCAGCATCCAGTCGCCACTTTGCATCTCAAAAGCAAATCCTCTGTGTGTCACTTTAATCATCCTCCGCTGAAGCTGTAGTGACACTGGCTAATTTCACAGCTCTGAGAAGCATGAACACACACACACACACACACACACAGCTGAAACACACAGTCAGGTGTTTCCACAGTCACCGGGCTCTGAGGGAAAACTGAGCTTTTCCAGTTCACTGGTCCAGGAAACATCCCGCTCAGCAATTTTAAGAGTTAATCTGAGTCTGTGTGATGTAATCTTCCACGGTTAATCCCTCAGAACAATCAGCAGTGATCTGATTGACAATAATCCCGAGTCAAAGTTGGATTTTCGTTCGTGCAATTGTGCAGAAAGCAGCGGCGCCACAGCGCTGTAAGCTTTCTTAAACCCAGATAAAACTTGGAAATCCCGATGACCTCGAAACCGCTTCTTGTGTTCTTTTGAATATTCGTCTGCAGGTGATAAAATGTGATGCCAGGAAACAGTTTTTGCCTCAGGTGTTTCCCTCGGTGCACTTTAGCCCGAAACAGGAAGCATGTGGCAACTCACCTTCTGTTTTACTTCAGGTTTGGAAATCTGCCACTTCCTCTGCTGAAAATCCACAGCGATACGCCAGCACTGCGCTGAGTTCCTCCTCAACGGTCGCCGGCCTGAACGACAGGACGGGGGAAGGGGCTGCTGCCAGACGCCGTGCGCTTTCTTTGGAGGCTCTGAGACTCACACGGTGGACACCTGCACACACAGTCCGGGTCTTCCAAAAGTCCACTGCTTCCAAGTCCACTTCCAGTTCCTGCTGGACGAAACTCGTGTTTTTCTTGATAAATTGCTGTTTTCTCTCATTCTTTCTGCCTCCATCATTTCAGACTCTTTATTAATTCCCTCCGTTAGTCATTTAAGGAGACAATCGTGTACTTCCCTTTTTACCTGTAATACTAACGAGTTTCCAACTGCAGGGAACATCCGCCTGGTTTGTGACATAAAATATGAATCTGGTCTGAACTGAAACTTGAATTTATATTCAATTTATATTATATTTTTTTATAATTTCGTATTATTTATATTCAAATTATTTATTTGAGCCTCAGACTTTGACACTTTTGCTTGTGCTGAAGCATCTACCTTCATTTATGATTATTACTAACCTCTGACTCTGGAAGGGAGGGGGGCACCGGGGTGGACCAATCAGATTTGGGCGCTCGGCACCCCATGGCTCTGCCCCTGCTAGAAATGAAATGATGAACTAATTATTTTTCATGCAGCACAATCAGAGAAGTTGGGACGTGTATGAATTGACCCAACCCACTGACTGCAAACCTCACCGCTCTTTGGACTCGCTGTGATTAAATCCGATAGGAGCCTCTCACTGTAGGAATTAGCAGGGACCTGCCTTGAACGGGCCACTTCCTTATTTGCTTCGAAGAAAGGTTATAAAATGAGCAACCAGTCGACTGAGCTCCTCACTCTCCTTCACTGCTTCCTGCTTCCTTCTACCTTATCACAGAACACACTCTCCTCCACACACACACACAAGCACTTCTCACCATGGGGAACTTCATCGTCAACGAGGGACTCTCCATCTTTGTTATCGTGAGTATGGGTTTTATCTGTCGTCCTTCTGGTGGTTTGGTTTAACTTGGGGATATCTGGGAAACACAGCGACTCGATCAGTTTTGACTCTGAACTGTTCATCAGTGCAATGTGTGTATGGATTCCAATGTAATCCGTTAATGCGGTCACACTCGCCATCCAAAGTTCACATTTGTCGTGTTTTTGACAAATCTGACGTTCACCTGGAGGGTTTATGTGACATGATGAGCAGTACGGGGGAAAAGATGCACGAGTGTGTGTTTTAAGGCTTTTTCTGTTCTTATTCATTCAAAATAAAGCATCTTAAAAATAATTCTGCATATGAAAATAATAAAGGAAAAGTGCTCAGGGGTGGAAGAAGTGCTCTGATCTTCTTTTGAAGTAAAAGTGGAAACACCACAGAGTAAATTCCCTGTGTTCACAAGAATTTCCCTACTGTGGGATTAATAATCTTATCTTATTATTAATCTTATCTTATCTTTAATGAGGCAAAAGTTCAGAAACCTCATTATGACCATTTATCATTTAAACGACAAAAACTAGTGAAACTAGTGATGCAGTATTTGTGAAATGAATGGATTTTAGTTACAGGTGCATTTGTACATCAACTTGAAACTTAATATTACGTATTTAAAGTCTTTAACTTTTATTGCGTTGATTGATATTTATATGAAAATAACCGGTTTATTTCTCCGAGCGTATCACATTTAACCCGACGTGTGTTTCCCTGTGTGTGTGTGTGTTTCAGCTGGTGTGGCTCGGCATCAACGCCTACCTGTTTGTTCAGTTCTACATGAACTTCCTGGTGGAGAGGTGGTTTTACACCAGAGTCCTGCTCGGGGTGAGTGTGGCGGGTCTGCTTAGAAATACATCACTTCATCAACCTGTCAGAGTTGTGGCAAACAGCAAAATGAGTCACGTCGGAAAACAGGACGCGGCCTTTTTCAGTTCCTCATAGAGCAGCAGCTGCGCGCAGCCCCCGCGCCCGCCCCCCCCCTGCTCAAAGGCACGAGGCCTCCGCAGTTTCCACAAACCAGCTCCAGCCTCCAACACTTTTCCTTCCTACTGTTCCTGTTCTGTCCATCAGTCGTCTGTCAGAGTCTGAAAATGAAAACACGCCCTAAAATTAGTTTTAGTGAGTGTTTTCTGGAATCTGGCTCATCCGAGTAATGATCCATCAGTGTCACATGTCTCCAAACGTGTGTGTTATCGCTTAAGTGAAATACGATGTTTAAAGTCGTTTTTTTACAGCAGCGTGACGTTTATCAGGTGAATCGTTCACTTCCTTCCTGTTCCGAGTGAAACACTGAGTCCCCGTCGTGTCCGAGCTGATCTCAGCTCCACGGAGTGAAGGACGCTTCGCTTCGCTTCCTGGAGCTGACAGCTGGGGTCACGACACGCTGCTCACATCTGTGCGCACGACCGAAACCGAAATGTTCCTCATTTGTCACCCTGCATATACATTTTTCATCTTCTTTATTGGAAGCAAATATCATCGCAGCCAGAGAGAGAAGAGCAACGCTGCTCATCTTCTTTGGGCGTTGGAGTTTGTGGTGGGCTAGTGTTGGCTGAGGTCACTTTACGGCCTTACAACAGGTTAACAGAATGAGCTACAAGCCGTGCTGGTTCTGCCTGGGTGGTTCGGGTGTGATGGGTAAATGTAGACCATGGTCTGTGGAAGTGGACGGATTTCATTTTGCCAGTAACAAGTTTTATTTTACAAGAAACCACCTGCACAATGATGATTTAATATGACAACAAAATACAGCAAGAAGTGAAACGATCACATAATGTTTCTGAGAAACTCCAGCACGACTTAAACCTCCAAGAAAACACTGAGCATTTTGAAGTAACCCGCCTCTCTCTCTCTTTACTGTCCCCCAGCAAGCACTGCCCTGGGCCCGAGCTCCTGCTGCCTGCCTCAATTTCAACTGTATGCTCATTCTGCTGCCAGTGTGCCGGAACCTCCTGTCCTTAGTCCGTGGCACCATCCAGGTATCCGTGGCAACTGCAAGTGGCCGCGTGAAAAAACTGTTAATAGTGTTTTTGGTTTTTGGAATGAGGGGTTTTCTCCAAGTCCGTGCTGCTCATCACTGTATGTTCGTCTCTGTGCTCAGTGCTGCAGCCGCACGGCAGCTCGTCAACTGGACCGGAACCTGACTTTTCACAAACTGGTGGCCTACATGATCGCCTTTCACACAGGTATCATTGGTCTCTTTTAGATCTAATCCTCCCCTTCAGTCATTCTATTGCATTAAACTTAATGAAAGACGCCAAGTTAACAATGTCCTTTAAAAAGTTTTTTCCATTGGTAATTAAAACTTAAAAAATATATTTTCTGTTGTCATACTAAAATCCACCTAAAACCCGTTCACGGTGTCCTCAGTTGCGAGCAGCACTCGGTGGCTTCAGGCTTTCCTCTGTGACCAAGAAACAAATTGAGGAAAGCAGTTTAATCTAAAGTCGCTTCGTGTTCACTTTCTTCCTGTAGCCGTGCACATTGGTGCACACTTGTTCAACTTTGAGTATTTCATGGACGCCCAGCTCAATCGGAACACCAGCCTCCTGACCTTTGTCCTGTCTGAAATTGGCACCAGGGACAACGCCTCCTTTCTGAACCCCATCAGGTCCAACGAGACGGTGAGTTTTGGTTCTCCTAGTGATTTGTTTGTTGTGGTGCAGTTTGATGCTTCTTGTGTTGCTCACTTTTGTGAAACCCCAACTGTGAGATGGCTAAATCTGGCATTAAGGAGAGAAAATGTGGTAAACTTCCCCTTTAAAGGTGCTTGTCATTACAGATTTAGTCAAGAAACTTCCTCTTTGCAAATATTTTATTTTCTACAAAAGCCACAAACGGTTAGATCAGTTCTATTGTCACAGCGTTAAATATGAAACTTGATCCTGGGCCCTTTGTCATCTACAGTAAGAGCGTAAACACACCTTTTCCTAATTTAACTATCAGTTGCGCCCAGCACTGACTACGTGACTTCAGCCAGCAGTGAGAGGAACTATGACAAAACACACACTCAGAGGGAAGTTAGCCAACATGACCTGCAGGGCTGTTAAATTTGGGAAGAATTGAGGAAGTGTCTGAGGTGAAGACCCCATGAACATGACTCACACGATGACGAAGTCGGCTGTGTGATCTTATTGCAGAAAGTGTTTGAAAGCAGCTGATTCTAAAACCGTTTTGTGATGCAGAGCCCAACCATCGTCATGTTCACCACCATCGCCGGACTGACGGGTGTGGCCATCACGCTGGCTCTCATCCTCATGATCACGTCATCCATGGAGGTGATCCGTCGGTCTTACTTTGAGGTTTTCTGGTACACCCACCATCTCTTCGTGATCTTCTTCATTGGCCTGGTGTTCCATGGCTACGGGTGAGACAGTGTGGAAACAGAAACACATTTAGCAGAGCTACTGCAGTAGTTGCGCTGGTCTTTCCTGTCCAACCTGCCTTTTAAAGCCATTTGGACTTGGACATGAGCCGATTTTAATTGTAAATCCTAAATGGAATGTAACTACATTTGACCTTCGCCTCCACTAGCCTTCATCTTGTCTAGGACATGGATGCCTAGAAGTCTAGAATTTACATCTTGATTGTGACATTGCCCCATATCGACCCAGTCTTGACTCAAACGTGTCCTCACAAAAAGAGATGAATCTCTGTGCGGACTTAGACTCTGCCCCATTTGGACTTCTTTCCCAAACATGACCTGTTCTGGACTGTGTCTTAAATGAACTGCCACTCTGCCCAGACCTGACACATAAATGTGACTCCACTCACACTTGGATGCAGACTGTGTGACCTGATCTGACCCTACTTGAACAGACACGACACCATATGGCCTCTGTTTTGACTCGAATTTAAGCCCTTTTGGATTTGACCCCGGGTCTAGGGACCAACTCTTGACTTTAACAAGACATTAACCCATTTCGATTCAGTCTCTAAACCACTTACACTTACACTTAAGCGATTGTTCCATAGTCCAGTTTTGAGTAAATCTAATCTAATCTACATTACATATGACATTGAAATCAGTTCCAGCCGGAATAGATGGTCCAGATTATCAGAGTGCTTATTGAAAGCCTTCATCCCTCCATGTGTTTGCGACTTTAGGCGTATTGTGCGAGGACAGACGCTTGCCAGCCTGGGGACAAACAACCCTGAAACTTGTGCTGACCAGTTTGAAGACTGGGGTCAAACCGGCTCTAACTGCACCGTACCAGAGTTTGCTGGAAACCCACCAATGGTGAGCTGTTACAGACCCTAGAGCCTCTTCATTACACACTGTGCTGCTACTAAAAATATTATGTTGATTTACATTTTTGTTGGCAAATTCCCTCCAGGAACTCAAAAATTATCTAACCCCCCCCCTTTATATTTCCCTTTTCTGCAGACATGGAAGTGGGTGGTGGGCCCCATGTTTCTCTACGTGTGTGAGCGGATTGTCAGGATCTATCGCTCCCACCAGAAAGTGGTCATCACCAAGGTGTGTACGTGTTTGCTTTTTGTTTTACATTTTTTAATCTTTCTACATTAACAACGTCCAACACTGTTCTTCTATTCTGTTCTAAATGAACATGACCAGTCAAAGGAAAACATACATTCCCCAGGTTCCTTATAATATTTCCTAAGGCTTTCTGAGTCGCATGACATTTGTCCATTAAAAACAAAGAGATTTCACAAGAAAAGCCAGAACAAGAGACAGTGTCAGATGCTGCAGGTATTAAACATGGTATCAGCTTATAATATTTGAGTTTATATGTAATACTGGTTGATATTAAATTCATTGTTCATTGCATGGTTCATAAATATGGATTTGTTGCTTTTCTGTGCTGAATATAACTAGTCTTTTGGATATGAGGACATTTTTCCCCATTTTTTGACCTTTTATTTGAAATTTTCAGACTACAAAACAAATCATTAATTTTAACAAGCGCACGTGCTCTGATTTCCCTCCTTTGTTGCTCATCCTGAAATTTCACTTCCCCTTTTATTACTTATTACTTATTCAATCTAAGGCTCTGGCCTCAGAGGCTGATGTAGAGACTAAAGCCACTTTGCACGAGTGTAATGACCCTGTACCCGTCCCTCAGGTGGTGATGCACCCGTCCAAGACTCTGGAGCTGCAGATGAAGAAGAAAGGCTTCCGAATGGAGGTGGGTCAGTACGTCTTCATCCTGTGTCCGTCCGTCTCCAGGCTGGAGTGGCACCCCTTCACCCTGACCTCGGCCCCCGAGGAGGACTACTTCAGCGCCCACATCCGTATCGTTGGTGACTGGACTCAGGCGCTGTATGAGGCCTGTGGAGGAGACAAAACTGAGCCTCAGGAGGCCTGGAAACTGCCCAAGTATGACAACAGAGAAAGGCAGTGATGAAAGAGGGAAATTGTGTCTTTAATCGTTTGTGATTGCATTTGATCGCCTCCTCAGTGATCCAGCCCGTCTCTGAAAGGCTCACACTTGGAGCCCTGAGTGGCGAACTGGGTCTGTAATTGTTCTTCTTTCAGAAGTAATTGGCGAGGCAGACAAACTGTACGTAGCAATAATAGCAAAACTATTTTCCCCGCAGAGCGACTGTGGTCGACAGACTTCTATTCACAGCTGCTGCCTCTGATAAAAATACATGTTTGGGGCATTTGGCTTCTTTCTTGGTCAAACGTTGAACAGTGGCACAAAAATCAGTTTTTTAAATAGGCTCCAAACAAGTCATAATTTAGACCAGTGAGATTTTTCTGCGTGTTCGACGGCGTGCGGATTTAGTGAGATTAGTGTCTTTTTCTTTGCGTCACTCAAAGATGCATTCCGTCTTTATCAGCGGGCTAAAAATGTGACACTCTTAATATTTCCATCGTGAGCAGTGTCTCAAGGTTTTTCTCCAATGACAGGGTGGCCATAGACGGGCCGTTTGGTACAGCCAGCGAAGACGTGTTTCGTTACGAGGTGGTCATGCTGGTTGGTGCAGGAATCGGAGTGACTCCTTTCGCCTCCATCCTCAAGTCTGTGTGGTACAAACGAATCCAGAACAACCAGGATGTCTTCACGAAGAAGGTGAGATGGGCCGATAATATTTGTGCTTCTGTGTGCTGCCTTTGTACCAGAGGATCCAGAGTCAACACGTTTAGTTTTTGGATCCCAGTTTTACTCCCTTACAAAGTTCCTGAGTACCATCACAATTTTGAAAAGCAGCCTGAGACTCCCAGCGCTTTGGCTCTGCTGGGGAACTGAAAGTCACAATTCCCTGAAGGATTTTCACCCTGGGTTCCTGGATTTTGTTCCTGGCAGTGAAAAGAGCTGAGAACCTCTGGTGAAAATGGGCCATTTGTGATCAGTTTTCATCACTCTGTGGTCGGTACCTTTTGGGCTAATTAGGGATATTTCGGATTAACTGTTCGGTCTATAAAGTGACACAAAGTGAATAGAAATTAAGCCTCCAGGTCAGTAGGACACTTGAGCTTCCAGCCGCTGTGGTGTGCACCCGTGACCTCAGTAAAAAATCAAATAAAACTCTGGTTTTTTGTTGCCAGATCTACTTCTACTGGCTGTGCCCAGAGACGCAGGCCTTCGAGTGGTTCGCAGACCTGCTGCAGTCTCTGGAGGGTCAGATGACGGAAAAGGGCATGACCGACTTCCTCAGCTACAACATCTACCTCACCCGCTGGAAGGAGACCGAGGTACGAGGGAGGCGTCAAACCTGTGCTTCTCTCACTGTTTACTTCATGTCTTTTCCCTAATGTGACATTAACTGTTTATGAGCCGAGACAAAGAGGGTTCAAAAAGATGCTATATACTTCCAAAGAGGATATAAGAAATCTGAAAACCTGAGTTCATCCACATTGAAAAGTGACTTCTCTGAACAGGAGTTAAAAAAATCTTGAGCTGTTATTTAAGTGCCAAAAAAAACAAAAAGAATTCAAGTAAAAACCTCCTTTAAATATCTGCTCTCCTTCTGCCAGGCGGCTCATTTCCGCGTTCACCACGAGGCGGAGAACGACCCGATCACAGGCCTCAAACAGAAGACTCTTTATGGGAAGCCCAACTGGGACAATGAGTTCAGCAATATTGCGTCCAAGCACCCGGGGTGAGGCCTCTTATCGCGTTATCACACACTGCACACACGTCGGCTCCACAGTCCGACCTCTCGAGTCTGCAAACATCAGGCCCTAATCGTCATCACAGCTTATTGTCTGAGACGGACTTTGCCAATGCTAATATTAATGCGCTTGCTGATACGGCTGCAACTCCTTCAGCTTTCTAATGTGAAAACTGCAGCTATTATTACCACAGGAAACTCTGGGGTTGTGTCCAGGTTCGTGTACTGAGGACGAAAAGCTGCATTAGACACGACTCGCTGCACATCGAGAACATGTTCTATCATGTAGAATCTGGGGTCTGTCTTTTTTGGAGGGGGCTGCACGTATTTAAGGAAGTGGCACTTTGTCGTCATTTTATAGCTGTTTGAGGACAGTCTGAAAATGAGAAACATAATCATTTGAAAACTGGTTGCTGTGTCCTCAGATCTAAAGTCGGGGTCTTCCTATGTGGTCCGCCTCAGCTGGGAAAGTCTCTGGAGAAACAGTGTCTGTCCCACTCTGCTGCTGACGTCAAGTTCATCTTCAACAAAGAAAACTTCTAAAACCGGGGTCTGCTTCTTCACGGACTCATCAGGGCTCCGGCGCGTCTTACGCCACAAATGTTGTAAACGCTGCAGCTTGTCTCTGCTCAGCAGGACCTGACCACAAGCGTTTTGTAAAGGTGCCGTTCTTGCTCAAAGCAACAGGACTTCACCCTGCGCGCTTTCCACATGACCGTGTTCTGCTTTTGTGTTAAGCAAATAAGTGAAATGCTGCTGCTTTCAAAACTTGTCTTCTCGTTTTCTTAGAAGCTACAGATTCTTGAGATTCCTAAATTTGTGAAGAAGATGCTGCAGGGAGCCGCTGTGTGTGTCTGCACTCGACAGTGTGTTTCCTGATGTATTTATAGCCTTTAATAAATTCATTGTACATGCTGTTGCCACAGTTTGGTAGATTATGAAGCTTGGAATCTTGTAAATACTCTGAAACCTTTAAGTACGATTGCGGATTGTTTACTGCCGTTTACTGGGTCTCATTCTTACAGCGGCAGGTACGTGCTGTCCACAAAAAGGGACGTTGGAACATTACAAGAATTTTTTTTTAGCTTTAAATGTGTGTGATTTGTAAATAAACGGACCACTGTAAAATCTATTTTGACATACGTTTTGCAATCTGTCCACTTTGATTTGCACAGAATGCAACACTCCATAAGTCATGTAGTTTCACAACCATCAGAGTGGTCAAAAAAACGCCCGAAATAATTTAATACCGAAATGGATTTCAGATTTGAGAAACCGCTTTACAAAAATGCATCTGAGTAACAACAATCAAGATAAGTAAAAGAATCGATTGAGCTCCGTTGTTTGTTCATAAATCTCTTCATGTTTATTCTCCTGCAACAAACCGTTCCGAGTACAAAAATCTTCTCTGACATGATCCACAAAAAAAAACAGACGAACATCAGCTGCTGCATGCTGTCAGGCTTCAGGGAGACACCAGGCTGCTGCGACATGATAAATACTGTGACATGATAATATCGATACATGCGTCTGGAGAAATGCAGCCGTCTTCCTCTCGGGCTGTCGTACGACGCTGCCGCCCCCTGCTGCGCTCAGCAACACGCTGCACACCCCCCCCCAGACGGTGGGTGTGCGTGTCTCTATGCAATGGCCACTGCGAACACGCTGACCACACAGTACATTGTGCGGTTCTCCCACCTCACTGTGCAACTTCCTGCAGAAGAAACACACAAAAATCATTGTGGGCAGAGAAACGACAGGAGACAACTGCAGATGGTGATTTTAAATCCGTGCTTTTGCATTTTGGGAGGAGCTGCTCACCATCCAGAGCAGTGTCCCAGTAGCAGGAATTGGCAGTGTGGAGGCCAGCTCCTGTCTTCTGCATCACTGCGCAGGTCACTGTTCACACACACCACGAACATGTTAGTCCTTATTGTCTTCATGCTAGATCAACTCTCTTAAAACTTAATCATAAGGGAAATGCTTCCTCTGGGGATTGGACAGGGGGAGAAAAGGCATTTGTGGCAAAAGTTCATTTTGCAATTAAAATGTGTGTTTGCCAAAATGAGTCCGTGCAGACACGTACCGATGTACTTGTACGGTTTGCCCTGTTTGACGAACTGAGTCAGGCAGCGCTCCACGACGCCCGCCGTCCACTTGTTAACCTGACTCTGGCTGTAGTCGTCCCCACCCAGGACACTCTCAATACACTGAACCAGAAACACAAAAAACACTGATGTTTACAGTCACGTGGAAGTCAGCGGGTGCAGTCTGAGCCTGAGGAGACTGAAATGAGGAGACAACGCTCTTCTGCACAGACGGAACATAAAGGATCAGTCACTTGAGGAACCACTGAGTAACAATAAGGCGATTGTGATGATCTTCAAAGGCACTTTAAATGAGAAATGGCGGTGGAAATGTGTTATTTCAGGGCTGATTTTACCTCTTTAACGATGCTGTCTGCTTCTTCCGAGTTAAAAGAGCTCTGGGAAATTCAAATGAAAGAGAAACATCACTTCATGCAAGTCAACAGCCTCTTACTACATGGTTTGTTTGCACTCAGTTTGACTCCGGGACTGTCTGGTTGTGGTAAATCTTAATTTCTATGAAGCCACCAAGTCTATAGTTAAAAAGGTTTTTTTTATATAGAAAACTTGGACTTCATTTGAAATACGAATTAGAATAAGCTGCAAGCAGTGATGACTTTCCTTTTTGATTAACGTCCCAATTGTTTTAGTTGTTTGTCACAAAAACGTACGATATCAATTCTAAAAACATGCTCCAATTAATGGGAACAGAGAACATTGGGACTCTAATACAAAACTAGGTTTTATGTTTTTTGATGCTGGTGTTACCGCGGGATCAATGTTTGCTCTTTTCTTCTCTTGGTGTTTTACGTATTTCAGAAATTAGTCAAAAAAATATGACGTTTACAGATGTTTCTTTCAGTCCTGTTCATTTCCAATGGCTCCACTTCAACACGCTGCGACAGTTTTCTGCTATTACTGCTTCAACTTTTCATACGTTTTCCTAAAGCACATCTTAGCTCAGCCATAAGACTCCGAGGTTTCACATGCAACAGAGTAGTTTCCCTATGTTCCATTATAAAATTTAATAAGAGAAATGATGTGATTTACACACACGAGCAGCATCAGCAAAGCTAACGCTAACCTGAGGAGGGGCGAAGGCAACTAGCTAGTTAGCTTTTAGCTCGCAGCTAGCGGACTTGGCACGTCGCTAATGAGGAACCGAACTTGATTTACAGACAGACCTCGCTGCTGTTCTGATACTCCTCCATCCCGGTCTGCTGTCGTCGGTCCGACGTGCTTCTCTCACTTGATTTTCCGTTCAAAACAAAGAAAACACCGAGAAGCCCGAGACCCCCACAAAGCTCTCACGGACTTCCGGTGTTTCAAATTTACCCGTGACCACGTTAGCTGGTGACCGACTTCCGAAAGCGTCGGTTGTTGCTCGTAGTTACGGCAGCTGTTGAAAGCAGGAAGACAACACGTTAGCGTCCTCGTCTAAGTTTGTCTGTTGTTCGTTTCAGCAAATTGTTCTTTTGAGGCTTGTTTTGTTCGAGTAAAGGTGACGGTCAACACCCGGACGCAGTTTGCACCAGGCACGTAAATACGGAAGCTGTTGGACGAAAGGAACGAGCAGCGAGGCCTCTGCCTGTGTGTTGCCTTGGTCTGTTTTTAATAAAATGTTAAATCTATACGTTACTATATTTGTCTTTGGGTATCTGTTTGTGTAAACGTGTCCCAGATGAAGTTATTCAGTGGGACTTTGAACATAAAAAAAAAAAGTATTCTACGGGACTCGAGACCGTCTCACATCATAAGAAAAATGAACTAGAGTCAACAGACAAACCCGCTGCACTAGCAGCGCCCGACACGCATCTTCACGATTTTGGACGCCTTCACCTTTGCCAGCCGTTTCTCTCACACTGCAACAGTCAGATCAACTTGTGACCACAGTGTCCGTGTCATTACTGCGGTTTTCTCTAACTGCTCTCAATCAGTCCGTATGCTAAACCATCTTAAAGTCTGGAAGCACTTTGATCAACTTGTGACACTCCAGGCCTAAAGTCATTTGATTTCTCCAGAAAGTGACACACCTCTTAACAAAAACACACAGCAAACCAGTTGAGTTCTCCATCAAAAGAACATCAAATCAATATGCATGGAGATGGCCACAAAACTAATGGTGGAATCTTGTAGGCTTTTTAATCTTTGCATGTCAACCACATCAAAACATTTCCTTTTTTTTTTTTTTTGCTCCTCCATCCCTAATGGTCTGCTGTCTTCGGTCCGACGTGCTTCTCCTAAGTCTGCATTTGATGATTTTCCGTTCAAAACAAAGAAAACACCGAGAAGCCTGTGCCCAGCCTGCCAGACCCCCATTTAGTATTTTTTTATTTGCAATTCAAGATAGATTATAAGATGATGGATTTGTTTTGTATGTCATATTTCATTGCTCTTGTCACGGACTTCCGGCGAGCTGTCAACAGCCAAAACATAAGCCGCGAAGAAGAAACGCCGGCTAGCAGGCTAACGGCTGCCACCTGCCGGTGTTTGTGACGTTTAACTGTAAAAGTGTTTAATAAAACGCACAATAAATCAGAAACACACACATTAACAAACTCTAGCCATTCTTTATATATTACGCCGTAAAACTGCCGACGTTCGATCTTTTTTTGGACCAGTGGTCCTCCAGGACCCCGCCCACTCTGTCTTTAAATAAACTTTATTGAACTTTAGCAAATTACAACCACTCGTAGAGGTAGAAATACAGAAAATACATAAATAGTATGTATTTATAAAATACACAAAAATATGAGACAGAAAGGTCAATGGGGTAAAGCCGAATAAAAGTAAGAGCAGCATGTGTATGGAATCAAACGGAAGCCGTGGAGGCACATGCACAGGAAGCTGGAATCAAAACAGTAAGTGTGGAGATATGTCAACACATCATCTTCATTGGCAAGTTATTGGAGTCACAGACAAAACAGACAAAGGGGGGTTTGCAACAGCGTATATGATATTTCCCCATAACTATGTTAACCAGCCTGCAACAGATGGATTCAAATTGTCCATAAAAAACAAAGTGTCACAGGTTTCGTGAGGAGGAACATCTGACATCTTCAGCGATAACCAATTCTTTAAAATGAGCCAAAATCTAGCATCACAAAATACAGATGGGTCGACTTCAAATTTTAATCTGAGAATTCTGCGACTGGGTAAATGTTCTGAAGTTATTTAAAGTGACATTCTTTGACCTTTGGGCAAATAGACCATTTAATGGATTTAGCATTTGCTTTTTCCAATAGAGACCTACTGTCTACATTACACACCTTTGTCGTATTCATGAAATGAAATGGATTTAAAGGCTGTTCATATAGATTTACTCAGACAGTTTCAAATCTTTGATTACATTTAGTAGTGTCCTTCTAACTTCATAATATAATAGGGTATTTTTGATCAACTGTAGTAGTGCCAGTGGAATAGATTTACAATTTTTACAATATTCCCTATTATTTAAATTTAAATCATATTTATTGGGTAGTCCAGAAAATCCCTGTCACAGTATCGTCATCCCAGCCACTGCTGAATACAGCTATCAGGTGTGTTCAATCAGTCGGGAACTGGAAGATGAGGGAGGTTTGAGGGGGAGGTGGATGGGACTGGTATCGTCCGGCCACTGGCTGACTACACACACCTGATCCAGGTGATCAGCAGTGGGAAGTGCAGGCTCAGCTGGGTCAGCAGGGCTCCTTCATGGAGCAGGATTGGGACCCACTGATTTAAACTGGCAGAGATGGAGCGGAATAAAAACTATGACTCCCCCCGCTTTATGTCCGTCATTAAATCCAGATTCAATATTGTTCCAATCCTCTTCCAAATAAAAACTTCAGACGTGTTGCTTTGAATTTTTGATGGAGCATATTATTTCATAATAATCTAAAACAAATGGCTCCTGAACAAAAGTGAAATGTGCTGAGTGTCTGTCAGACTTGTGTAAAAAATTAATGTCAAAAGGAGACAAGAAAGTCAAGATCTAAATTCATGTTTCGTAACCTGAAATTTCTCATTCATACAAGAATAATGACTCATCTTTATATCAAAATGCCTTACTGATATCACAAAGATCCAAGGATTAAAAAATGACCAAGAGTCAGTTAAATGAGATTATCGTGTCAGAATATAAAACTGATGGATCCCAGTGAAATGCAAACAGATCACATCGAAAGTGCAAATCTGCTCCGTGTCGCAATAAATACAAATATTGACATCCTCATAGTCTGAACACACACACACACACACACACACACACACACACACAGGCGGAGGCTCAGTGGCTGCAAAGCTGTAAAGTTAAAAACCGCCCAGTAAAATGGTGACGCTGGTCATACTGGTGCAGGAGAAGGCTCAGCTGTAGGTCACTTGGTTACAGTGGTCGATCCAAAGCTGCGCTCACCAACACGCCGGACAAGCAGTAAATGATTTTAAATCACAGGTTTGTGTTGGATGAAAAAACAGCAAGATGTGAGAAACTTTAGGTCGTCTACAGCTGCTGCGCTCCAACAGGCAGCAGGACAGAACCTTCTCACGGCCAGAGTTTAAGGCGGGATTTGGACAGGGTTTCACAGGTTCTAAGTGGAGTACTCCCTTAAGGTCTCAGAGCATCTGATTCCGGTGTCTTCAAAGATGCTGTAAACCTGCAGTGTCTCAGCTGCAGCTTCACTGTGGGCACGAGGAGTTTCTACTGATTCCCGTAACAACAAGTTGTTTATGTCTCCGAGGAGAAATGAGTGAAAACTCATCGGTGCTGCTAATGAAGCTTTTCACACTTTGGCCCGACTTGTCAGGGAGACGGAATCCCCCCGGGAGTTTTCCTCCCGGGTTCACAGTAAGGTGCAGGCACCCGAGCGGGATCGCTGCGATGCTCTGTTTGCCTCTGGGTTGTTGTTCCCGCCGGCGGCGGAGGGCGCAGGCTCTCCCTGGGCGGCTGCATTCCCACTGTCGGTGCCCCCCGCTGGCGTTTGATCCGTACCTCTGGTCTGCTTGGACCTGCTGGAGGACAGGCGTCCGAAGAGGGAGAGCTGCAGAGGACACAAGGTTTTTGTAGCAGTGACATTAAATTACACGTTTGCTTTGAATGTGTTTGCTTCCCGTACCTTTTTGCCGGGGCCTGATTGGCTCTTCGAGCTGTGTGCAGCCCCATTGGCTGGTTTGCAGCTGACATCTGGCTTTTCTTCAGCGGCAGTGACGGGCTCATTGCTGATTTCGGCCGCTGCTGGAGTCAAACAGAACATTTTCCCTCATCAGTCACAAAGAATCTGTGAAACATAACCACTAAGGGATCAGTGAACGGGCCTAGAGACAGTTCAACTGGTTTTGTTTTACAGTTCCAGAGCCCATGAGAGAGTTCTTAAAAATCCCCAAAACCACATGGCACAAAATCTACAAAGGCTCATTATGTTTGAGAACGATCCTACTTAAGGCGAGAAGAATACAAACAAGGAGGCAGAATGAGATTAAAACATCTAAAAATGAACCTCGCAGGTGTGTAACACTGTGTGTGGGTGTTTGTGGTCTTCACCAGTCCTGCATATGACGGTAATCACCTCTCAGTTCTCCTTCAGGCTCAGGCTCTTCGCTCAGCTCCTCGGGTTTCTGCAGAGTTTAGACGGGACACGTTAGATCCAACAGCAGTTAAAGGCGTTACGTGTTCAGTTCAGTTCTGTGAACGTACAGGACTCGCCTCTGTCGGTTTCTCCATCAACTTGTCGGCAACCTCCGTCTCAGAAGAACTATCGTTCCGCTCTTCATCTTCCTCCACCCCTTCATCGTCATCTTTGTCCTCCTCCTCATCTTCTTCTTCTTCTTCCTCCTCCTCCTCCTCACCTTTGCTCCACCTCTGAGCAAAATAAGAATCGCACATTAAGTAAGAGCAGGAACAAAGACACGTGTCAGAGTAAAAGGCAAAATCATTTCTTTAACTCTACAGCACTACACAGCATGTGGACATTTGGGTGGGAACGAATGAAAAAGCACGAGTGGAAAAAGGACAGAACAGAACCCGGGAGCTGCAGACCACAGCAGGGGACGATGGGGGACGATGAAAGTTTGGGGTTGGACGCACATAAAACCAAAGACGAAGAGAGCTCCTACCTGATCCTCACAGTGTCCCAAAAACTCCTGGTGTGGCGTCAGTCAGAACCCGGCGTTTATAACATCCATCCAGCCCAACAGATTATTTTCAGTTACAAAGGAACCACACACGGCATGAAGCTGACACACTGACTTTATTGCAGAACAGAAGCTCAGACAGAGACAAGCATGAGCAGAAGGAAGTGGAGCGGGGAAACAGACAGATGTGGAGGAAAACCCGCCCGACAGCTTCCTGCATCACTTCCAACGGTGGAAAGAAGCGAGTGCCGGTCGCTTGGCAGCGTTCTTCTCGACTGGGTCGGAACACGTCGTTTGTTCTCGAGTAAACGCAGACGCAAACAGAAATCACGGATTTGGCTTCGACTCATTTCTGGGTTATTTCAGGTTGAGGTACTGAGGTAAAACGTCATCCCAGAACTGCTCTGACTCACCGGCTGCCTGACCTTTAACCCCTGATCTCCGTTTACTGTTAGGCACTTTACTTTTCTTTTTCATAACTTCTTCCTCCTCTTCACCTGCTTCCTCCCCATTCTCATTATCAACCTCCTCATCATCACTGTCCTCACTGGTTTGTTCCTCTTCCTCTTCTTCTTCTTCACTCTCTTCTTCTTCGCTCTCTTCTTCTTCACTCTCTTTTTCTTCCTCCTCTTCTTCACCTTCGTCTTCCTCCTCCTCCTGTTCTTCCTTTTCACTCTCATCTTGTTCTCCTTCTTCTTCCTCGTC
This sequence comes from Channa striata, assembly GCA_033026295.1. Lineage (NCBI taxonomy): Eukaryota > Metazoa > Chordata > Actinopteri > Anabantiformes > Channidae > Channa > Channa striata. The sequence goes on from CM065170.1 coordinate 34,302,276, forward strand.
CTCACTGTTTTCCTCACTTTCACTCTCCTCCTCTTCACTACTTCCCTCCTCTTCCTCTTCAAAGCTACTTTCCTTTTCCCCCTCTTCCTCTCTATCAGTCTCACTTTCTTCGTCGCTCTTTTCTGTCTCCTCTGAAGAGTCTTTTTCACTCTCCTCTTCATCACCCTCATCCTCTAACTCCTCCTCATCTTCTTCACTCTCCTCTTCATCACCCTCATCCTCTAACTCCTCCTCATCTTCTTCACTCTCCTCTTCTTCGTTTTCAGATTTTCCTGCCCTGCTATCTGTCTCATAACTTGACCCTTCTTTGCTTTCCTCCTCCTCTTCCTCCTCTTCATTATCATCTACACTACTCTGCTTCACTTTCACCTCATCTGCACTTTCACTTCCTGTCATTCTACTTGTTTCCTCCTCCCCCTCTTCCTCAGTGGCACTGTCACCTTCCTCTGCCTCTCTGCTTCCCTCCTCATCTTCATCAGTTTCCTGCTTATCTCCTGGTTGAAGAGTGTCACTGTCTTCGGAATCCCCTCCTTCTTCTTCTGTAACTTTTTCAACACTGTGACTAACATCCTCCTCACTCTCACTTACTTCTGCACCTGTTCCCTGCCCTTCCTCATCATCACCTTCCTCTTCCTCCTCCTGTTTGACAGACACAGACTCTTTACCTTCCTCCTCACTCTGTTCCTGACTCGTCCTCACTTTAGGACTCTCGCGTGCAGGTATGACATAGATGCCGACTTCAGATTTGTTGCTTGAATCAGCGATGTCAGATTCCGATTCTTCGCTGGCTGATTTCGTCGCCGTGTCGGCAGGAACACCGTGGCTGCTCTCAGACTGCGAGCTACCACGCCGTCTGGAGGCCACTCATGCATTAAGACGGACCCTGCTGCAAGTGATGCGGCTCCAGCGAGCGGACCGCAATGTTTCTGCGTTTCTTTTGCAGGTTTAGGAAAGTTTTTGGACTGAGCTTCTTTTTGTGGGATTTTTTAGACACACCTTTGTTCTCCTCAAACTGGGAGTTTCTTTTTTCCTCAGACCTACCAGTGGTCTCTTTGTCCAAGGTGTCACAGCGTTTGCCTGCCGAGCAAACACTTGCATTTGGACTCTGCACCACTACAGGTTTGCTTTTAGTCCCAAGAGATTGGGCAGGCACTTGCTTAACTTTTACTACTGCAGATTTCGAGCCAGGAACTAAAACCATCTTTTTTATTCCTGGACTCTCTTCTATCGGCTTCCTGCCAACCTCTGTCATCTTGCTTTTCCCCTGAATTGGCCTGGGACACTGTTTGGATGGCGCCTTCCTAATGTCGCCTACACTTGGAGGTTTGTTTCTACTGTTTTCCTCTGTAACTCCTCCACAGCCAGAATCAGATTCTCTTTGTTCTGCTTGGCGGTCCTCTGTTTCTGTGAATTCGGAGGGCCAGAGAGCGAGCACTGTGGCTCCTCAGGAGCTTTGTGGGTACTGCCCGGCGAGGAGAGATGGTTTCACTACTTTGAGATGAAGAAACTGCAGAGAACCTGCTCTGCTGTGAGAGCCTTCCCTCCTTCCTTTGGTCCTCTTTCTTTCCTTTAACAGTCTTACCGTGTTTACGCTTCCTCTATCCCCAGCACGAGAAAGCAAGAGGATGAAAAAGAGGCATGCATTAGACAAGAAAAGAGACATGCAGACGACTCAAGAGACAGAAAAAAATAATTTAAAAAGGAAAAATGAAAAATGAAACAGAAGTGAAGGATTCTGTTTCATTAGATGTGAAATGGTGCTTAATCACATCTGGACTGAGGACACTGCATTTTAGAAACATCTCGACATATTATGCATGAGCGCTACCTTCTGAACTGGAGACAGAGTGAGTGTTTTATCACCAGGATCCATCTTCATCACATGTGTCTGTCAGGATGAACAAAAAAAGAGCAGAAATTACTGACAACAATCAACTTGAGTATTGTAACATGTTGCTCCATGTGGAGGTCAGACAAAGAGTCTCACCATGTTGAGGAAGTCTGTGGTTTCTCCCAGGCCTCTAACGCTGTCAGAGTCGGTCAGGCTCTCCACAACGCTGTCCGTCTCAGCCCCTGTCCGCTCTGATGAGGCACAGTGTACATGCTTAAGTGAAAATTGAATATTTGCAGGCACAATAAAAACCCTCTGAGGTGGAACCAGATGTAGAATTAACCCAGAGAGAAGCAAAATCTAGATGGATTTTAGAAACAAACAGGAGACGAAGAAGGCGGCAGAAGGGGTGGAGGTGGAGGTAGGTACCCTGGTGGTTTGACCCTGTGCTCTCCTGTTGGTGAGTGCTGCTCAGCACCTTTCTGTGCGTCTGATCGGGTGGAGGCAGTCTGGCAGGGACGGTCTGGCTGGACACGGGCAGCTGTGGGGGGAGGAACCCCGGCGTCATGGCTGGCAACTTGCGGAACATGGTGCCGAACTGATCTGGAGATCGCTCCTGTTCGGACAGATGAGGAGAAAACAGTAATCCGTGTGTAGGATATGAAAGATTAGGGCCAAAATCATTTAGTTGAATATGGAAGTGCAAATTTGGGTTTGGGCCTTCATCTGCATATCTGAGGCTCGTAGTGTTACCTCAAAGCTTCGTGTAGGACAGTTGATAAGTTTGGATTTTTACTTCAGTTGGACGAAAGTGAAGTTTACGATAATCTAACTACATCTCAGAGTCCACAGACGGAGGAAGACCAGGCAGAAAGACTCTGAGATGCGAACATCCTTTGTCGGCCTTGTTATTTAATTGATACCGAAACACCATAAAACAATGTTCTGTAATCTCGTCGCGTCAATGTAAGACCAGCGCAGTCACGTGTACACTCTTCCAATGTGAGCGGTCTGCCTTTGCCCGTGCTCCCACCCACCCTCTCTCTCCTGCGGACCCGGGCAGAGAGGCTCCTCTGCATGCTGGAGGATTCGGCTGTGTTCCCCAGCAGCTCCACGTACGGCTTCTCCAGGTAATCGTCCGTCACGTCGTCGTCCTCCAGAGTCACACGGTCGCTGCTGTGATCCCTCGGCCAAGCCAGCACCACCATGTGACAGCCGCCGCACGAAACCTGGACACATTTTCAGAAAATCGATTTCATTATATGGAGGAATTTTCAATCCGTACAAAGAAGAATGCATAAATGAATGAACGCCTGTAACAGCAATTAACAAGAAACACAAATACATCTAAAAAGACTACAACGTAACAACAGAATAATTATTTATAGAAACTCCTTTAAACCTGTGAGCTGTAGCATCGTAAAGATGGAAAGGAACTAATAAGCACATACTGCTTTAACTCTGTATTTGAGGAAGCGTGAACACAGAGTTGGTTTAAACTGGTTGGTGAAGTTTTCTTCTCCCAGGCCCAGTTTGCCATGTCTCCCATCTCCAAACGTGTAGAGCAAGCCACCGTCTGAAAAGGCGAGAACATGACTCTCATCAAACGAGCCAACACTGTGGGATTTAAAGAGACAAGCAGAACTTTGTCGGTACTCACCAGTGATGACGGCCGTGTGATTCTCTCCGCAGGCCACCTGAACGACTCGGCCCTTCTTAAAGTGCTCGACTGGACGCGGCAGCCGTGACTCAAAGATAAATGTCCCGTGACCGAGCTGTCCAAACTGACCCAGGCCGAACGCGTACACGCCGTCACCTGGACGAGGGGGAACGCCAGCAAATTAATTCCATGCAGAATTTCACTCAAGCATGACGAGGTGATTATTGTAATCTCACTTGTCCACCTGTTAGTGCCACCGTGTGCCCGCCCCCACAGGCCACCTGTGTCACGGGCTCCTTGATGCTCTTCACCAGCTGAGGCACTCGGTGTGCCGGCAGCTGGTCGGTGCCCAGACCCAGCTTCCCACTGTCTCGCTCACCGAACGTGTACAGAGCTCCATCGACTTAGAGGCACAGAAAAACACTGCTTACCGCAACTACAAAAGTGACCACTTTTTAAACTTTCAATGTGAAAGGTCCTGGGATGTTTGGGGTCTTCCTGTTGATTTTATTATAGTTTTGTTTAATGTGATTCACAATCGAACTCGATAAGCTCCACTCTGGAAGCAGCTTTTAAACCCGAGAATCAATTCCAGAGCTCCTAACTGCATCTCATGATCCCCATCAGCAGATGTAGACATTTAAATTATTTTCATTGTTGGGATTAAAACTGCAAGCTCAACTTTGGATTGTTTTGCTTTTGTGTGTTATTGTTTGAATTTCGAATATTTCATAAATTTTCGAAAACCTGCAGATGTTCCCTTCCTGCATCGGACTGATCCATTTTGAAATCTACAGTTACCTGCAGTTTCTTCTCACCTGTCACTAAGGCAGAGTGGTAATATCCACAGGACACCCAGCTGATTGGTGGTCCCACGGTGACTTCCTGTGGGGAGCAGGCGTGGCTTTCCTTCCCCAAACCGATTTGACCCTCGTTGTTGTCGCCCCACACGAATAGCCTACCGCTCTCTGTGAGGAGCCAAACAGTCGTCCAGTAAATGAGGTGATGACGCAGCAGCAGCGACCTTCACCACCCAGCAGGACTCACCTGTGAGAGCAGCCGAGGTATTTGAGCTGGCAGCGAGCATTTTCATCGGTCCAAGTGAGTCAAAGAAGTCCACTTTGTGAAACGTCGTCCTCTCCTCGCAGTCGCCGAGTCCCAGCTGGCCCTCGCCGTTCCCACCTGCGGCGTACACCTTCTCCCGAGCTACAACACACAGCAGGAGCAGCATTTCTGAAGCTGATGTGCTTCAAATGCATCTCTGACTCAAACGATACTGACCAGTGCAGATCAGAGTGTGGTTCCTTCCGCAGGCCACGAGCCGAACTTTCTCCAACTTCAGAGCTTTAATAAGAACCACATAGGTCATGGTTATTCTAAAAGCCACGAGTGAATTATCGATTTTATTGGACATTGGTTTGATCTCTAACTCTTGCTTCATAGAAGGATGGACTTTGCTCACAGTCACCTGAATGCATCCCTGTTACAAATAGATGCATAACTCATTTAATATCACAAAATCTGTCCAGGGACAAATAAATATGACTAATTTTAATCATAGTTGACTGTCAATCAATTAAATAACGTTTAAAATACTGAACCAACCTTTGACACAAGTAGGCTTGTTCACCATCGTTTTGGACCCCAGACCGAGCTGGCCCCAGTTGTTGCTGCCAAACATGAAGAGTTTCCCATTTTCTGCAGAGACAAAGACGACAGAATCTGAACGTCTCTGCCGACTGTTGGACACTAAAAGGTGCAAGACATTTTTAGGTGCATGAAAAAGTGTCTCTTACTTGTTATTAGAGCGGTATGTTCGTCTCCACAGGCTATTTGAAGTGGTACGTCGTTCTTAAGCCAGAATTTACTGGGGATGTTGTCGGCAAATTTGCTCTTTCCAAAAGTGAAAACTGCTCCAGATTCTATAGGAAAAAAGAGAAGAAAACAAGTGAAGAGGCAAACGGGGGACAACTGTCAATTCATCAGCTGGATCATTTTTCAATAATCGCTGATCCCACGTGAGAGAGAGCAGTTAAAAGCTGAAAATGATGCCAAAGTGTGCAAAACTATTTAGAGTTTAGGAAAGGACAGGAAGGAGACAAGACACAGAGACAGAGCTGGGACATGACCACAGACAGAACCGAGAAACGACTATAGACAGATGACAACCAAATGTGGAGGCAAAGCAGCTGAACGGCGCACAAACCATCATTTCTATCATTTAATCTAACGTCTCCGTTTGTGGACGAACAAGCATGTGACACTTTAATTTCATAGAATAATAAAAATGTACAGCAGTGATTAAAAAGGACGTTCGGCTCCATCTCTCGTCCTGTCTGCGATATTACGGTTTTTATCATGTAGCACGTTTCAACGAAGGACTTTGGGCTCAATTCCTGTATTTACAGTAAGATGATGGTAAAATATAAGGAGCAAACACACGTAAATATTAACGCGGGTCCATTGAGCGTATGACACATAATAACTATGACTAAACCCGCGTTAATCTGAGTCAGTGCTGCAGCTACAGCTGAAGCTAGCGTGGACCCGCCGGCCCGTTTGTAGCTAACGCAGCTCTAATGTCCGCAGCTCCGAATCGAACCCGGGACGCGTGAGTGTCGCGACCTGGTATCTCGTCCTCGGCCTCCCCCGCCATCTCTGCGGGTCTGTAATCCGCTTTGCTCGGTGTCGTGGGCGCGCTGCCCCTGCTGTGTGCGACTGCGACAACCCGGAAGTAAACAGAACGTCTCCTAGGTGACGACGCTGCCGACGTAGCTGTCAAAGAGGCGGGGCGTTATTTTCAGCAACGACGACGTTTCAGTGTCGTGTTTTCTTTTGTATTCCACTATATTGTATAAACTCACTTTTATTTAATGCTCCACAGTTGTGTTTTACTGCTCGGTTTGTCTTATATCACTTTATTACATAATAATTTCATAGAAAGATAATTCTCCATGATTTTACTCATTGTTTTATTTTGTGGCATGTTGTTATTGATTATAATACTCACCTGTTCCATCCTCATTTCCTGTGTAAACTGTGTAAACCTGAGCGTGTGCACAACACTTCCTTTGTAGGGGAACGATGCAACCGAAAAGAAAAATTCAACTATAAAGAACAACAACGATACACAAAGCAACCAATGCTTTTTATTCTTGTTGTTAAGACCTTTATTAAAGGAACTTTTGTTTAACCCGGAGCCTCCAACACAAAACATACAGTATAATTATTTACAGCTCATTTAAATGCTTCTTAAGCCTTGATGAATTATGAACACATTCCTCTTTTTCTAAGGTCACAGAGGGACGGGGGTGTTAGTTTGTGTTCTCTCGGCATGTCCAGTCCGCAGAGAACGTGCAGTAGATGCCCCAGTGATCGCTGATGAAGCGGCCACACCTGAGCTTCTCCAGCCCTACCAAGGCCATGCTGTCGGGTTCCAGCTGAGGGACCCCGTCCGCTGCGGCTGGGCGCAGGTACACCCGGTCAAAGCGGAAGCGCTTGTACTGTTTGCTGTTGTTGGTGTTGGCCACAGTGTCTCGTGTGTAGCAACAATTTCCTGGTTTTCCCAGCTGCTCCCACACATCACAGACGCTACCGGGAAAGTCTACTTCATTCAGCTAGGACGGAATGACAAAGTTCCAGGTTATTTAATATGTTAACAATTTATGTCCAGGTCTTGTCTTTCCTCTTTCTCAAACTTTGTTCTCTGACTTGCCCTTTATATCTTCAAAATACAACACGTACCTCGGCATCCCTCAGGTTGGTGTCGCCTCCAAACAGGACAGTGACATCATCCGGCTCCTTACTCATCCTGTCCATCACCAGCTGCAGCTGTCTCATGCGCTCGGCTGCATTGGCCTTCGAGCTCTCAAGGTGGGACGTCATCAGACACAGTTTCTGACCTTTAAAGAGCACCTGAAGGAGACACATGGGTACGTCAATGCACCAGGCGAAGGGTGAATCTTTTGGACAGCACCACACAAAGCTTTTGTGTGTGCACCAACCGTAGCAACAAGCAGGTTCCTCAGCATGTGACTCGTTTGATAGGCCACAGTCTCACTCTTCAGCAGCGTGATGCGAGACTTCTTTAAAAACATCCCGGTGAAGTATCGCTCCTTCCCACCTAGTCGCCCGAGAGAACAGATGTGAGGATGAATAATAACGAGTTTTTATGTGTGTTTTGTTGCCACTGGCTGTTGAAATAGACAGTGCGACGTGCTGCCACCACTGTCCTACTCTGCAGACGAAACAATAAGAAAGAGGCGGAAATCCAGTGAGGAAAGATGCTCCTTGGTGTTGTACCTTTGATGAACGTGTAGTCGGCAGCCAGACATTTGTCCAACAGGCGGACGAAGGGCTGGATGAGCTCCTGAAGAAACACCACATCAGGGGAGAACCTGTGGGCATAGATCAAACTTGAACTTGAACACGTGTTTGGAGCCCTGAGATTTCTGTTGTTCCCATTAAAATTAAAGGGGGTTACATTAGGGTTGCAGTGCTCATCATGATTAAAAGGAAGAACGTTTGGATGATTGGTACTTCAAATTAGTTAAAGTGGTTGAAAGTTCCCCCGCAGCAGTTGAAACAACTGCCACTGGATCTGCAAGGCGACCCATCCAACAGCCACGTGTTTGTTAGTGCACCCACACCTTGCAGCCGTCAGTGATCAGCAGTGTGGCCTCACGTGGTTAAATAATGGCAGAGCGCCTGGACCCTCTCTGGCTGCTCCTCTCTATCAAGTCCGTCCACATTCCAGGTGATCAATGACAGTTTGTTCTGACCTTCCCCCTGCAGCTTCTCAGTGGGTTCTGCTGTGTCTCCAGTGCAGGATGCGTCCTCAGTGGGACTGGGGAGTTAGAGCAGTATATAACACAGGATTGACGATCAGTGGGTTATACTGTAAAAGAAGAATGTGGTTCAGATAGAGGACTTACCTGTTTCCTGAAGCCTTCTCCTCTTCTTTCTTTGTGTTAGACGTGGAGCTGCTGGCCTTTATTTCTGAGGTCTCTTCCTCTTCACGTGTCTCCTCCATCCCAGTTTGAAAAGAAGTGGAAGTTTCGGCCAGAGAAGTGACGATTTTACAGCAGATTTAACCTGGTGCACCGGGCAAACCTGTGACGACTTGTTCTGTCTACTGTAAATAGAAATTTGATGCTTTACTTTCACTTTCTCTGCAACATGTCACACGATAGGTCACATTTGTAAAGTGAAACCAGTAGTTTCTCTGAGCTTCTGTGAAGCAACCAAGATGTGTTTAAAGTGTCAACTCTTTAGGGTCTTGTTAAATATACTGGATGAACCATGAAGAAAGGCTCAGATATACTTGGACAAACTAACACAATCATAAAACGAATTATAACTTTACACTTGGCTGCTAATACTGACTATCTGAGGTCTGGAAATTAAGTTTCTGTCCTGGTTATGATCTACCAGGCCTTGCAGCCCTCACTTCCCAATTGGTTATGGGGGTTATGTAGTTATTTCCCCAGTTAGGACACTGGGAAGTGAGGCGTACTGGAGAGGTGAGGCTGGATGATGGAAGAAGATGGAGGCTTTGCTGGGTTGGAGCTATCAGGAGGCCACGCAGCAGACGTACAGATGAGCTTCGAGTATCCAAGGTGAAGAAGCAGGTCATCAAGCCACATAGAAGAACCATAAATGGTGCAAACTCAAAGGGAAAAACACATTCCAAGCCATGAGCTGCCTAAAGGAGAACACAAAAGCTGTGGCCATGACTTTTAGCAGCTACAACTGTAAAAATCTGATTGTGCATCTGAACATTTTCATCCTGCTGAACCTTCAAGAACAAATACTTCAATAAAAGCACATTAAGAACATTCATGAACTTCTAATTCTTTTGGTTCTCAAATTTAAAGGACATTACTCTTGGAGACTGTTGTAATAGTTTTATTCAGATTGCACAAAGCCAACTGGCAGGAACGAGAGCAGAGAACGAACATTTAAATGTTTAGCTTCTTTTATTTGTGAATTTTGAAAGTGCAGTAGACGCCCCAGTGATGGCTGGTGAAGCGGCCACATTCGAGTTTCTCCAGCCCCAGCAGAGCCATGCTCTCAGGTTCCAGCCGTGGAACTCTTTCCATGGTTGCTGGGCGCAGGTAAACCCGGTCGAAGCGGTAGTGACATATCGAAGGAATGACGACGTTGTTGTTGGCCTCTGTGTCCCACGTGTAGCGGCAATGCTGCGGCTTTCCCAGCTGGTCCCACACATCGTAGACACCGCTGGGAAGGCCCACTTCAGCCACCTAGGATGGAATGACAGGCATGAAGTGCATATGCATATACACAACATACGCAGGTTGTTTGTGTCATTAGAAAGTTGCTTGAAAAGAGACAAGAACGAGACAGAATCCTGTGGACAAAGAGGAGACTTCCACACACATCACACTGATCGAGGCGTCGCACAGCTCCCTCTGAAAACACTACAGATGACCTGTGTACACTATGGTGGACATGACCAGGTCCACCGGGTCCTACTCCTCAGACGGTTTCTCATGCCCAGAGACACGACTACTGCAAGGACTCACATGGATCAAACAGCGTATGGTTGAGTAGATGTTAACCTGTACAGTCTATAGAAAAAATGAAAAATAAAGTTTCTGTCGTGTGCCTCTTTGTTGGGAGGTCCTGATGCTGACAGCAGTATCCTGCATGTGTAATGACAATAAAGTAGAATCTAATCTAATCTACTTGTACTTTAAAACTTTTCTGATATGAAATCACCTCTGCAGGTAAGTGGAGGTGGAAAAATGTCCTACAGTCATACTCATGTTTTTCAAGAGTATTTCAAACACGTTTCATATTGTGACTGCAGCTTTACCTGACGTTCTCCGTTATTTACAGTCATACTCCTGTGCAGACTCCACGTTCCTCCATACATGATCTCACCCTGAATATGTTTAATTTCTTTTTCTTCCTTTCAAGAAATTTTGCTCCATTTGCTAAACGCCGGTTGTTTCTTTTCGTGCAGGATTTGTGAAACTACAGTGAATTGAGTTGACTAACCAGTGGCTCACGCTAGTAGCGAACCAGTGTGGTACTTGTACTCAGTCTGAGACTTCACAGTTCGTGCTTGTTCATTTCTTACACCTACACAAACTAGCTGAGCTCCTGTGATTCTCACCCTTCTTGCGTCTACAGTTAAGTCCCGTCTCATACCTCAGAATTGATCAGGTTGGTGTCCCCTCCAAACAGGACGGTGACATCATCACAAGTCTTGTTTATCCTTAGCATAACCAGTCTCAGCTGTCTCTTCCGCTCAGCTGTATTTGCCTTGCCGCTCTCCAATTGTGACGTCATCAAAGAGAACTTCTGACCTTTGAAAAGCACCTGAAGGAGATTCAACAGGTGAATCAAGGTTTTATTTGGACTTTTGATTTTTTTGCTCTGGCTCGTGTCTCTTGATTGTGCACCAACCCTCGCAACAAGCAGGTTCCTCCTCATGTGAGTAGCTGGGAAGGCAACAATCCCGCTCCTCTCCAGTGTGATTCGGGACTTCTTCAAAAGCATCATGGTGAAGGTTCCATCTTTACCACCTGCTCAGTGAACAAAAGGATGTTCAGAACATGGAAGAAAGAAGAACATTTGAAGCATCTTCAGGATAAAAAGTAAACAAAGATCCCATTTGCAGAATGAGCAGGTTGTTTTCAGAAACCCACTCAGTGAAATGTCTGGTGGTAAGTGAGTGAACCCTTAAATTTCTGGTTGAACCTCATTTGGCAGCAATAAGCTCAGAGCAGCTTCCTTTACCTACACAATGACAGACTGTCCAAGCTCTGAGGGAGCAAAGCCATAAAACTGGTCCCTGCACCGAACTTCACAATTCAGCAAAGAGCACAAGGACTCTTCACCAAGCTATTGGGAAATAGGACACACACAGTGTCTTCTGAATGGCTCACAGACACACTGTAAAAAAACTATCTGAGGACAGTCAATCCAATTCAACAAATGCTCACTTTCTGGAATGTACCTTCAATGATCTCGTAGTCAGCAGACAGACTTTTGTGCAACACGAGGGCGAAGGCTTTGGTGACCTCCTGCAGAAACACCACATCAGCAGCGTACCTGCGTGGAGATAAATGCCTTTAATGTTGTGTCCCGGCTTCTTTGGAGCCGTGAGCTGTGTTTGTGATGCTGCCCAGTACGGTGGAGGTGTGTGGTGCTCGTGGCAGTTAAAAACTCAACAGAAGCTTCGGGTGAGGCAGCTTCCGTTGGACCTCCTTTCCACGCCAGCTTCAACTTAAAAGGTGAAGCTGGCTAGTTTTTCCAGATGTGTTTTTATCGATAAGGCAGATGTCAGTATATACAGTGGTTAAAAAAAATCCGCTTCACATTTACCTGCTGCAACATTAGTGATGTTTACAGATATTATTATTATCCCTTGTAAGTTGTTTTAGATGTGGCAAGTGAACTGCCCCAGCCCCCGATCCAGGGCCCCCCTTATCACGCAGTACGTGCAGAGTTTCCAGGAGTTTGGGCTCACTTGATTAAATAGTTGCACAGCGCCGCGGCTCTCTCTTGCTGCTGCGCTGCATCCAGGCCGTTAACGTTCCAGGTGATGAGAGAAATTGTGACGTCTTTGGTTTCTACTGTTCCCCCAGTGCAGGCAGCAGCGTCTTCAGAACTGGGAGGATTCAATGGTTGAAAAGCAGCGGCATCAGTGGATTACACAGCACAAAAAGACACTCAGTGCCAAGGCAATGGACTTACGTCTTTCCCGGAGCCTTTTTATCTTCTTTATTTGTTGTGGATGAAGAGCTAGTGGTGTTTTTCTTCTTCTTTGCCTTTTTTTTTGGCTTTTGTCCTGCACGCACTTCCTCCATGTCAGTCTGAAAGGGTCCAGCAGTAGCAGCGGCAGCTGCTCCACAGTTGGGATTTTACCCGGGTAAAGCTGTGAGTGGTGCTGATGTACTATGAAAGTAATCTCTACTATGAGCACAAAATAAAATTACTCAAAATTATTTTTAAAATTGAAATAAAATGAAATCATAAAACTCCACAAAGGGATGTGCAAGATATCACAAAAGAAGATGTACGTTTCAAAGAAAATAAACACAATATTTCAGAGCCACAACATTAAACAATGTTAATGTTAATAATGCAGATGCTTATAGCATTGGTAACATAGCAGAGCAGAATGAGAATGACAACAACTGACAAAAAGTCGCTTTTTTTTACCATAACTCAAAGTATTCACAGTGTCAAGCATGTCAGAATTATCTGCATAACCAATTTACACACGCCTCCAAAAAAAAAAACATACAACTTTTAAGATAATTAATAATCACGATGGAGCGTGAAGACTCACCTTCGATCTCACGGTGTCATCCGGCGCTTACAGGAGGGTCTGCGTCACACAATTCAGAGTCCCCCCCGCTACAAGCACCGGGGAGGAACCAGATACATGTATGTATAAAATCAAATACACACTTCAATTTCAAATGACAAATACCATCTCCATCTGAAGAATTACAATAACTGAAATATGCAAGTTTTGAGAAAGCTCACGAACTAACAAATGAAAGACGGGGGACCTGGCTCAGCTACACTGACTGAAACTGGCACTTAAGTTTCATTTCTCTGCAACACGTCACATGATCCAGAGCAATGTCCAGCCACAGCTTGAACAAGTTCTTTAAATACAATTTTACTATTTATAGGACTGTGTGCTGTATAACAATAATATGCAAACAAGTTCTCTCTGGAAACATACACGTGCCATTTCAAATCACAGGAAAATGTAAATATGATCAGTTTCCCTCTGATACGACTGTGTGGACAGACTTCTTGGGTTCGGACTTTACACCCTTAACACTTGGGCTGGTGGTTTGTCAGTGGTGCAGTGTTCACTGCGGTCGCCATGTTAGTTTAATGAATGTAAAGCTGATGAGACTGATGGGAATTAGTTTCGCGTTTGATGATGCTGCTCAACGAAAAGTCAAATTGCACAGCAACAGTTCACCGAAAATTCTGTAAAATCTACCAACGTTTGTGCCGGCGCAAAAAAGAGCATCACAGTTTATGTAAGACATTAGTGCTGATCAATCTGATGATGTTTGAGAGGTTTATCTGGAAAAGAGAAAACTCCGACGTGCTGAGGACGGCGACTCATCCCCTGGAGACCCTAAACTCATGTACGTACACTTCATGAGGCCAGTCCCTTTATTTCTGCTGTAGACTGAAAACATTCGGGTTTGGCATCAAGAGATGAACATGAGACAAGAGATCAACGTTTCAGCTTTCATGTCCAGGTATTTACATCTGAATCTGATACCCAGTTTAGAAGACAGCACCTTAGTGCTAAACCCAGCCAATTTTCATGCGAGCAAAAGTATTGGAACAAAGACATCATAGTTGGTTGCAAAATTCTTTTTTTGCTGCACCAAGCGCTGACATCACCAAACATCTGCAGTCTTCTCTTTGATTCTTTTCCAGGCTTTCAAGACAGCCTCCTTCAGTTGTTCTTTGTTTTGGGGGAAGATGAAGATGAACGAGCCCATCACCGAAGAAGCCACGCAAGTCCAAGTCATGGCAACAACTCGACTGTCTACAGCAAAAATAAAGGAACTGGCATCACTGTTCCAATACTTTTGGAAAGGGAGTGTAATGTTACAGCAATGCACCAGATTATTGCTGAAATATCTGTATCCGCCAGATGTTTCTCTTCTAATACTTTTATTGAATAGTTTCGGCAGGGCTTGAGATAAATCACGGTTTACACTCTTCCATAGCTTACCTGTCACATGTAACGTAGACTGTAGTTTAGTTGAGTGTGTCCTAATCTTAGTCCTGATATCACACTTTCCTCCTTGGTGGTTCTTCCCGTTGTCCTCATATTTCCCACTTTCTTCTGAACTGCACAGATGACGACCTGCACTTCTGCTTCTTCCTTTGTTTCATTACTGGACCAGCCTAAAGATGAACTGCTGTCTCCTTCTGGATTCGAGTGTAGAACCCGACACTGACGTGGAAAAGTCCCTGTTGGATATTTGATAGTTTAATGTTGCGTTTGGGTGAGCTTCCTGTGGTCCTACTGCCGGTATCTCTCATCAGCCTGACCGGCCCACTTACTTTAGTGGCTAACCCAAACCGTGGCGTCTGCACCGTGTAAATGTCACGCTTAAGAGTGGGAAACTGGGCGCCATTTTGGCTCCACCGTAAGCAGTCATAACTGTTATTTTTGTCAGAGACACCACAGGCTGCAACAGACGCCTGTCTCACAAACTATTCACTGGGAGCCATATGAGGGTGAAAGCGAGGACCCAAATCCACGCACACACCTGCCCACGTGCACCTGTTCCATCCTCATTTCCTGTGTAAACTGTGTAAACTGGAGCGTGTGCACAACACTTCTTTTGTAGGGGAACAAATATATCACTACATTATGTTACAACCGAAAAGAAAAATTCAACTGTAAACAACAACAACGATACACAAAGCAACCAATGCTTTTTATTCTTGTTGTTATGACCTTTATTAAAGGAACTTTTGTTTAACCCGGAGCCTCCAACACAAAACATACAGTATAATTATTTACAGCTCATTTAAATGCTTCTTAAGCCTTGATGAATTATGAACACATTCATCTTTTTGTAAGGTCACAGAGGGACGGGGGTGTTAGTTTGTGTTCTCTCGGCATGTCCAGTCCGCAGAGAACGTGCAGTAGATGCCCCAGTGATCGCTGATGAAGCGACCACACTTGAGCTTCTCCAGCCCTAACAAGGCCATGCTGTCGGGTTCCAGCTGAGGGACCCCGTCCGCTGTGGCTGGGCGCAGGTACACCCGGTCAAAGCGGAAGCGATTTGGAACCTGCATAACCCGGTTGGTGTTGACCTCTGTGTCCCATGTGTAGCGGCAGTGCTCCGGCTCTCCCAGCTGCTCCCACACATCACAGACTCCGCTGGGAAGGCCAACTTCAGCCACCTAGGGCAGAAAGAGGTGAAGCACGAATTACCACATGAACATTGGGACATGCTATTTATCGTGTTTTTAGAAGGTTGAGTAGAACGAGTCAGAAAAACAAGGGTGTAAACTTATAGTCCCAGATTTTCCTAGCAACTAGCTGAACTGAAGGGGAAAACATGGATTCTGGATGGTCAGCTTGGGAAAAAGCCAACAGTAACATTTTCTCTCTCTGAGCCTTTGAGGCGATGAGTAAAATCTCAGTTTTGCTCTTGCTTAGCTGCAAGACGTTCTGTTATATGCAGGTATTAATATCTAAAAGACATTTTAAAAGGGCATCAATCAATCGGCCACAGCCGTCAGGAGACACACACCGTCCGTGTTTCAGCATCAAACTGACTGCAGTGTCTCCACGCTGTCTACTGGGTGTCTCCATAATGGGAACGTGTGCTTGGCTAATGCCAGGCCGTAAGTGGCTGTTTTCTTGCGGTACAATGACACAAAGGACGCACCTCAGCATCCCTCAGGTTGGTGTCTCCTCCAAACAGGACAGTAACGTCTTCGCGAGCCTTGCTTATCCTCCTCATCACCAGTCGCAGCTGTCTCTTCCGCTCGGCTGCACCGTACTTGCCGCTCTCAAAGTGGGATGTCATCAAACAGAACTTCCGACCTTTAAATAACACCTGCAGGAGATAGATGCAACGCATCAGGTGGAGGTAAAGCACATTTTTCTATTAACACACGTCGTGTCTCTGGATTGTGCACCAACCCGAGCGACAAGCAGGTTCCTGCTCATGCGAGTAGCTGGATATTCCACGACCCCACTCTTCTGCACTGTGATTCGGGCCTTCTTCAACAGAATCATGGTGAAGTATCCCTCCTTAGCACCTGGCCAGGGAACAAGACACGTTCAGAATCATACACACAAAGGCAAGAATAGAGAGTGAGCACCTTGAAATTAGCTGATTTTCTCCATTCATTGGCCCTGAAATAACGCAATTTAATGCATACTAATGCATATATTAAAGAATACTGGTTCTTTCACCGGTTGCAACAACGTGGCCCTGAAACACTTTTTGAACATGTCATAACATCCCTGTCTCTTTCTGGAAAGTACCTTCGATAATTGTGTAGTCCGCAGACAGACATTTGTTCACGAACAAGGCATAGGGTGGGATGAGCTCCTGAAGAAACACCACATCCGGGGAGTGTCTGTGCGGACATGAATACGTTAAGTGTTAAACCATTTTTTAACTGTTCAGTCATCTTTGGGAGCCACAAGCTCTCAGCAAACTAAACCCTAATCTGCGGGAGTTCCACGGGATCAAAAGGTGAGCAACAAAGTGGGCTCACTTGATTAAATACTTGCATAGCGCCACAGCCCTGCGTGGCTGCTGCGCTCCATCCAGGCCGTCCACATTCCAGGTGACGAAAGAAAGTTTGTGATCATCTTGCTCTGCTGGTTTTTCTGTGTTTTCTACGCTGGCACTGCTGCAGGCAGCAGCTCCAGCGTCGTTAGAACTGGAAATACAGGACTGGTGATTTCTTGTGTGAACAGCAACATCAAGTCAAAAAAAAGAGTATGCAATAAACCTGAGAGTGGTTACCTCTGTCCTGCGGCATTTTCCTCATCCATCTTTGTGCTGATGGTGTTTTCTGGTGTCTCTTCTCTCACATTTCCTTCCTCCATGACAGTTTGTAAGAGTCAAGGAGAAGCAGCTGCAGCCTGTCCACAGTAAACTTCTTATCCACAGTTCAAGCCAGTTGGCTCAGCTGAGCAGGCTGTAGCACTTAAGTTTTGGGTGCGCTGCAACACATCACATGATGTGGGGGAAATTTAGTAAATTAAGTCACATGGTTCAATAATTAAAAAACAGACGGACTCATCAAAGACATCACAAGGACGACAGGAAGCCACAGGGCGTAACACATAGAGACGACTGCTTGAGATCACCTTAGGTCAGGGGTCTGAAACCTCTATTATCAAAAGAGCCATTTTCCCCTCTCTTCTGCCAAAAAGAAAATAGTCGTGAGCCGCAAACCATGGGAGCTTGTAAACTTTTAAAAGTTTAATTTTTTAAATTTTACCTGTTACAACCTGTGTCCTTTGAAATACACTAGACTGTGAACTGAAGCCTGTTTAAGTCCTTCCTATATTTGTGTAAAAGTAAAATAAAAACTAGCCCACTTTAATATAAATAAAACATTTTAAAGAAATATAAAATTACACACGTCTTTGACATGTCAGTGTTCTCTCGTCCTCTTCGGGTTTTTTACTCAATCTGAAATTAACTGAAGCACCTGAACATACAAACACCGACATCAGCGCGGAGTCTGAAATTAATGTTGTTAGTTTTTTTGGGGAAAAATAATGCCTTCATAAATGCTATTGTTCGTACCTGTTTAAATCTGACCTCTGAAGTTCGCTCAGTCCGAAGGTCACGAGCAGGTGAAGGCGAAGGCACTGACGTCACTGTGACGACACTGCGCAACCAAATAAACAAATAATGATAATATATGGATGAAAATTAATTAAGAAATAACCTTTATTTATTTGTCAAGGCCAAAGGAGCCGCTACACGGAGGCTTCATTATTGTTCCTAACAACGATCAGAATCAGAATCAGAATCAGAATCAACTTTATTCGCCAAGTTTGTACAAGACAAGGAATTGAATTCGGTGTGTCTCTGTCTCTTAGTCCTCTCCACCAACGATAAACGTTCTTCAAACGTCTAGCAACATTTGACCAAGGACGACGGAAAATTTCTACTTCAACGATCAAGAGGAATGAAATTATGAATTGACGATCATTTACAGCAGGTTCCCTGTGAAAACATCTGCTGACGTTATTATGAACCGGAACCTTTGAGCTGAGCGCTGCTGTTTGACGTCGGCGCAGGAACTGGCGGAGCAGCAGCTGCTACTGTCGCTAACGGTGGTTCTTTTAGAGTTCGTACAGTTAAACGTGAGGTTTTTTTTTTTATGAATTCTAGCTCTGTCATAATCTTTTGTGGGATAATAATGACCGGATGTCATTTTCGGCCGTAAACACGAGCGGGTCTCATTTCCGCACGGCCCCAGCTGTCTGCGGGCCGGATGTTGTTACGTAAAGTTGGTGATTTGGAGTTTTTGGGGTTTTTTCTTACTGGTTTCCACCTTGGCGTGAGTCCCGCTGTTTCGGACCAAGCCTGACGACAACAGCCGCGTGTCTTCGGCCGAACGCGGCGGCGCTGAGCAGCTGAAGCTGCGGATTACGCGGCCTGGGCTCGATCGCTTGTTGGTCCTCATTCCTCGGAGGTGAGTGATGCTCTGTCTGCAGAATACTACAATAATTACTACTAATAAATCAAAAGTAGAACGAAACATCACCCAGACATATTCATTTTGTCCACTTTGGTTTGATTTCATTTTTTATACCTGTACAAACATATACACACATTATTTTCATGTCGGTGACACCTGTCAAACTAAACGTTTGTTTTGAGAATATTAACTTGATTTTAAATAGTCTTTATTTTGGAGTCTTGTTGTGGGTGTTGAGCCCTCAGCTGTGGCCATGAAGAAGAAGTTAATCGGCGTTTGTTTGATCAGTTTCATACACTCGTAATCAACAGGATGAGGAGGAGGGGAGCGGTTGCCATGGCAACGGCTGTGGGGAGCAGTCCAAACCAGCGGTCGCCCGTACCGCCCACTTCTCGGCAGCTGGCGGTGGTGGGGCCCGTTCGGACCCCTTGTGTTGACGCTTTAAATTCCTGAGAGTCGGAGGTTGACGTGAGGCCTATTTCCCACTCGGCTGCTTGCAAACAAATGTTGAAACAGCACGGCATGAGCTCAGCGCGAGTTCTGCTTTGATGGAGTCACCGTGCACATACGCAGACACGAAGCTTTGACTTATTCTTCATTGGCAACCAAAGAAAAGTTCGTCTTTTGCACTAATGATTCGTCTGAAACTTGACCGTCTCCAACTCGAATCTGTTCTCCATCTAGCGTTTCTGCCTGGCACCTTCTGCCACGATGGAGCTTGGTGGAGCCTCTGCCGACACGCTCCTGCAGCTTCCCTGGCTTCCTGTTAACATCAGCGGCTCCCAGCTCCTCGCCAAGAGCTGGTTTGGAGACGCGTCGTACCACATCCTGCTGACGGACATGAGCTGTGTGTGGGAGGAGAGAATGGATTCAGCCGCCATCCAGAGACGAGCACAGGTGCCAGTTTCTGCACAAGTACAGGTTCCCCCTTTCGCCTTTTACATGCTTAGCTGCATAAGAGCATGAATATTTTTGCTTCCACCAGGAGCTGAACAGACGTTTGAAGGCCCAGGTCAGGGCTTTCTTCTCCCACCTGTGTGAGGTGGCCCAGCCCTGCCTGTCAGGGAGCAGCGACAGAGCTGCAACCAACGCTCAGATGTCCCTGACAAGACAGGAAGAGGGAAACATCAGCATGAGGCTGAAGAGCGAGCTGGCGGGGCTGCCCTTCTACTGGGAGTTCCACTGCGCCCCTGCCCCTGTCACATCGGTATGCTCCACGTTCATCAAGTCTCTTTATTTTCCCTCAATTTTGAGTGTTTTAACTCTAGACATCAATTCCTGAGATTTTCGAGGATTTCATCAGCCTTTCATCAGACGAGCTTCACTTTTCTGCCAAAGCTAAGACCCTCAGAGGCCCAGGAAACCTGAAATAATCACACAATCACATGCAAACCGCTCCCGTTCACTCTCTACACGGAACAACTACAGAAGATCCTGTCGCACTGTTCGGGTCTTAATACTTGTTTTAATAAAGGAGTTCACCGTTTGTGCAGCAAATAATAAGAAATATTCTTCATAATGTTAAAATTTAGTATATATTTTTTGAAAATCCCAAATCTTTTCCACCTAAAGACGTGGCTGTTAGCTTTAATACAGCAGTCGTGGACATAACAGGTCATATCTTTCAACTTACTGTTGCTCATGTACTGTTTTTCATAGGACATCAAACACATAAACGGTCATGTGAAAAACCCACTGTGCTGTGTGCAGGTGTGCGTTCAGCTGGTGCGCCCCCTGCTGTCCATGAGCCGCCTGCTGCATCGGCAGGTGGAGCAGCTGGGAGGTCTGCTGCTGAGGAAGGACGCAGAGATCCAGGACTACCGGGAGAACGGCGCCACGCTCAGTAGAGGTGAGCGCACACATTTATAGGAGGAATGACACAATCAAACTAGTTTTACCTTCAGCCAAATGCAGTTTGCAGCAATAAATATTAGATTGAAACCCACGTTTTTAATCCGGCATTATGTTTAAAACTCAGCTAGAGGTTCCTCAAATCTCCAAAAAAGAAATTGATTTAATGTGTAAGCTGAAAAAAGGCCCAAGTGGATGAAAAGAAATATTTGCACAAATCAGAGGTGAAACTGCTGCGGAGACCGGAGGATGTTCTGTTCGTAACACAGGCGTGTGTGTGTTTGAATCCAGAGCGGTTGCAGACAGACGTTTTTGAGGAGCGGACCTACAGAGAGGAGTTCATGGCAAAGGTCAGAAGCTAGCCACGCCCACACACACACACACACACACACACACACACACACACGGGCCCTGCAGCCGGTTGGCTGAGCCGTCATCTCTGCTGCGTTCCTGATCCTTTCCTGACAGTCGCAGTGAACGTCAGCCGCTCTTTCTGTCAGCCAGTCAAAACCAGACCAGAGCCTGAGGTTTTCATTTCTCATCTGTGTGTCTGAGTGTGTGTGTTTACTGTGTTCAGGTGTGGAATTTCTCATCTCTGACTCCGACCCCTGCTCAGTTTGTATGTTTGTGTGATGATTGGCTGGCTGCACATTTCAGACTGACCTGAGGAATCTCCGAGGTGTGTCTGTCTGCTCTCTTCTGCTTTGTTCTTCTGCTGTTATATAATTGTTATTTCACTCATTGATACGTTTTCATTTGTATAACTGACTGTAGCTTTTATTTGCTGTCAGTCTTTTTATTGTTTTTGAAGAATATGCATGTGGTCTGAACAGTTCTGGATTCTGGGCACTTTCACTTGTAATATAGTATTTTCACAGTGTGGTATTAGTACTTCCTGCACCACATCACTATGCAGCAGTTCTGCGGTTTTCGATCCTTGGATGGGTTTTTGGGTCCCGGGGGCACACGTCAGGGTTGTGTATCATTTGTCTCGTTGTAGGGGGCACAAAACGACGGACACAGAGTGATCCCAGACCAGTCACCAACACTTTGTTAGTCTCTTACTCTTTTCATGTTGACAGAATAATCACATTTTGACTGACTCATAACTGACAATGAGTGAGTGACTGGGGCTGCGCTGAGCTTCTCTTTAAATATAGATGTCCTTCGGTTGTCTGGAGGAAAGAGACACGTTTTTAAGAAAGAAAGCTGATTTCATGTGAAGGTCACGGAACAGTTAAAGGACTTTCCTCCACACACTCATGTGTAATTCAGTTTGTTGCATCGTGTGGAGGTTTTCAGGCAGGAAACCAGGCTGTTTGTTGGTTGGTTGGTTTTAAAGGACAAACCAGGAAAGAATCCCATTTTGTGGAAAGGCCCCAGCTCGGGTCATGGAAAGTTACACGAGGGTCACAGTGCTGCCTCTGTTTGCTGCTTCTTGGTGATGGAGTTGTAAGGTGAGCGGACAGTCAGAAACCACAGAAGAAGAAGAAGATGATGTTGAAGAGGATCAGAATTGGATCAAAGTCTTTTCCTCTTGTGGTAAATTCCACCAGGCTGCGATGAGGCCGGCTTTAGACCAAAGTCCAAACTGAAATAAAACGTGTCTGGGAAAAATGTCTCAGGGACGCGTCAACTGGAGACGGAGCAGTGTCTGTGTGTGTGGGTGAATCAGAAAGGTGAAGGCGTTTGGCGAGTGTGTGTAACATTTATCTATCAGGGTAGAGTGTGTGTTCAATGTCTGTCCACCCTGCAACGTATGTTTGTGTCTCTGTCCATGGCAACATCATTGTCTGTCCACCCTGCAGGACAAAACCCATGGGCAGGTGTTTAATGTCTAACATGAATGAACTGAGGAACGGCACATTTTCAGACTCATTCAGAGCCGTCTGGCCAAAATGCGTATTTGGCTGTTTGGTTCATCTGCACTGTGTGTGTCGACACGACATGACGAGTCACGTCATCGAGTCCATTCGTCCCGTTGTGGTGAAGGTGATAATTCAACAGTGAAGTGATTAGGACACGGACAGACATGCATGTAAGCTTGACAGGCGGGTTGAAACAGTCTCTAGTTTGAATACTCTGGGAGGAAAGCGTTGGAGGCTGAGGTTGTCCGTTAAACGTGTGGCCGCGACCGTCATGAGCCTGTGTCCTGATCTCCATATGTCTGTCCATCTCGTCTGTGTTTGTCTTCACGGCGATTCAGTTTCATGCGGTGTTGTCCTCGCTGTGACTGTTTCCTAACGGGACGGTATGTTCCTTCAGAACAGGTGCAGAAACGTGGGTCGTATCTTCCCCCGTGTTTGCACACCTCTCACAAATCCATTCTTGTAGAGTTCCTGTTTCCTGTCTTGATGCTAAGTTATTGTACTGCACTGAGGCCAAGATTGTCAAGATTATAAAAGTGCCGTTACCTACTGATCAGAGTCTGTGTGTGTGTGTGTGTGTGTGTGTGTGTGTGTGTGTGTGTGTGTGTGTGTGTGTGTGTGTGTGTGTGTGTGTGTGTGTGTGTGTGTGTGTCCTGTTCTTGTAAAAAAACACCCAGCTTCAGTTTAAGCTTCAGTTTTTCTTCCTTAAACCTGAACTTCTCTGACATTTACACAGTTATTTATGTGCCGAGTGCCGACCGAGAGCGTAGCGGACAAATATCTTGAGGAAAGAAAAAATAAAAGTCTTCCGCCTCATCACCCTCCTCTTCCACCATTTCCACAAGTGTGTGTGTGTGTGTTAGTGTGTTAGTGCTTGCGCCATTTGTGGCCTTCGTTTGCCACACCAAGGAGAGCGAAAAGGCCGAGGGACAGCGAAAGAGAGATGACGATGACAGGAGCGGCCGCTTTTATTTTCATCTGCTGCTTTCCACGGACGCCCCACACAAACACCCCACCCAGCTCAGGTCAACATTTACATGGGTGGAATTAGCCTGCGCTTCCCACTGATACGCACACACTGGGATTTAACTTGGGTACAGGCTGAAGCTTTGAGGATCACATCAGCTTCCCTTAGGGCCTAAATGTGGTGTGTGTGTGTGTGTGTGTGTGTGTGTGTGTGTGTGTGTGTGTGTGTGTGTGGGTGGAGGCAGCAGCAGCAGCTCGTGAACCAGCAGAGGGGAGTGCTCATCCACACTGAGCAGGCTGTGACGCACGCTGTTGGTTTTTCAGACATGTGTGTCTGTGTGGCTGTTTTATATCTTCATGCTTCTGTGTGTGTGTGTGTGTGTGTGTGTGTGTCACAGTTGTCAGCTCAGAAACGAACTGTCACTGCTTCCTGTTTCACGGGGCGGCGTCCTCGCGTCTCCACGGTAACCACGGTGCAGCGTAGTGACACGTGACAATTAGTGGCCACTTTTGACCAAAACGCCTCATTTGAGCTCCACAGAATCCTGGTTGCGGCCTCCAGAGTTGGCATGTCGTCCTCCAAATTTCCTGCATTTGTTGCTCAAATTGAATGTTTTTGGGTTCAGGGTTTGTATGGAGTGAAAATTAAAATAGCCGGACACCATTCCCCTTCTTCACAGCACAGAGATGAACACTTTGCCATCGCCTGTAAAAGCCCTGCCACTGATTACGTGCTCAAACTGGTGAAGAAATTGCCCCTAAATGCCACGTTGTGCTCCACATGAGCAGGAGGAGCCGATGCCTAATATCCATTTCCCCTCAGCAGCGTATCTAAGCAGAAAAAACACACCACAGCAGCTGATGGAGGATAAAATACTTTGGCTGGAAGACGAGCCGCAGGCATCGATCCGGCTGATGCTGCAGGCGCAGAGTGTCTGTAGGTTTGTTGCCGATTTTGATTCAGACATCCAGATCAGCTCAGTAAGATCAGTGTGTAAGGTGGCGGCCTCTCCTCCCCCCTCTGTGCTGAGTAAATCATTGACTCTGGTAAACAGTGGCGAGCAGCTCGTTATCTCACATACCTGAGGAATTCACAGTCTGGGTGGTAAGTAGGCGAGGCTCAAAGCCGTGCTGGTGCTGGTGCTGGTGCTGGGGGTGAGGTGACCACGGCGAACTGATTTGGCCACGACGTCCGATGGGACCGAGCTGGTCCGCAGTTGTTTACGTCGGGGTCAGTTGGTGCTGACGGTTGTCATCCAGCCCCTGTAATTGGTGTAATACTGTTGTGTCACGATTAGGCTGTACGCATGTGTCTTATAAAACGGTGAATTGTAGTGAGCGTCACTGTTGGCGACGCCGTGGAGAGAGCGACAAAGTTTGTGGTGGGCAAACGGACATCACTTTGAAACAGGAAGCAGGCGTTTGACGGCTCACAGTCACCTTGTTACTGCTGAATGCTCGACAGTCCAATAAACAGAGACTAGGTTGCTGTAAGTCGGAGGGTTCGAGTGTGCAGTAGTGGCACGAAGCATGTGGATCCCCACTGGGTCAAGTCTTTGGTTCAAGTGTGAACAAACTGATGTAAATGTGATCAGTCCCTCAGAGCTCACATGGTTCCGTTAGATCTGACAGATGGAGGGGAACATGGATGAAGAACGGGGCTAAAAACATCGGACGTTGTTGTGGTTCTAATATTGCTGCTCGTGTTTCCTGTGTAGTTGTTTAGTACTTTAATATTCTTTGGCTCCAGCTTCTCATGGAGGATTTGCTTGGTCTTGCCTGACAGTCGAACCGTCTCTCTATGCTCTGAGAGCTTTCGATGGACTTCTGACGTTTTCATGGACTTAATTAATCAACTCAGGATCAAATCATTCGTCTTGGCTGCAGTTTCTTCTCTTTAAGGAGTAAAAAACAAAAACCACTCTCTCTGCCTTCTGTCAGTTGCGCACAGTTTCCACAGGGTTGTCCCCGCTCCGGGTCTGTAATTAGGCCTTCTGTGGCCTGGCTGCTCCCCATCCTCAGCTGCTGACCACTGGGCCGAGCCTGGACGGGCCAGTGCGGCGTCCCACAAAGACATCCTGAGACTGAGCAGCACGAAACACGGCAGCACCGGGCCGCCGCCGCGCGCACTGCGGTCGGACCGGCACCGCTGCATTTTAGCCGCGGTGTTTCCTGCTGCAGATGAATGGAATCGGTGAACGTGAGCGGAGACGACGGCGTCAAAATGGGCCTCAAACGTTAGAGTCGGTGCAAAGCGCCAGCGCAGCTCAGGATCTCGGTGTGTCACCGGCCTGGAGCGAGACGTCAGAGCTCACGGGGAGGTCTTCACCTGCCTCTGGTTAGTTTTACCTCACGCCACGTCTCCGCAGACGTCCCTGCAGTCTTGTCCGGTCCTGTTAAATCACTGAATTGTTTTCTTTATTTTAAATGTCTCTGTTGTCCTGATGTACGCGGCTAAAAATACAGTTTGACTCTGACTCAGTTGTTATTGAGGTCAACACTTTTGGGAACTAAAGTTTTTCACTCGACTTTTGTTTATGTTCATTGTTTTCGTGTGTTTACAGCCGTTCCGTGTCTCTCTTCGGTTGTTTTTCATCTCTCTGGGTTCATTTTGTTTGTATATTTTTGGTAGTTGTGTTTCCCCTTAATTATAATAATTTATTTGGGTGTCTCTTTTTGGTCATCCTTCAGCTGTTTGCTCTCATTTTGTGTCTTCTTGGTGAGGGTTTGTGTCATTTGTCAACTCCCTGGGTTCACCCTTTGTCTAGTTTTGGGAGCGTGCCATTTTGAAAACGACACACTTCACACACTGTCTATGTGTCTTTGGCCATTTTTCAAATTAGTTTATCTAAGGTCATTGTAAACGTTGGGATTTAACCCGTGGGACCAACTCAGGAGCTAAAATCTCCGGAACGTGCCTCATTGCAATAAACGTGATTTCGGAAAGGACGGTATGAAGCCCCAAACGTCCTAAAGCTCTTTCAGGTGGAGCTTTTTGCCTGCGCTTTGACTAGATCCGAGCTCCTGTTCGCTGTACGGCAGGTAAAATGTGTAAGTCAAATATTGTGCTCCTGACCTCATCACTCCGTGTCAGACTTTCTCCTGTTTAAACTGGCCACCGGCGTCTCTTCACTCATCGGTTTATTTTCCTACGTTTTCAGGCTTTCAAACGTGAAGTGACACGTCGGTTTCAGGGCGGGAAACTGAGGTCACAGCGAGAGAAAAGTAAACGTGTGTTTGGTATCAGAGACGGGCCATCAGAGCGAGCGGGCGAGCGGGAGACTCTCTGGCACCAGAGCCCCCGAACCCAAAAAACAACAACAGCAGCAGTTTGTCGAAAACCCCAAGTGTTGACTTGCTAATAATAGAAAAACACCGACCTGCTGCCAGCGCTCGCCTTCCTCTCATCGCCGTCTCCACTCTTGATGCTTCGCTGTTGGACGGGTGGGCGGCACCAGGTGAGTGCCCCCCCTCTCCGCGCCTCGCCCATTTCTTCCGTGGCCTAAGGACTTTGTTCTGTTCCAGCAGCAGGGAGGCAGCTTCACAGAGCGGTTGTTGACCTGCCGTAATCACTGCCTGGGGTTTCCTCTGTGCTCGGCAGCGGCAGGTAACGCCCCTCGCACCGCCGGGTTCCCACGTCCCAACGTTTCCGCCCAGACAGAAATAAAAACGTCTCAGTATAGATTTGTAAATGGCCATGATGTGTGTGGACGAGGTTTGAAGTAGAGCGAACAAAAGCTGTTATTAACTGCAGTGAAATATGAGAAAACATTGTTTCCCGTGAATCACTTCACGTCCACGGCAGGAACTGGAGATGAAAATGCACTGAACGGGCGGCGTATCAGCCACAGGCCGTTTGTGCGAATCCCTCCACAGCAGCTTTTATTTTGCTTTAACCATGTTCAACTTCCTTTTTCCTTCGGTCTCCTTCGCAAAAGAGCCTTCCCGACTAAACCCAAGTTTGCAAACCGTTTGCTTTTTGGCAGACGTGGGCTTCCATAGAGAGCAGGGGAGGGGTTTCACACTATCAAATAAGAACGAAGATTTTAGCGCTTCAGGGCAGCCGGATTCAACAAATTGAGCCCAACATTTCAGATCAAATAATATAAAGTGAGCTATTTTGCTGCCAGGAAGGAGGAGGGGGGGTGCGGGGGTGGCCGAGGGGGAAAGCTGGAATAAAAAGAGAGAATAAGGTTGGCTTTCTGCTGCACATTGGTTTCTCTGTGCCCAAAGCAGAACGAAGCCTCACCAGAGCGCACATTTATTTTTACGATATTTAAACAAACAAATAACAAAAATAAATCAATGTGAAACCTCAAAACCCGACCGCAGTGTGTTCAGGAGCCCCGCTGCCCTGACAGCGAGTGTGAGACCACCGTTTCTCCTGGTCAATATTTGAGGAGCTAATTTGGAGAGTTTGTCCTCTCCGTTGCAGGGAAAAAACGGAAAGATTTGGTGAATGGCGAGTGTTTTTCTACGCGTCGGCCGTGCAGTCGCATAATGTCGCGCGAGTTTACGCCCTTATCTGTCAGGCCCGTCTGTGCGTGTGTGTGTTTCGCTTGTTCCAGGTCTCTGGTCAGCCGGCCCAATAATGCTGCTTTGATTAGAGGGTTATCGCAGCCTCGGCACACCCTGCATCACACCTCAGACATGTGACTCCCGGAGCAGGACCATAAAACAAACATACCCACGGCATCAAGCTGTGCCTAAAAGCAAACTTGAACTCATGTTCGAGTTCACAAACCGGGTTATTTCTTTTTAATTTCAGATGTGTTTGGCCGTAAAGCTTCAGAAGTGGCCGTTGTATACAGTCTGGACAACGTGCACCGTCTGTCCTCAGCGTCAGCGTGAAGGACGTTTCAGGTTGTAAACACACGGTTTCTCTCCCGACAGACTCTTCCTCTGCTGTGTTTAGAGCAGCAGGATGATTTGGGCCTCGACACCGACCTGCAGAACCTGTACGCAGCTGTCGTCGCTCACGGAAATGTGCGAAAACGCAAACTGTCTGAGGAGCGCGTCGACGAGGAGGACCAGACCTTCACGGAAGAACTGGACCTCACCCCATCTTTAGGTGTGTTGGACTTGGAGTCCGGAAAAACCCGCCTAGGTTCATGAGTCACAAAAAAAACTGAGTCTGAGTCAAGTGTCAAGTCTTACAGACGGAGTCCGTGCTGGGTCTGAGGTCTTTACAGGTCTGAGCGAAGTGTTAAAGTTTGGTGAGGAGCTTCAGTCCCAGTTAGGCATCAGGTCTCAAGTCTGAGTTTGAACTGGAGGCAGGTCTCAAGCGGTAGAGTAAGAGTTAAAGCTCAGGTCTTTAGGAGTTTCCTGCTTCCACGTTTCAACAAATTAAAATGTTCCTTTACGTTTTTGGAAATGGGTTTAATTTAAGGGATACAGAAGAACGATTTTTAAACGGTCAAAATGTTTTTGACCGTCTGTGTCCTCGTCCCTCAGGCGTTGGACCTGTGACCAGTGAATCAGCCGAGAAGGACCGAGAAGATCTGCAGAACGGGCGGGAAGATGCGACCAAATCCAAGATGGCCGACAGACCCACAGGACAACAGGTAGCGCAGGAAGTAAACGTCAGTGTGTGTTAAATCAGGAGAGACTCATTATTTATTCAGTCAGATGGTCATGAAGTATTGTGAGTATTGTAAACTTTTCAGCTGTGTATCATCCTTAAAACTGTCAAAGATACGAAATATGTGTCCCCCTCTGTCTCAGCCCGCCACTCGCGACCCCTCCGAGCGATCGCCCTCTAAACCGAAGAAGAAGAAGGTCGGCCTGTTCAGATGAGCCCGAGCAGTAGGACACACAGACACACACACACGGACTGAACTTCAAAACTAAATCACGGGTCGTATCTTTAAACTTTCAGGCTGAAGAATTCTGCAGCTTTTAATTTACTTCACATTTTAACACTTTTAAACAGCTTTTAGAAGAAAATGTAGGTAAATAAATACGTTGTTGTGTTTTTAATTATTTTGTGATCTGGTTTGGTTTGTGCTCTGTTATGTATTAGTTTTCACACTTTTAAATCTGTCGTATGTTTTCATCTTTTATTCATAAATGAGCTTTGTACCAGATTTATTGAATGAGGGGTTCTTGCAAACCTGATGATTAAAGATTTGAGAATTATTGAGACGTCCGTCTTCACTCATTTAGCGAAGCAGGTTGAAGTAGCTACAGCATCGACCCGCTGCTGAGAGACACTGATTAGAAACGTGAATCACATTCGCTTGTTAAAACCACTTTTCTCTCTTTATATGAAAGAATCCAGACGTGTCGATGCACATGAAAACCACAAACTCTTGGAGTGTGTGTGAGCGTGTGAAGGTGCAGTTTCTCTTTTCTGGAGCATAATGGCGTCGACCGCCGCTCTGCTTCTTTTGGAGCCCAGTGAGATGTTGACTCAAGGTGTTGCAGCATCTGGGGAATGCTATTGAAGTCGAAACGTCAGTGTTTGTCTGAGTCCGACACAAGTAACGGGAAAGCTCGCTCGCTCTTTGACGGGAAACATTTTTACTCATTTGTCTTCTGGATGGGTTTTTTTCAGTTTTTCACTCTTTTCTGTCTCTCTTGGTCACTGTGGTTGTCTGCCGCCTTTTTTTTTGGGTAATTCTGTGTCTTCTGTCAGTCGCTCCGTGTCATTTGGGGCGGCTGTAGCTCAGTTGGTAAGGCAAGTCGTCCATGGACCACAGGGTCAGTGGTTCGATTCCCAGTCCCTGCTACATGTCAAAGTGTCCTTGAGCAAGACACTGAACCAGTGGTGATGAGCACCCTGCGTGGCAGCCATCACCATTAAAATTAGTCTGTAAGTCGCTTTGGATAAAAGCGTCTGAAAAATGACGAAAAGTAAAACATTTGGTCATTTTTGGTCTCTACTGGTGGTTGTTTAGTGTCACTTTCTATCTAGTTTGGCCCAACATTCTAATTAAAATATAATGAGCAACTGCACCGTGTTACTGCTCTGTCCAGGAAATAAACCAAAAATTTACCAGCCAACTTCCTGTAAACCCAGTTAATAAAACACAAGTTAAGGCCTGTATCAAATCAAATATGACTTGACTCTTGTCTTATTAAGTCCTTCACCTTGCGTGTGTTAAACTTTACGCGTCTGTCCTGGTTAGAAAGCCAGAAACAAAGCCAGCCTCTCACTTTGGGCCCCTGGTGGTCCTCAGACCCCAGTTTGGGCTCAGCTGATGAGATGTTGGCTGTCATCCCTCTGCTTCCGCCGCAGTGATCCTGCGCTGATGGAACCTCTGCACAACAACCGAGCTTCAGCCCAACTGGGCCCACGCTGCGTCGGTCTGAGGATTTGTCTCGCTGAGCCGTGGGTTGTTGTTGGGCTCTTTTTATTGTCTGGATGATGTATTTTTAGGAACTAGTGGTTGACAAGGTGACGTCAGGTCCCTATATTTCCAGCATCTCCAGTGCTTTGACCTGTGCAGCGGCCAGTACAGCTCAGATATTCTGTCACAGTGAGACACAATTTGATGAAAATCAGACCAAATCAAGCCGAAGTCCTGCACTACTCTACGTTTAAAGCTGCCATGTTTTAAAGCAAATCCAGTGCACGTTTCTTCCCTGGTCCCCAAACTGAACTCCAGCTGTTTGCTACATTTGGTTCATTCTTGATTCCCGGCAGGTCAGGCGCAGTTGTGTGTGTTTTTAAATGATTTATGAGGCTTCAGCACTTTCAGCTTATTAAATCAAATGGAGTTTGAGCAAAGTGTGTGAAAACACCAACACAAAGGACTCTGCTTAAAACAGGCTGCAGCTTTGGATTAAATCCACCTACTGTGGTCTTTGCTGTCTTATATTGTCTTCGGATCGACTCTGCAGACGGGGGACTGGGGATTCTTGTCCTTTCCTGTCTTGGTGCCTCAGCTCCGACTCTCATGTCTGAAATCTTACGGTGAGGACGTGCACCTGCGCTCAGACGCAGGTCCAAAGGACAAAGATCAGTGAGCGCGTGCCTGCTGGGACAGTCTCCGTGTGTGTGTGTGTGTGTGTCCTGTCTGACAATAAGCAGATGAAGGCGCACGCGGGGCCAGTGCCCCCCCCCCCCATGGGAGGAGAGCGCGGAGCAGAGGGCAGGTCCAGCAGGGCGCGGTCTGCCTCTCCTGTACTGTAGTAGGATCTCTTGCATTTCCATTTGTGCCAGCAGCGCTGCGCCACAGGGACGCATTGAGGACAGACCGCTGCGGGGACACCCTCTGACCGCCGTGCCCAGCAGACACACGCTGCCCACGCAGCGCGCCTCCGTGTCTGTCTGCAGCCCTTTTCTCGCAGCTCCGGCACAGACGGACCTTTGAAGCCGCCTGCCAACATAAACCCACCTCGCCTATTTATGCCCCTGCCTCCGCGTGCACTCGGGACAGCAGCGTCTTAGCCGCGCACACGACGCGTCCGGGTCTGTCCAGCTTGTGTCCGGCGGCGCACTCGCCACTTTTACGCGCCGGGAATGGCGACATTCGGGGACTCGCGGACGGGTCCTGCTCCTTGTCCTCCGTTCTAAAGTCACAGAGGGGGACCCACGCGCGGCGGTGGACACCTGAAGACCTACAGCGGTGACAGCTCGGCCTCCCGCCGGGGGGGCGACGCACTGGCCCCGGGACGGGATGCTGCTCCCGACGCTGGTGACGTGCCTCGCCGGGTGCGCCTTTCTCCTGTCGCCGGGGAGCGAGGGCTGCGGCCCGGGCAGAGGCTACGGCAAGAGGCGGCCGGCGAGGAAGCTGGTGCCGCTCGCCTACAAGCAGTTCAGCCCCAACGTGGCCGAGAAGATGTTAGGAGCCAGCGGGAGGTACGAAGGCAAGATCACCCGCAGCTCGGAGCGCTTCAAGGAGCTCACCCCGAACTACAACCCCGACATCATCTTCAAGGATGAGGAGAACACAGGTGCAGACCGCATGATGACGCAGGTAACGTCCCGGCCGCCGCAGCGGGTTTCAGGAGGTGGTTCGCTGCACTTTGGCCGGTCTTTAACCGCTCTTATCTCTTTCCCTGTTGACTCGAGGATCTTCGCTCTTACCAAACTGAATCATGTGATTTTATAGACTCTGCTAAAGATTCTCTTCCGCTGAATAAATGTGCATTTTCCCTTTTTTTCAGTGTTGCTCTTTGGAAACACTGATTGCAAAATGCTTCTGTTTGCACAAGTCATTCTCCAGTCGATTGTAAAAGCCCCGGCTCTTCACTGTGGGTAGCTCGTGCGTAAAGGGGGGGGGGGGTCTTAATTGAAACACTCTCTCATGTTTGAAACACTCTCTCATGTTTTACATCATGTATCGGGTAAAAAACAGCCAAAAGTCGCGTTTGGTTCGAGCCCGGGTCGAGTGTGCGCTGAGTTTGACTGGCCGGAGTTGACAGTCGCCTTTTGGACTGTCAAAGTCAGTCACTGATGTGGCCCCGGGCGGAATTTATTGGACTCCCAATCTCCCCAGAAATAAAGCATTTATATGTGGCTCCTGTGGCCGCGGGCTTCCTCCCCGAGCGGCACAGACCCACGTGGGGAACCGAAACGCGCACTCCCGGTCTGGAGCTGCGCGCGCCGCAACAACAGAACCGCAACGCGTGCGCGTGTGGCCGAGTCACTTCGATCCGGTCTTAAAGTAAATCGAAAGAATCCGCTGGATTTCTGACACCTTGTTAGTCAAAGGACAGACTGAGCCTGTCGAGGCGGAGCTTTCAATGCTGCGCGCGATTTACGGGCTCCAAGCCGCAGGACACAGCCTCGTGCTTGTCTCTCGCCATTCCGCGTCAATTCGCGTTTGTTTTCGCAGCACGTGAGCAGAAATAGACCGATTTCCTGGCGTTAAAGCCTCAATTATACGGATCTTTCCCGCCGCCTCTTTGGGTTTTTATGCGCTTTTTCCTGGGCGCCCCGACACCACAACCGGGAGGTGCGTGAGTGTCCGCGGGTTTCCAGACGGTCCCCACCGAGGCCGGGATTTGACAGTGGACCCTCGCCTCCATCGAGCTTTGTGCAGACTCTGCTCCTCCATCTGGAGCCACTAACGAGACCTGGAGACGCCGGGGACGTGCGCGGAGCGACACGGTCTGCAGCGCAGAGGTGCGCACAGGCGCGCGCTGTCAGCCCGGGCGTCCAATGTTTGCGCAGCCAGCGGTTTGGTGCTTAAAGTGCCGCTACAGAAACCCCCGTCGATCTGTACCTTGAAAGGAAAACCAACAAAATCCATCGTCTGATTTATGAAGTCCAGCTCGTTGCCGTGACCGCAGAGAGAAAACACAAGATGTTAAAGCCACAGTGAACACGGTGAAAAGGCATCTGTGGCCGCCGAGCCACGGGCTATTCTGATCACAGCCAACATGGAAAAAGCCGTTTACAGGGTTTAATCCCGGGTTTCGGCTTTAATGGGCTGAAATTCACGAGCCGCTGCATCACTGAGACGCATTCAGGGGCTGCGGGGAAACGACAGGACGTCCTGCAGCCACACAGGCTTGACTTAATAAAAAGTCTCATAACTGAATTCTTTCATCCTGTCAGTCATAAGATAAAACTGCCGTTGTTTCAGCTTGGGCCAAGTCACAAGCAGAACAGCACTTGTGGCACCGGGCCCCTGGAGCCTGGTTCGGTTTCTGGGGTCACTCGGTGTCCTGGGCAAACAAAAGACAAGTTACAGACTGTCTGTTTCAGTGTGAGCTCACCAACAGGACCCCGTTAGTCCCAGACCTAAACTGGGGCATTGTCTCAACACGCCCATGTTGTCGCTGGGGGTCCAGTCAGGCCTGAGCCCCATCCACCACGTTCCACCCTGATGTAAAGACTGGGCCCAGACAAACACGGCGTCCCAGATCTTGTCATACGTGCTAACCTTTGCTCCTTTCTGCTGCAGCGCTGCAAAGACAAACTCAACTCTCTTGCCATCTCTGTGATGAACCTGTGGCCCGGGGTCCGGCTGCGGGTCACCGAGGGCTGGGATGAGGACGGCCACCACTCGGAGGAGTCGCTGCACTACGAGGGCCGGGCGGTGGACATCACCACATCAGACAGAGACAGGAACAAGTACGCCATGCTGGCACGGCTGGCGGTGGAGGCGGGGTTTGACTGGGTTTACTACGAGTCCAAAGCCCACATCCACTGCAGCGTCAAGTCAGGTGAGACGTCGGCAAGTTTAAAGGTGTGACGCCTTTAAACTTCAACATAAACTTCACTTAGACACATTCTGCTCAGACCTTTCAGATAAGTGTCAGCAAAATGCATTCTGATGTAATGTTCAGGTAGCTCAGGGTGCTGGGTTAAGGTTGGGGAAAGCTTGTGGTCACGGTTAAATATTTAACGTGATCAGCGATGGAGCTCGGTTCCTTTTTGATTAGCTAACTAAAACTTTGTCTAACCTCAACCAAACTGTTTGTAGCCGAAACCAAACCCCACACAGAACAACTGACCTGACCCAAGCTCAAAGTGTTTAATGGAACTGCCGACATTTTCGATCATCTTCTGATTTAATCAAAACCTGTACACACACACACTATGTTAATCGTTACTTGCTTTGAGAAGCTTTGATTAATAATTTCGTTGCAAATGCTCGTGTAAGTAACTTCGTTATGAGAACAGTCCAACAGATATTTGGCTCAATTTAGCTGTTTTTACTGCATCGACTCCGAAACCTTCCCCCTGAATGTCGACCGCTCCGAGACGCTGAACGTGGCTCTTGCAGGAACTTGCTTTTTCTTCCACCTAACATTTTTGTTTCTATTTTCTGTCCTTTTAATCACTTGCTTGAGTCCTGAGGACGTGTTTGCTCGTTCTTCTCTCGTCTTTGTCTCCAAGTTGGCTCACGTTCTCAAACAGTTTAGCTCAGTTAAACGGTTTGTGGTTTTCTTGCTTCTTTCACTTTTGTTGAGAATTCATAACCAGGTGATTCCTGAACAGCGAAATTCACAACGATGCTTGAATACGAGAAGCAAAAATACTTTAGCGTTACAAAGGTTTGAGCGAAAAACAGCAAATCGACGACCCGTTTCCTCTGTTCTAACGTCTGGGTTCTGTCTCAAGGAACCACGACAAATGTACAAGACAAGGGGCACTAACACAGCAACTATGCTAATGCAACTTATTTTTAATCATCCTAACATTTCATATCCGTCTTGGCATTGCTGAGCTTCCAAACACCAATATAAAACGTTCAGTAAGTTTAGCCTCTGAGGACAGAAGCTCAGTCCTGTCCAAAAAAGGTTGAAATATTCACAATGAAAATGTTTAGTGTGAAGTTACAAGATGATATTAGGCCAGAACTAGTTATAGTTTAGTTATAATTTAAAATGTTTTAGTGCTGACAATAAGTCGTATTTATGAAAACCTTTAACGATACAAAATCATTTTGTTGTTGAATTTTATGTTAATCCATCAAATGAATGAGGCTCTTATGAGCAAATGATCACATACGTGTTGTAATTCAACGATTGAAACACTGATGTAAATTATCAAGTTGCAAAAAACTCTTTAAAACTCTTAGTTAAACTGAGTTAACATATATCAGCAATGCTAAATAAAGTTTTAGGTGAAAATGGATTTTAAAAATTTTGAGTCAAGCTTAAAAGATGAGTGGAAATAATGAATTTCTTGTTAAATTTATAGCTTTAAGTTATATGAGGTTATAGATTCTGTAAGGGGCATGAAAGTAATTGAATTGTCAATCTCCCAAGTTGTAAATGTAAATGATTTGCTTATTTCTAGTTTCCATTCTTGAAATGATCAGTGGTAATGAAAAAAGTTCACACTAGCTGCACGTCCCTGTTACCTGCTTTTCAAACGTCCCATTTCTGTTGATACGGAAAAAGGATCGACACATAAAAAAACAAACTCAGGATTTAAAGATCCTCTTAAATGGCCCCTGAGACTTTTTTGGTAACTTTTCTGTTTCCCCTCTTTATTCCTCCTTTTCCTACTGTCCCCTTCCTTCCCTCCTCTCTCCTTCCCTCCCAGATCGGGTTGCGAGGGCCCAGTCCTTGACTTGATCAGAAGGGCAGCCAATCAAGTTGGTATTTTTTCATATTTTTTGACTTCCCCCCCTTTTATTTATTTTTTTACCCCGTTTTTCCTCGCAACTCCTCAAACAAGATTCGGTAAAGAAATGGCTGTTGGCGAGATAGATCCAGGCTGCTGAGGAAAAAGGCTTCACCAACAAATCCCTGAAACGTGGACGGACTTTCAAAGTGGCCCGCCAGGCACAGGCCCGGGGGCCCCGAGCTCCGGGGGCCCCTGGGCACCGAGCCTCAGTATGAAGTGAGTGTTCCCATTCCCTGTTGTTCTAGAGTCCAGGAGCTCAGTTACAGCGTAGGCACACACGATGGCGCCTACAGTGTCCACAAAGAGACGCACAATGTCCAAAAAAAGAGACTCAACGACATCAGAATGTGTCAGTGTTTTTTTTTTTTTTTCTGATGAGACACTGGTTTTAACGTGGTGGATGGAGAGTCCGTGGGTCTGAATCTGGGTTCCTGAAACCTTTTGTTTTCACCAGGTTGCGTCTTCAGACTCAGCAGGATCCACGGCGGCAGTGAACAGAGCGTTTAGTTATTACACTTCACACTCTTATTTAAAAGTTGTGTTTCCTTTACACACGCACTTTATTACTAGAGTAGAAGTATCATAAATGATGACTTTTTATTTTGGGGTTAGATAAGGAGTGTTTATATTGGGATTATGATTCAGCAACATAACTCACTATTGTACAAATGAGTTACTCTGCATAATGAGTAGTTTCACTTTTGTTACTGAAGGCAGGAGTTTTTTTCTTACAGAAACGAGCTTCCACGTTGTAGGAGAGTCGTTAAAAAGCATTGCTCTTCAGTTTGGAGGCTCGACTCTGCCCCAAAAAATTCAAAAATCATAGAGCAACCTGGGCCCTGGGACGTTAAAGTTGACCGCGTGTTTGTAGAGGCTAATTCTAAAAATCGAAACTCCAGTAAAAAAAGTCAGTCAAACTAATGTAAATCACGAAACATTAAAGATCAAAACGATTTGAAATTAAAGATTTCAGAAAAAATTTAAGGATTTTTTAGAACATTTTACATTAATGTCAACATGAAAAATTCTGTTATGTAACATTTTGATATAAAACCATGATAAAAACTTCTCAAAATGATCCGTTCTGAATATGGTTTTTGAGCAAATTTACCAAAATCACGAACATGATGATAAAGCTCAATTTTGAGATTTTAAGTCACAGGTGTCACGGTTTCGAAGATACTTTTAACCACAAAGTCCAAACGTAGTTAATAAAACCGAATTATTCCACTCACAGACTCCAAACTAGGAGACGTCCGTGATTTTAACTTATGTGCTCTGATTGTGACACCTGTGGAAATGATAGTAAACAGGAAACGAAGCAAACAGTCCGTTTTTTACCCGCTGTCCTCATTCGCTGTGTCGAATTGACCTTTTCTCCGGCCGGCCGGCGTCCGTCACAGTCAAAACCTCCACGCCGCGGGTTTAAACTGCTTTTAAACGTTTGACTTGGGCCGTCGGTTCGACAGATGATTAACCTGCCGCCTGATTTTCTCGCTCTGCTCCTTCCTCCTTCACCTGGCTTATCTTATCGCCTGGCCTTGGCTTTCCTGCCTTCCACAAATATTTGTCCCCAGATAGACTTCAGACGGTCCTTAAGTGTCATTTTCAAGTACCTGGATGTATTATCACCAACACCGTTCTGCCTGGACACACATACACAAAGTTATTATGCGACGCTGCAAACGGGAGCTTTTATCTGGCAGCTCCCTCATTGTTCTTTTATGTTCGTTTGAAAGAAATGAGCCAATATTTGGCTTAGGGGAGTTGGAAAGATTATTGTGTGCTGAAGGCATTTAGCACGGGAGCTCAGTCCAGTCAAGGTGAATTCAAGGCATGAGATTCAAATTCAGAATGACTTTGGACGTTACAGTTATCTCAATTCTGTTGAGCCAAAATTTCTATCGTTAGCATCAGGTTATGTTAACAATTTAAGTCAAATTGTGACCATTATTAACAACTTTTGCCATTGCTGAAGGACATTTTACATCAGAGTTGTAAAACAACATCAAAAGAATGAGACAGTTAAAATAATCATAATAATCTTTTAAAAAATATTCATAACTTGCCACTGCGAAGGTCGGGTCATCCCAGCGTTTGGATTTGACCTGTGGTGTAACTGCTTTAGGTCACACACAGATTTGTTTCAGGTTTGAAATTCCACTATGAAAATGAATTTTTAATAACACTCAAGTCAGAAAGGTATGTGCATATGTAAGTGTATAAAACTCATCAGAAAGTAGCTCACAAGAGTTTCTGTATCACATTATGACGCTTTGTGTTGCAGACCACTCGGTAGCAGCTAAGTCTGGAGGCTGCTTCCCCGGGGAGGCTTTGGTCACACTGCAGAGTGGTGCTGGGAAGTCCATCAGAGACCTGCGGCCCGGACAACGAGTCCTGGCCTCGACAAGCAGCGATGGCAGCGGTGAGCTGGTCTTCAGCGAGGTCCTGACCTTCCTCGACCGTGATCCTGCGACGTGGAAACTCTTCTACGCCCTGCAGACCGAATCCGGGGCGCAGCTCTCTCTTACCGCCGCCCACTTGCTGTTTGTGTCTGAGGGGAACTGCTCAGAGGGGGCGGTCCCGGCCCGCGGGGCCCTCAGAACTGTGTACGCCAGCGACGTCCGGCCGGGACAGTGTGTGCTGGTGTCAGAGGGCAAACCGGGACAGAGGCACAACGAAGGGCGTCTGTCTCAGATCACACAGGTCAGCATGAGGGAGGGCAGGGGGGTGTTCGCACCGCTAACCCAGCACGGGACTTTGGTGGTGGACGGGGTGGTGGTGTCCTGCTACGCTGTGGTGGATCAGCACTCCCTGGCACATTGGGCCTTCTCCCCACTGAGGCTGATCCTCAGCTGGACCGGCACCGCTGGACACCATGTTGACGGGATCCACTGGTACTCTCAGCTCTTGCACTGGCTGGGGAGGATACTGCTGGACTCAGGATGCCTCCACCCGCTGGGCTTGGCTCAAGATGACAGGTGAGGAAAAGGAACCAGAATCCCTTAACTTCTGACCCAGATACTGTACAGGACCACGATGGACCGTGTGGAGATATTTACCTGGAATTAGAAGAAAAGACCAAACTGTGAACGGACACAGAAACACTTTCTCAAACTAATAAACCAGCAAACCAGAGCTCGAATAACCTCAGAAACACGTTTCAGTGACTATTAGCATCCGCAAAACACTACGAAACAACAATCACTCAAGATGCTCACAACTAAACCTTAACTTGTCCCTGATGTTTTCACAGGTTCATAAAACAAAAGGCAAAGCCATTTATTTAATAACTAATGGCCTTTAATTTACACGAGTTATCGTTTCGAGTTATTAATGTTGGGACAGAGGTTTACACAAGAGGTCAGGAACATCTTCAGGTGCAAGTTAAGGACTTTTTAAGGTGTTTCTATGTTAATAAATGCACTGTAATATTTTAAGGTGTTTAATAGGTTTTCTGCACAATTAAGGGATTAAAGAGTGGAAAAAGCTTTAAAGGTTCTAAATTAAGGGTTTGACTTTAACTTTATTTGGTCTTAAACGCTTTTAAACTTCCTGAATTTCCATCGCAATTGAAAAGTTTAAAACTTTTAAAGAGGCACTTTGTCAGGTGAAGGTACTTGATGTCTTTCATGTTTCCTGTCGAGTCTGAGAAGCGTTCACCCTGACAGACGCCTTAATCCGAGCGCAAAGCCTGTTCACATATCCTTAATATTTTACAGTGCATTCATTTATCCGAACGTGAGGGTGAAATACATGCAAACACACAAGCAGTCGTCCAAACAAACAACCCCTTTGTGAACACATATTTGATATAAATGCATGTATTAAGTGAAAGGGTACTGGCCTTTTTAAAGCTTTTACATCTTGAAAAGCCCTTAAGCCATTCACATGATCCAGTACAATGCCATAAAACATGTGATCCATCATCACAATCAAATAACTTAGAAATTGCTTTAGTGTAACAGGTGAACTGAGCTTTAAGGTGAAAAGTTAAGAGATTGTGTTTCAAGGTGAAGTGCACAGGTTCGTTAGTCTTTGTAACAGACGTGTGTAACATAACTGATTTATTACAGAGATTTTAGAGTAAATCATAGTGTATTTAAGTATGTGTTTAAAGACAATCTGATGATGTTTACTGAGTTATTTTAGGCGGAGAGATATGAAAAAAAGATTTATTTTTGAAATTAAATTATATGGAAATGAGCTCCGTGTTGTTCCATTTTTGTGTCTCCCTGATCTGATGAGCGCGTGAATATTCTGGTACCATTTGTTTGTGTAGCTCAGGCCCAGATTTGGATGGTAATACAGTGGGAACACCACAGCATTGACATAAGGAGACAATCAGTTCAATGCATGAAGGCGGATTTAAGGGGCACGAACACGTTCACACCGACCGTGAGTTATTCTCCAACATCATGTCCCTCTTTGAGTAAGTGTTCGATTGTGCTTTGTCCCTACAGACAATCCAACTAATACATTATCCCCACACATTTACAGCGCAACCTTAACGTTTAATGGGTTACCTGCACAATTAAGAGGGATTTAAGGGGCAAGAACTCCAAGCCTGGCATTAAAATGAAGTGATAAGTTAAGACCTTTGCCTGTTAAGGACTCGAGTTCATTTCGTCCTTTCTAAAGCCCTTAAACACGAAGAGGACGCACGTAAATGTCAGTTCATCTGCCTCCAGGTGTTGAACTCCGGTGGGGATTTAATGGGACGTGAGCTGAAGACACGTGAACGCACCTTTGCTGACATCTACTGGCTCTGAGTGTGAGAGCAGTTGGGTTATAAATGTCCCCCTGATGGACGTGGGTGTCCAGGGCGGACCACGGCTGGTTTGGCTCTCACATCAGGACTAAAATAAGGTCTGTGCGTAAAGAAGGACACACACCAGCAACAGTTGTCCGCTAATAATAACGTGCCGCTGCGCCTTTAAGAGGACGACTGAGGAGGAAACCTAATACCTGTCCACATCGAGCTCAAGTCTCCATCAATTAGAAGCAAGAGCCGAGAGCAGCACGGTGTCTGCGCCTGTCCCTGAGCTGTCCTCACCAGCCCCCGCCGGCTTTGTGCTGGGTTTCATCCACGTAGATTACGCATCGCCGCGTGAAGCCGCCGTCGCCCGGATTAAAGTCGCGACCCGTCGCTGTCCAGGAGTCGCTCCGTCCCTCCTCTCCTTCACCGGTGCTCACACCAACCGGGGAGCCGAGACATGGCCGAGACAGGCAAAGGGGTCACCGCCGGGAAACTGGCCATCAACGTCCAGAAGAGACTCACCCGAGCGCAGGAGAAGGTAGGAGCCAGGACGCGGGGTCCTGCTGCCCGAGTGAAACCAGAGCTGTCCGCTTTTACCTTCAAGTACGGGCCAGTGACCCGCCAAGGACCCGGGTCACTGAGGCTCGGAGATCATTAGGGGGTCGTTATATGTTAAGGTGCTTTTAAGGCTTCTCTGCGGACTTTAAAAAGTTACAGCCCTGACACAGCCCTTAAGTCAAAGTCAGTTATTTAAGGGGCTTTTACAGCTTCAGGTCCCCTCAAACTGATCAGAAATTCATCACTAACTCCTTAAAGCAGCAGATTCCATAAGTTTCACCCTGAGTTTCCATTATCTTAATGGTATTTTACTGGGCTCAGAAATGTGAAGTTTAACTGATTTTCCTACATTGCTTAAGGTGTTAAAGTGGAAATTGAAATTAAATGTTAAGACGTGTCCCCAAATAATCCGATGTTCTAACTCACTAAGGGGTTTTACAGCTGAGCAGAAGTCAAGTAAACTGAGAG
Source organism: Channa striata (assembly GCA_033026295.1). NCBI lineage: Eukaryota > Metazoa > Chordata > Actinopteri > Anabantiformes > Channidae > Channa > Channa striata. Next base: position 34,344,495 of record CM065170.1, read on the forward strand.
TGGGTGTCTTAAATCGTGGGACATCTGAGCTAGAAACCAAACACACAAAGCAGCAGCAGTGAAGAATAAAGTTTCTAAGGGTTTTTACTGAACAAGATAAAACGAGTCTCCGTTTTCCTGGTTCGATTTTTGAACACTTCAAATCAGTTTCAGAATCAAAGGTGGGAGAGATAGAAAGTGGTCAGAACTGGAAGGCAGGCACCTGACAGTCTGGGTTATCATGGTCTGTCCTAATCCCGCTGCTCGTTTAAGCCGGTGCCGGTGTCACACAGGTTCACCTACTGGACCTGGTTCCGTTCTCTCTTTCAACCTGTATAGCGCAGACACTGAAACCCGAACGCTCCTCGAATTAGGACCAGCTCGCTCTCAGCAGCAGCTGCTGCACATTTTTCTCCACTAAATTTAAATCCGGCAGCAGCTCGAGCTGCAGAAATCCCCTTTGTGTCAGGTTCCGTGACTTTCAAAGTTCGAGTATGGGGAACGTGATGTGGGTCACCTGTGCACCCGCCCGCACCGTGTGGCACCGGTGCGTAATTCGGGCACTTTTTTCTGTCTTCTGTCTCTTTGGACTCATTTTGCATCCCTTTGAAAATGGGTGTGAGAGCTGCAGTAAGAGCCGAGCCGGGTCCGGCCTTAGCAGCAACATGGGCTTCAAGTCAAAAAACATTTCCTGTTCTGCACATACGCCTGAATTTCTGCCTCCACGAAGACGTTGGAATGTCTGTCAGACAAAGGTCGTGGCTCAGTAACTGCAGTTTGTCCCTCTGACAGTGGACAGATACTCGAGTAAAGACTGAGTCTTTTCTTTAATTTAAGAGGAAATTTACACTTATACAAAAGTTAAATGGTTTTTCTTAAATGATAACAGAGTTTGATTAATCGAGGAATCTGGACCCTGTTCAGGAACTGCACAGAGGTGAATCTTCCTTTACCTGCAGAATGTAGAACGTGTGAATTTGAACCAGAAGCCAAGAGCTAATAAAAAGCTTTTTTTTTTTCAAAAAGCAGCTCTGACAAACCTCGAGGTGATACTGAGGCGTTCGGTTGCTGGCGGTGGAGGAAGGTCAGAGTATCAGCTTCCCTCCGGAGGCCGGTGTGGGTGGAGGAGGGGAGCGAGGCCGGCTTCAGCTGTCTGTCTGCTGGCACGCCGCCCTCCTCCCCTCACCTCGCCCAGCCTCCTCACACAACCATCGACGCATCCTGTGTGTTTTTAAGCCCACTGCCACATTTTACCAGTGAGGGGCAAGTTCATAACTAGGAAGTACTTAATATTCAAGTATTAAGTTTGCTTATAAATTATTAATGGCAGAATAAAGTATTTAGATCCTCTACTCAGCTGAAAGCACCAGCACCAACGTTCCCTGCAAGTACTTGTTGAGAGTGAAGCAACAGTGTTTTGCTGCCGGAGGTGGAGCAGAAGTGTTTGTTGGACAATAACTTTTTTGTCTTTTTGTGTCTTCACTGAGCGTTTTATACCTGGTTTTGCGCGTCTTTGCATCTCAGGCTTCCCTGAGAGACGCTTTCTGCTTCTTTGGGGCTGTTGGGGATGTTTTGCAGGTCCGGACCGGGGCATTTGATTGCAGTTTGTTTGGATCTCTCTGCGGTTGGTTGCGTGTCCTTTCGTGTCCATTTGAAGACATTGTACATGTCGTTTTCTGTCCTGTGGAGGTGTCAAAATGGAAAAGCACCAATTTACTGTTTGTGTGAACAGTTTTTAGTCCCTCCCACCCCTGGGTGGGACCTCAGGGGGTGTCAGCACCACTCTGGGTCTCCAGCTGCTTGCTAAAGGGCGCCCACCTCATTCCCGGCATGCTCCGGGGCACAGCTGAACGCTTCACGAGCTGGTGACATTACACATCACAACCACAGCTCAGCTGGTCCACACCAAATTAGACCGAACACGCACTTCACCCACGAGCTCCGACTCTTTAACGCCGCTCACATGTTTGCTGTCAGACTCCACCCGCTCTGTGTTTGGACTCTTTTACTGCTGAGCCAGGCTGTGACCTGCACAGTGGCCTTTGACATTGTGCTGCTGATTCCCAGCGACCCTTTGTTATTTTTTATGAGCCATATATCGTCAGGATGATGTCGTCACATAAACTGTATTCCGGGTTTAAAAGTGTTCAAAAGTCCAAATACTTGTGGACCTGAGGGTACGTAATCAGCTCTCAAACGTGTTTTGTGAGTCCACAGTTCTCGGCCTGAACACCTGTCCCTCCCTAACAGAGCTCCCAGCATGCCTCACTGCTGTGGGCGGGTTCAGATATGTGTGTGGGGGGGTGTTTCTATCTATAGCCCCCTAGGCCTTCTCCCCTGCCCCCCCCCTCGCTCTCTCTTAATCACCCACAGACCTCGGGGGTATTTTTAGGCCTGAAAGCGAACACCGGCCTTCACAACGACTACTTTTACACTAATACTTTTAGACGGTAGTACTTGGTGTATTTTTGCTTAATATTCCGAGCGGCTGATGTATTTCCATTGAGAGCTATAAACAGCCTCTGGCAGCGAGCAGGTGTGTGTGGGGAAGTCCCCCCCATCGCGGCGATGTGTGTCTCGGGATTAAGGCGGCAGCAGGTGGAGGAGCTTCGTCCACGTGTTGGCAGTCAGTCATCTGATCAGATTAACCACCGGTGACCTTGTCCCGGTGAAAACAACAAAACCTCTTCGTTTCTGTGGTGACGTGTCGGGCCTGATGTGGCTTCTTCCACTTACCAGAAGAGTTATAGATAAAGAATGTACAGAAGAGAACAGATGAAAATTAAAAAGGTAAAAATGATCGAACAATTTGTCATAAGTAAGATTTAAAAAATCAAATCAAATGAAAAACAATTTAAAAATACAAATTAATTAGGAATCTTATACAATTAAAATAAAAATGTTAGAAAGGGGTAAAAATGTAAACAAAAACTAAATAAAATATGTTAAAATACATCTAAGACACAACAAAACCATTGAAAATAATAATGGAAAATGTTTTTAAAAATCAAAACAATCAAAGGAAAAACATGAAAAGTAAAAAAATATATAAAATAATATGTCAAATGCACCATCTTGTTTTTGGTTAATTCTATGTCCACGTCCAATGAGAACCGGGTCAGAATAGACACAAAAAACAGCCCCAGAGACACAACCTGATGTGTGTATGTGTGATAAAATGTCCTCACAACAATGGTACTGAATCAGAAATGTCCACAGAAGACTATAAAGACAAGCCCACCCTGGACAGTCTTTTACTGAACAATGTGAAAAACATGGACACAGCAGTCCTGGACATGAGGGACGTGTGAAGTGTTTAACTGGGTCACAGACAGACAGACGTGATGCATTGAAGGTTACTGATGATAATGGGAGCAGTGGACAAAGTGTCTTCACAGAGACGTTACTGCACACGCATGTAGGGAGACGCGGGGGCTGAAAATAGACTGACGCATGCCTCCAGTTATACATGAGAAGCAAGAGGCCTGACTGAGATCGGTTAATGTCTGTCCCCGTCTCTGCAGGTCCTGCAGAAACTCGGCAAAGCAGATGAGACACGAGACGAAGCGTTTGAGGAGATGGTGGCAAACTTCAACAAGCAGATGGTCAGGAGCTGGTTTTCATGTTGTCTCAGACTCAGATGAAGCTCGTCACATGCCAGTGTCCACTGTCTTCTCCTGTGTGCGTTTGTCCTGTGTGAAAACTGGTCGTCTTCACTTGTTGTCTTACTCTTCCAGGCAGAAGGCACCAAACTGCAGAAGGACCTGAAGTCCTACCAGGCAGCAGTGAAGAGTAAGTCTGTCTTCTGTCTCCCTGTGCGGGTTTGTCTCAGCAGTGCAGGTCTTTAATGTAGGAACTGATCCTCCACCCAATGTGTGTCTGCGTTGTAGCCATGCACGATGCGGCACGGCGGCTGCAGGACTGTCTGGCCGACATGTACGAACCCGACTGGTTTGGCAAAGAGGAGCTGGACTCACTGGCTGAGGTGAGACGGACGCACGGAATGTCTTCTTCTTCTTCTTCTTCTTCTTTTTCTGCATTGTCTCAGCCCGAAATCCTTTTGAATCATTCTTGTTCTCTCACTCCTCCTGTCTCCTCACTGCATGCGTCTGTCCTTCTGTCCTGAAGGAGATGATAGAGAAGGAGATGGACAATAACCTGGAGGTAAAAAGCAGGACGTGTCCACTGTTGCCCACAGGTTCCGAGGTTTCAGTCTGTATCCACACGCAGTTTGTGGAGTTTTCACATCCTGTGGGAAACACTGGTTCCGCTCTGCAGTAGAGGACGTAGACACGCCCATCTTGGTCACTTAGAGACGTCTGAACTGTGGAAGTGTGTGTGAAGTGTGTGTGAATGTTGAGCTGATGTTTCCACCTTCTGCACAAAGGAAAACTGAATCTTTGCCACTCAGTCAGTGTTCTCAGTGAGTTCAGATAATCCGTGTTCGTTCAGAGACAAAGGGGGTGGGAGGCTGGACGCGGTGACGCAGGATGCTCTGTGAGGAATTGTAGTGTTTACGGCAGGAAACATCTTTTTAAAATTCAAAGCCACCGTCCACACGCTGCAGGTTCCAGTGAGAGTCAGAATGTCACACTAAGTGTGAGTGTGTGTTTCAGGACACCGACACTCTGTGGTTGGACTTCCACAAGAACATCACGGACAAACCCTTGGTTACCATGGATACATACCTGACTCAGTTTCCTGATATCAAGGTGTGTGTGTGTGTACGTTTGTGAGCTGCCGACTATTTTCAGTGTGTTTTTAACGAGCTGTGTTCAGCGCTAAGGGTCCACACTCTCCCGCAGGCTCGTATAGCCAAGCGCGACCGGAAGATGGTGGACTTCGACAGCGCCCGGCATCACTTCGCCTCCTTACAGAAAGGCAAGAAGAAGGATGAGGCCAAGATCGCCAAGGTCAGCACAAACGTGGATGTGTGTGTTGGTGTGAGTGTGTAGGCTGAAATGTTCGTCTGGCAGCGAGTCGTGTTGATGAGTCGCACGACAACTAGACCGATGCAAAACCAAACGATGTAACTTTACTGCAAAGAGACAGAAGACGCACCGAGCCCTGTAAAGGACTACGAAGAGCTGTGGTGGTCCCACGTAGGACGTTCACTTGCTTGCTGATTAACCCATGTGTTGTTCATGAAGCTGCTTCCTCTCACCGACTAAATGCTAATTAACATGTGTGTTTTGAATTGTTCTTGTTTGCCTCTCTTCCCTTCCCTCCGTCTTCCTCTGTCTGTCTCTCTCGGTCCTGCATGGTGTGTGTGGTTAGCCAGCAGCCCTGTTGGAGATGGCGGCTCCCAGCTGGGCTCAGGGTTTGATATCAGCCCACCAGATGGCGCAGACTAACCTCTCCTACAACCAGGTGACACTCGGGTTCATCGCAGAATGACCTCCTGACCCCGAAACTGTCAAACTGCTCCTCCGCTCGCTCTCTGCACACGGTCAGAGGACACATTATGGAAGAATTCAGACAAATTAGGACACTCTCTGCTTTTGACAACACAACAAAAGACGCAAAGTTGGGTCTTTAAAGACAAACTCGTACAGTGGATGTTAACATGCAGCCTCCTCACTTTGCTGCAGATCCTGTGCAGAGATCATCTGTAGAATTCAAAGCTGCTTTGACGGAAACACCCTTTACCTGCTTGTTGTCATGTGAATGCGTCACAGCATTTACATGCCTGCAGTTATTAAACCCTGAATCTGTGTGTGTGTGTGTGTGTGTGTGTGTGTGTGTGTGTGTTTTAGCAGTTAAATCCGACACAAACTCTGGTACTAATGGCTGTGTGTGTGTGTGTGTGCAGGCGGAGGAGGAGCTGGGCCGAGCTCAGAAGATCTATGAGGAGCTGAACGTGGAGCTACAAGACGAGCTTCCAGTTCTGTGGGACAGGTGAGACACTGTCCATACAGTCACGGTGAACATGAATCAGTGGCGTTTTAATTAAACGTGTGTGTGTGTGTGTGTGTTTGCAGTCGTGTTGGCATCTATGTTAACACATTCCAGAGCCTGGCAGGTCAGCAGGAGAAGTTCCACGGAGAGATGAGTAAGGTGAGTCGGCGTGTGCTCGAATCATTGGTGGACTCAGCAGGTGATTGTGGGTGACGATGACTTTTTATCTGCTGTGTCCCCTCAGCTCAGCCAGAACCTGAACGACATCATGACCAAACTGGAGGAGCAGCGGCAGCTCAAGTAAGTGAACCCAGCTTCTTTTAGTGGCTTTGAAAGAGATCGTGTAGAACCAAGCAGTAACGTCCCTCACCCCCCCACTGCAGAAAAGGTGGTACTGCAGCAGCCAAGACAGGAGATGGTGCAAAGAGGTAAAAGCTGCTGCACTTTGACCCATGCATGCTCGGAATTCTGCAACGCTCAGTCTGATTTCATGTAGATAAGTCGTAGGTTGTTGGTTTGAATCTAACCTAAAGTCAAACAGCAGTTTTGTTCCATGAAGGACTGAAATAAGTGTCTTACACACAATGTCACAAACTGCTTTTTTAAATTATTTGGCAGATTTTAGACAACGTGAGTCGTCGTCGCCGAGCACGTCGTGCACAATGAACCTGCTTTCCTAACTTTAACACTTCCTGTTTGTTTCCTTATCTTCTTCTTTGTTGCTTTTCATGCGTCTTCTTACTTCCTCTTTGCTTTGCTTCCTGTGATTGTTTGTCTCTCTGTCTCCTGTCAGTGAAGAAGCCAACCACAGCGAATCCGCCGGCTCACCACCAAAGGTAAAAACACCTGCAAAAGTTACAACATGAGAATGAAGCCGACGGGGTTTAAAGCCTCAATTTTGACATGAGAACGGTGGAGCTGGACCCAGCGGTGGTCTTTAACTCTTAGTCCGTCGTCCCGTCTCTTCTAACATGTCTCCGTCTCCCTCACTGCTTTTGCATGCATGCGTGTGCTGGTTGTGATTACACGTCTCCTGGTGCAGAGGCCTGGTCCTCCTCCCAGTCGGCCTCCACCCAGACTGACACCGTCACCGGACCAGAGGCAGCAGCATGTTGACCTGTTTGAGGACGAGGCCTCAGCACCTGATGCTCACACGGACTTTACGAGTGCGACGCCGCAGGTCTGACTGACTGTCACCACATTGTGTTCACTGAGAAAGGCCACGTTTCCCAGACATTTAAACATCTTTGTTGGGTGGGACATTCATTAATAAGAATAATTATAATAACATTTATCGGAATGTCATTTAGATTAAGTCATTAAATTAGCAGCAGATACTGATTTAAAAGTAGTGGCTCCAGAACAAATCCTGGTGGAACCCAAAAGTTTTTTCAGAGATGTGCAGTGGTGCAAAATGCAGCATTCGGGTCAAGTTGGACCCAGACGGAGAGTTTGTTGGGTTTAATATTCATGCACAGCAAACAAAAGGGAACAACAGTGTTGAATCATCCAAACATTAGGGGCAAATTTTTGGAGGCATGTAAACTGAAAAAGTAGAAGCCTAGAACTGAGCTGCTGAAGAAGTTAGAGTTTGTTCCTGTGGTTTGCTAAAACCTGACACCAAACCCATCTAACCAGTGTATGTGTGTGTGTGTGTGTGTGTGTGTGTGTGTGTGTGTGTGAGAAAGTGTGAGTCCTGGTCAGGGGTGAATCTGCTGAATTGGGATGTTGAGGTTTTACAGCCAGTCTCACTTCCAGTTTCTAAGGTTTGTGTCTTGTATTGAGATCAGTCTGAGCTGAAGGGTCCAAGACTGTGTTTACATGGAGCCATAGGCTGAGAGCTGGGGTCCACCCTGGACACATCTCCAGTCTGTCTCGGGACTAACACAAAGAGACATACACAGACAGACAACCATTCACGCTCAATGTAGAGTCTGAGTTTAATGTGTCACTGGACTTTGTTAATTAGACTCTCACAACTAAACGTACGGCATGGATTCAGTAAGTTTCGCTCACGACTCCCCCAGCGATGCCGTCTGAGTTATGTAATATACGAAACACTTATGTGAGGATCCGACTAGTTCCAGGCCCAACCACACAAAGCACACGGCATTAGGTGCCTTGTAGTGTTATTTGACATGTGGTTGACAGATTAAAAATCCAACTGTCGGCCTGTAAACACAGTCCGTGTCCTCTGCGTGTGCGTGCATGTGTGTGTTCCGTTGATTTATTTTAACAAATTCAAAGCCTCCTGTTTGTCCGTGCATGTGCATCCAAGCCTCACTTGGCATGTAACTGTATAAACCCCGAGTATGAAGCATGTCTTATTACATTTTAATGTACCACGCGCCACAGGTGGATGTTTCGTGTGGATTCCTGTGTGCACGCTCTGACGTGGGTTGAGGTTATAATGAAAGCTTTTCACACACGTTATCTTGTCTCTCACTGCTGCACCGAAGGCCCCGTCGTGGGACTCATGGGTAAGCGTGGGTTAGTCTGTTTTAGATAGACTCTCCTCTTCAGAAAACCACGGCTTCTGCATATTTCCATCTTCACCAACTGTGAAATAAACTCTCCAGCTGCTCTTTCCTTGATAAAATCCTCCTCTTTTGGCCTTTAAATCCCTGCACAATCCTGGGCTGTGACCTTCATTACACACCATCAACCCTTTCTTCTCTACCTTACACCTTCCACCCTCTTTCCGTCCGTCCACTCGTGCGTCTTCCTGCTCCCAAACCCACCGACCTTATATCACAAACAGCCGGCTGCAGACCAGGAGCCCCAGCTCGATGATGAGCAGTACCCAGGAGAAACCCAAGGTGGTTGGGATTACACTGAAAGCAGCAACCACAGCTCCGCTCAGCCTGGCTGGGACGATGCAGAGACCAGTCCGGATCGGGAGAAGTGGGACGACGATGGAGTCTGTGCAGCTCAGCCACACACTGAGCCCAGCTGGGATGATGACGATGGTGCCCGAGTGGATTGGGGTCACGGGGGCGTTGATGAGGAGCCTCAGGTAGAGTTGGAGGTGCACACAGGGCCTCGGCGGCTTCAGGTTAAAGCCTGGAAGTAAAGGAGCTCTGACACTGCTGGAAGTCATCACCCAAGAATCTCCTTTCTTTTCCGATCTTTGCTTGTGTCTTTCTTCCACTTTCACTGCACAGTAACATTAATACGTCGTCCTTGTAACACACCTGGACTCCTCTGCTTGTTTTTTGTGCAGGGTGCAGTGACCAACGGTTCTGATGGTGAACTCCCCCCAGGATTCCTTTACAAGGTGAATCTTCATTTTACCCTAGAAAATGTCAGACTTTGTGTAAACACACCAGTTTCGAAGTAAAGGGGTTTTGAACTGGTCCACAAAAGGATCGTGATTCATCAAAGGACTTACTGTGGCTGCGTGTTCACTCCAGGTCAAGGCCATACATGATTACACTGCCACTGATGGTGACGAGCTGGAGCTGAAGATGGGAGACATCGTGCTGGTTTTGGCCTTTGACAACCCAGATGAACAGGTGAGTGACGGATACAACATTCTTTTTAACCACTGAAAATACACTCACCCTGATTCACATGAATTAAAACCCTTAAAGATGTTTTTCACTCACAAATGCAGTTACAGTTTGATGATGCTTTGTTCTCTTGATGTCTGCAGTGAGATTTTGTGTTGTTTCTTCTGCAGGACGACGGCTGGCTCCTGGGCGTGAAAGAGTCTCACTGGTTGCAGAAGAAAGACATTTCAGCCAAAGGTGTTTTCCCCGAGAACTTTACCCAGAAGGTTTGAGGCCAACGCCACGTTTCGATTCTCCTCCAGATCCTCGGATAATAAAGACACATCACTAAATGTCTACACCGAAACGTCGACGTCGGTACAACGTGAGCAGGAAAGTGGACGGAACATCTCGATGCCTATGATACCAAATGAAATGCAGTGCCAGTTAGTGAAATACGTCAGTGATCTCACAAACATCCTTACATGAAACAAACTAAAGGAAGGTGAAAAGATGATTCTACTCCCCAAAATTAACCATCGATTTGATGTTTTTTAAATTTCCTATTCCTCGATTACTTCTATGTTGTCAAACACAACTGAAAGCGAATCAGCGGGTTAGTAATAAGTAAACTGTGGATGAACTGTATGAATGTCAGAATATTCTATGTTGTGTAACTTGTCTTTGCATGAAGCGTTTGACTGTATCGTCATTAACACAGCGAACACTGTGACACCGGGTGGGGGCCTGAGAAACACGGGTGCCCTGGGAATCCCCAGAGCGCTGAGCCGTATGTCTGCAGGCTCCGGCCCTGCATTAGCAAAATGTTTTACAGCCGCTCGGACTTGTAGGATTACGAAAGGGAACAGTAGTTTTTCATACATTTCATCAGCCGTTTTGAGGACATGACTTGAGGCGTGGCTTAAATTTTCTAACGCATATACGGTTTGATTTTGATTGACACACTGCATCAAACTCAGCTTTTGCTTCTTTAGTTACCACTTTTTATGACTACTTAGTGCTCTTGATACACGAAATGTATTTTATTCAAGTCTTTTAAAATGTTCTGTATGTGAGTTTGCTCCTCTGCGCTCCGGTTTCGCCTCTGCTGTCTGACTGGAGCCTCACTCTTCTGCCACGGGACACTGAATCACTAACGTGCAGACACATTCTTATTAGACTCAAACCTGGGATGAGCTAAATGAAATATTTGAACTCTTCAAACACAGTCAGCCCCCAGACTTTACTTTGCATCCGCTGCGGGGTTTAAAAAGAATATCACCGAAAATCCTTCTAATGAGGTATTCAGCAGACACCAACCTGAGTAAAAAAACTTGCTCCAAGTGGTAACTAATGCTCCATCTGCTGGATCAAATCAGACATTAAAGATGAATGAAAGAGCACGTGTCTCATCTTTTTATTTGCTTCTAATTTTCTTGGATTCATCTTCTTGGATTCATATTTTGTATAAACAATAAATGCATAGCAAGTGTTTTTTTCTTCTGGGATAAAATAAATGATTGAATTCGTGATAAACGAGTAATTATTTAGTTTGCTTGGATGTTTACATTTTTTCTCCTGGACATTTTACTTTGACCCCTCGGTTGTCGTAAGTAACACTGGACTTGAAATAGGAATCATGAACATGAGAGCTCATACACAAAATACTGTATCAAAAACCTCCAGAAAAGGTTGAGCTGCATCGTCCACCGCTGTTTTCCCTTTCTCAGACACCAGGTGGTGCAGCGTTCAGGGTTCAGTTTCTCCGCTGAATCAGTCCATTCCTCAGATGCAGCCACTGTCACTAAGTAAAGCCCATTTATAAAAGCGCATTAATGTGAGAATTGAACATTTCAACCCAGTTTTACTTGTTATAAATGCAAGTGATGGATCCATATATTTAGTCACTAGATAACCTGCATGTTAATGGCCACAGGTCAAGCTTTTCTGTACATCGTTGCTGACATTTGGAGTTTGATACCAGTGGCAGCAAAGTGACCTTTGCTGTTTCTGTAACAACACGATGCCCAGTCATGTGGAAACCACAACAGAGCAGCTCAGTCAGGCCCGGTGTTTAGAGGAAGGTGGGGGAAGACACTTCCTCTATGCAACAATGGATCAAACAGCAGAAATGTTCAGTGTGTTCATGGTAAATTTATTTTAACGGACTCACATGAAGTCATCGTGACTTTATTTCACTAACACTGAAAGCGTCATCTCTTTCCTTTGTTGACTCTGACTCCAACATATGCAGGGATCAGGATTACACATTATCTTAGTGGGCATGAGAGCAGAGCATCACAGCTCAGTTGTCGGCTTTTCCCCTATGCTGCCCAGTTAACCCACCGTTCATTAACAACACAGCTCGTTACCATAGAGTTTGGAGGAACTATAAGTAGTGGAGAAGTCTTAGCACACGCACACTTTCAATCGCAGATCCTCAACATTAGCAGCAGGAATTCATCATAATCATGGTAAGTTTCTGCAGTTTTGAGGACAAGTACAAGTACAAAATGACACTTCACTGACCTAATCAATTTTCAATACTCCCTCAGCGGGAATGCATTTCTGTTCACGTTGGTCAGGCTGGAGTCCAGATGGGCAACGCATGCTGGGAGCTGTACTGCCTGGAGCACGGCATCCAGCCCGATGGTCAAATGCCCAGTGACAAGACCATCGGAGGGGGAGACGACTCCTTCAACACCTTCTTCAGTGAAACTGGAGCTGGCAAACATGTTCCCAGAGCCGTCTTTGTGGACTTGGAGCCAACGGTCATTGGTAGGATCGGTGTGTTCTGATGATCAGTAGTTTAAAAAACTAAAGAGACCATATCCATGTTATCATCTGATTACAGATGAGATCCGAACCGGAACCTATCGTCAGCTCTTCCATCCTGAGCAGCTGATCACTGGAAAAGAAGATGCAGCCAACAACTACGCTAGAGGTCATTACACAGTTGGCAAGGAGATCATCGACCTGGTTCTGGACAGGACCCGTAAACTGGTTAGTTTACCTAGACATACTTAATATTCTTCATCAGGCATCATATATCACAGTGTAGTAATTAATACAAACCCACAGGCCGACCAGTGCACAGGACTCCAAGGTTTCCTCATCTTCCACTCCTTTGGAGGAGGAACAGGCTCTGGCTTCACCTCGCTGCTGATGGAGCGTCTCTCGGTCGACTACGCCAAAAAATCCAAACTGGAGTTTGCCGTTTACCCGGCTCCTCAGGTGTCCACGGCTGTGGTGGAGCCCTACAACTCCATCCTGACCACCCACACCACCCTGGAGCACTCTGACTGTGCCTTCATGGTGGACAACGAGGCCATCTATGACATCTGCCGCAGGAACCTGGACATCGAGCGTCCCACCTACACCAACCTCAACAGGCTAATCGGACAGATCGTCTCCTCCATCACCGCCTCGCTGCGCTTTGATGGCGCCTTAAACGTGGACCTGACGGAGTTCCAGACCAACCTGGTGCCCTACCCTCGTATTCACTTCCCTCTAGCCACTTACGCTCCAGTTATCTCAGCAGAGAAGGCCTATCACGAGCAGTTATCTGTAGCAGAGATCACCAACGCCTGCTTTGAACCAGCCAATCAGATGGTGAAATGTGACCCCCGCCACGGAAAGTACATGGCCTGCTGCCTGTTATTCCGTGGAGACGTGGTTCCTAAAGACGTCAACTCTGCCATTGCCACCATCAAGACAAAGCGCACCATCCAGTTTGTGGACTGGTGTCCCACAGGCTTCAAGGTGGGCATCAATTACCAGCCTCCCACTGTGGTCCCCGGAGGAGACCTGGCCAAGGTGCAGAGGGCCGTGTGCATGCTGAGCAACACCACGGCCATCGCCGAGGCCTGGGCTCGACTGGACCACAAGTTTGACCTGATGTACGCCAAGAGGGCCTTCGTCCACTGGTACGTCGGAGAGGGGATGGAGGAAGGAGAATTCTCAGAGGCCAGGGAGGACATGGCTGCGCTGGAGAAGGATTATGAAGAGGTGGGAACTGACAGCATCGGGGATGAAGGAGAGAATGGAGAAGAGCACTAAGAGTTTAAAGCAAGACGTTAAATGTATTTCCACAACTAAGTCAGTCATAAAGTAGCTTCATTATCATGTGTAGCCTTTATACTTCAAACAACAATGAAATATGGAAAATAAAGCAGAAATACTAAACGTTTTCATATTTTATTTGTGTTACAGTTTGTCAAAATGGGTAATAAATTCTGCCTTGTAACAATAAGAGGTGTGGCACAAATAACATCCCTATTGTGTGGTGATAATTACTTTCTCACCCTGTGTGTGTGTGTGTGTTCCTGTAGATATCACTTAGTGACGACAAATTTCGTTTTTGTTTTTTTTAGTGAGGACATTTTGGCAGGTCCTCACTAATGTTGATCCAAAAACAGGGATATTTAAGGGTCAAGACTGGCTTTTAGGGTCAGGGTTAGAATTAGGTTTTGGTTAGGCTTAGGGATTGTATTATGTCAATGAGTGTCCTCACAAGGATAGAAGTACAAACGTGTGTGTGTGTGCACTCCAGGAATTAGAGTTTGCCCCTGAGAACAATGCAAACACAAATTTCTGAGCAACCGACTCGCCTGTCAGGATCAGTTGACATTCGAGAGCAAACAAGGCCTGAAAAGAATAGGTGTAACCAGGGAAGCTAAACGGGAGTGTGTGTGAAAACCACTCGGTATGTCACAAGGGTCACCGTCAGATAAAGGGCTGAAACAAAACAGACATTTGAACTCAGAACTAATACAATAGTTTTGTCAGTGACTAGAATTTATTCAAGAGTTCTATCAAACATCACCAATCTAAGTCTCTTAGGGGTGATTCCTCAGGGGGGATCAGTCCTTTGGGTGCCGCAGGCTTCCAGCTGACTCGGTGTCACACACATCGGTTCCTCTGCAACCTGCCGGAAAACAAACACTGAGCTCCGGTGTCACCTGCCTGTGAGAGACGCTGCTCTAATGTTGTCACCGGGCACTCGGCTGCTGCCTTTGCATTGCAAATGAATCTCGACCAAAGTGTCGATGCAACGGTGATCTGTAACAAAAGCCTGTTGAGGTCACTCTGGGGACGTATCAGCTTTCACGTCTTTGCGTGATTAGAAAACAGAGGCTCAAAATGTGTCATGTTAACAAGGTCAAAATATAATTTGAGCAGTGTTTCATTAATAGTGGATATTTTTCATATACACAACCTTTCTTTTTTGCTTGGTAACTGAACATTGTTGATCAGGGAGAACGTGTCCTCGAACCTGTACCTGTTTACTAAGGGAAGTTGCTTTGCAAAGAAACTTCTAACCTGCCTTATACGTAAATTGCGAAGGATGCAAACAGTTTTGTATCGTACTTCACACGAGCTGGGGGCACTCCTCAGCAGCCAGCGGTCCTTGGATCTCTGCAGGGGAGCATACCAATGCGTTTTCTGTTTTGTGTTCTCCCTCCTCATCTTTCATCACAGGAGCTGCTGTTTGCTTCTCCAGCTCCTCCAGTTACCACAACACGCCGAGCTGTTGCCTAGTGATGCTGCACTATAAAGCAGCGCCACGCATTCTTACCTCACACAACATCCCCAGCCACTCATCTCAGGTGAACGAGGGACTGCTTCCACAGGTGAAAACATGGTGAGGACCACTTTTATTTAATGCTTCCTGACAAGTGAAGAGAGACATTTTGTCAGTTAGTATACTATTTTGTAAAGCTGGGTCTGTGTTTGGTCATGGTGCCTCTAAAATATTCACGTCACATATTTTGAACATACTGAACTGCGGGATGCCTCTCGCTTGGCTCTGTTACTATGTGACGGATCAAGTGACTTCTGCTTTCAGAGACCTACACTGTGCCACTTGCTTTAACTCATGACCTTTGATATTTTTTAGCTAAAAGGCAAACTTTTAAATACAGCTGACATATTCAGGTTTCTGTTTTTTTCTTGGTTGTGTTGTTGTCATTCAAATTTTAAATTGGCTCTGTGATTTAGTTTAAAAAAGTTGTCTTTTTAAAGATCTTGTCATTTGTTTCACTTGTTGTTGTAGCGTGAGTGCATCTCTGTCCACGTTGGCCAAGCTGGATCCCAGATAGGCAATGCATGCTGGGAGCTGTACTGCCTGGAGCACGGCATCCAGCCCGATGGTCAAATGCCCAGTGACAAGACCATCGGAGGGGGAGACGACTCCTTCAACACTTTCTTCAGCGAAACTGGAGCTGGCAAACATGTTCCCAGAGCCGTCTTTGTGGACTTGGAGCCAACGGTCATTGGTAAGATCGGTGTGTTCTGATGATCAGTAGTTTAAAAACAGTTAACTGGTTTAAAAAACTAGTGACCATATCCATGTTATCATCTGATTACAGATGAGATCCGAACCGGAACCTATCGTCAGCTCTTCCATCCTGAGCAGCTGATCACTGGAAAAGAAGATGCAGCCAACAACTACGCTCGAGGTCACTACACCATTGGCAAAGAGATCATCGACCTGGTTCTGGACAGGACCCGTAAACTGGTGAGTTTACCTAGACATACTTAATATTCTTCATCAGGCATCATATATCACAGTGTAGTAATTAATACAAACCCACAGGCCGACCAGTGCACAGGACTCCAAGGTTTCCTCATCTTCCACTCCTTTGGAGGAGGAACAGGCTCTGGCTTCACCTCGCTGCTGATGGAGCGTCTCTCGGTCGACTACGGCAAAAAGTCCAAACTGGAGTTTGCCATCTATCCAGCCCCCCAGGTGTCCACGGCTGTGGTGGAGCCCTACAACTCCATCCTGACCACCCACACCACCCTGGAGCACTCTGACTGTGCCTTCATGGTGGACAACGAGGCCATCTATGACATCTGCCGCAGGAACCTGGACATCGAGCGTCCCACCTACACCAACCTCAACAGGCTGATCGGACAGATCGTCTCCTCCATCACCGCCTCGCTGCGCTTTGATGGCGCCTTAAACGTGGACCTGACGGAGTTCCAGACCAACCTGGTGCCCTACCCTCGTATTCACTTCCCTCTGGCCACTTACGCTCCAGTTATCTCAGCAGAGAAGGCCTATCACGAGCAGCTATCTGTAGCAGAGATCACCAACGCCTGCTTTGAACCAGCCAATCAGATGGTGAAATGTGACCCCCGCCACGGAAAGTACATGGCCTGCTGCCTGTTATTCCGTGGAGACGTGGTTCCTAAAGACGTCAACTCTGCCATTGCCACCATCAAGACAAAGCGCACCATCCAGTTTGTGGACTGGTGTCCCACAGGCTTCAAGGTGGGCATCAATTACCAGCCTCCCACTGTGGTCCCCGGAGGAGACCTGGCCAAGGTGCAGAGGGCCGTGTGCATGCTGAGCAACACCACGGCCATCGCCGAGGCCTGGGCTCGACTGGACCACAAGTTTGACCTGATGTACGCCAAGAGGGCCTTCGTCCACTGGTACGTCGGAGAGGGGATGGAGGAAGGAGAATTCTCAGAGGCCAGGGAGGACATGGCTGCGCTGGAGAAGGATTATGAAGAGGTGGGAACTGACAGCATCGGGGATGAGGGAGAGGAAGAGGGGGAAGAATATTAAGTTTGAACAAACCAACACTGAACAGATCCTTTGGATATATGTATGACTTCAGTCTTTTTTATTCAGGGATTAAAAATGTATCTCTCTACATATTTTCAGTTCTTTTTCCAGTGAAAATCAGCCGGCTTGGTTTGCAGTAACTGTGACATTACTATTGGCGTATAAATTCATGCTTTCTTTAAAGGTGCTGAAGTCTCTTCAATTTTGACATTGCCAAGTTGGATAATAATGGATCTCTGTTTGACTATTGTATGGCTAATATACAGATGTATTTAATGAGAGATGTTTCTGATCATTCCAAACACATACATGTAGATATTTGTTTACCTGACAAGGCTTAAATCAATTACAACATGTATGTGATTGTTCAAAGAGACCAAGAGGAATTCAGTGTCTGGATATCATCTTTCCAACCGTACTTGTCTTTGTCCCGAAACAATAAACCAAGACATGTTTCCACTGGTCTTGTTGTTGGTATCTGATAACACAACGCAACTGACTCAATCCACTTCGCTGCTTGTGCTTCATTATCTCACGTTGCCTGGTTGAAAAGCTCTCGCAGCCATGCCGAGTGCTTAATAAAGCAACAGTTCAGCGGGATTATTCCTAGATTCCTGATGGAGTTAGGATTCACTTTTTAGAGTTCATTATGAATGAAACACTAGTTTTGCCTTTATCTGGCTACATGTTCTGATAAGGTATCAGCAAATGATACACTGAATTTTAATTGTGAAATTATACGTTCCTGTGTTGATAAGTCGTTTTTTCGAGCGTAGCTAAACATAGTCATCAATCTTTTATAAAAATAGTGAACAGATGTGAGACCTGCGGGCCGCTGTGTCTGGACCCTGGAGTCATGATGCCTTCACTGCGTCTCGAACATTCTAACTCCCACTGTGATGGCGCCTCGTGAACTGAGAATTGAGTTTCTGAAAGCTAAGTAAGAAAACTTTAAATAAAACGACAATTAAAGTAAAAAAATCTAATAACTGTATGCCGCTTATTTAGGAATAATATTGATATTCAGCGCCAGATTGCTGACAAACTGTGATATTATTGTGAATAGTATAATAATGTTGTGAATATTATTTTGGACAAACCCGTGCACTCGACCTGACTTGAAGTAACAGCTGCGGAGATGCAGTTAGTCCTTCCGCCCATCGCTGTGACCGCCAAACTCGACAGACACTCACCTGCAAATATATATTAATGGATTACGAGGCTGAACGCGGGGAGAATGAATATTTCGGGCTGAACGTGAATGCAGCACGGCCCAACGTTCCTTCCCGCCGAGACGAATTTCGAACGTGCGCTTGGGCCCGCCCCCTGCGTAACCTATAAAACGCAGCGGCGCCGCTTCCGCTCATCAGAACGTCCTTCAGCTCCCGATTCTTTAACGTCGGCTAGAAGGAAAGAAAAACTAACGTCAAAATGGTGAGTTCGATTTGTTCGAGTCAACGCGGGCGGGGTTAAAGGCTTAAATATGAAACGGCGACCGCACTAGTTCAGTTTTTACAGCACGAGCTGATCCTACTTGAACGCAGAGGAGGAACGTGTTGGATTAAAATCACTTTCTTTGCCGCTAACAAACAGCCGCTGGTTGTTCATGGCTCATATGTCCAGTGTAAAATCCGCAGATTAATTTTGGTGCGTTTCGATGATGGTAAACTAGCTTGTCGGCTGTGAGCCCGCGTGTCTGCGTCACGCTACGCGCCGTGGAACGAGGCCAAACTACTGACGCAGCTTCAGCCAAGAAAAATCTGAAAGCGGCCGGAAAAACGTCGAACCCGCCGCGTTTCCTCCTAGAAATGTGAATGAAATGAAGATGGTTTGAGGATTTGGTTTGATTTGGGGCAGTGTGCGGTCGACTGAAGGAGGAAGTGCTGGAGGCGCCATCAGATAACGCCCGCTCCGTCAAAGTTTCTCCGGAGCAGGCCCGCAGTCGGCGGGCCGGGTGGGGGCAGGGAGGACCGTTTCCGGTCTCCATCCTCCCCCTCCCTGTGGCGGGGAGGGGCACAGACGCAAAGGTCTGCGGCAAAGCGCCATGTGACCCGGCAGCGTGATTCAGCGGCCTACAGGAAGAGATCGCCTGAGGCGGGGGCGGCTCCGAACGTTCCCGCCTCAACGCGACTCACTTTTTTTCACATCTGCCTTTGTGCTAGAGCTACGTAACTGGACATTTCCTGCTTCTTTATGAGCAAAATAAATAAATACATAAGCAGGGAAAACTTGAGTATTTGCACTTAATCCAGTGTTGGTCTTTTGTCAAAAAAAGGTCAATCCAGTCTTGACATAAAGAACTGAAGACTCTCTGCTGGGTTCAAAATTGTTCTTGCTGGAAAATGACTAAGATGAGTTTATTTAGACTGAGGCCTGCATGACTAGTCAATTATTTTCTTGAGCTTCTGTAGTTGCTTTTTATAAAACCAGGAAACCAGGCCACATCCCTGTCTGATGTGGGTCAGAGGAAGAGCTGCGCAGGCAGCTGCAGAAACGGCCTCTGATGACTCATCCTTTAACGCTTTGGTGTTTGTTTTTTGCTGACTGAAGTCTCTGTCTCCTCCTACAGCGTGAATGTATTTCTATGCACGTTGGCCAAGCCGGTGCCCAGATGGGCAACGCATGCTGGGAGCTGTACTGCCTGGAACACGGCATCCAGCCCGATGGTCAAATGCCCAGTGACAAGACCATCGGAGGGGGAGACGACTCCTTCAACACCTTCTTCAGCGAAACTGGAGCTGGCAAACATGTTCCCAGAGCCGTCTTTGTGGACTTGGAGCCAACGGTCATTGGTAAGATCAGTGTGGTCTGGTGCTGCAGGTTAAACAGGTTTTGGGGATTTGGAGGTTTGTGAAAAAACAAAAGGTGATGTGATGGAAATATAGGGGAGGGTTGGGGTGCATAACTAGATCAACATTAGTGATGCCAAAGCAATTGTTTCATTTAAGATGTCAAAAAATACAACTGACCATTTGAGGTCAGAATATTTAATAGAGCAATTACTTGATAGTACATAAGGAGGTGTGTATTAATCAGCTGTAGTAGTTCAACAGCATTTGTTGATTTTGTTGAATCGGTAAAGTAAAGCACGACTGTTCTCTTGGCAGATGAGGTCCGAACAGGAACCTATCGTCAGCTCTTCCATCCTGAGCAGCTGATCACTGGAAAAGAAGATGCAGCCAACAACTACGCTAGAGGTCATTACACAGTTGGCAAGGAGATCATCGACCTGGTTCTGGACAGGACCCGTAAACTGGTTAGTTTACCTAGACATACTTAATATTCTTCATCAGGCATCATATATCACAGTGTAGTAATTAATACAAACCCACAGGCCGACCAGTGCACAGGACTCCAAGGTTTCCTCATCTTCCACTCCTTTGGAGGAGGAACAGGCTCTGGCTTCACCTCGCTGCTGATGGAGCGTCTCTCGGTCGACTACGGCAAAAAATCCAAACTGGAGTTTGCCGTTTACCCGGCTCCTCAGGTGTCCACGGCTGTGGTGGAGCCCTACAACTCCATCCTGACCACCCACACCACCCTGGAGCACTCTGACTGTGCCTTCATGGTGGACAACGAGGCCATCTATGACATCTGCCGCAGGAACCTGGACATCGAGCGTCCCACCTACCTACAACCTCAACAGGCTGATCGGACAGATCGTCTCCTCCATCACCGCCTCGCTGCGCTTTGATGGCGCCTTAAACGTGGACCTGACGGAGTTCCAGACCAACCTGGTGCCCTACCCTCGTATTCACTTCCCTCTAGCCACTTACGCTCCAGTTATCTCAGCAGAGAAGGCCTATCACGAGCAGTTATCTGTGGCTGACATCACCAACGCCTGCTTTGAACCAGCCAATCAGATGGTGAAATGTGACCCCCGCCACGGAAAGTACATGGCCTGCTGCCTCCTGTACCGAGGAGACGTGGTTCCTAAAGACGTCAACTCTGCCATTGCCACCATCAAGACAAAGCGCACCATCCAGTTTGTGGACTGGTGTCCCACAGGCTTCAAGGTGGGCATCAATTACCAGCCTCCCACTGTGGTCCCCGGAGGAGACCTGGCCAAGGTGCAGAGGGCCGTGTGCATGCTGAGCAACACCACGGCCATCGCCGAGGCCTGGGCTCGACTGGACCACAAGTTTGACCTGATGTACGCCAAGAGGGCCTTCGTCCACTGGTACGTCGGAGAGGGGATGGAGGAAGGAGAATTCTCAGAGGCCAGGGAGGACATGGCTGCGCTGGAGAAGGATTATGAAGAGGTGGGAACTGACAGCGTCGGGGATGAGGATGAAGGCGAGGAGTACTAGAACCATCTGCAAGTTCTATGTGGTTCGACAAGTTCCAGAAAGAAGCTAGACACCAAAAAGTAACTGGACTCTAGCATTAGATTCTGCAAGTTCCTGCAAGCCACATAAAGTTCCTGTCATGGTCTTTCCCCTGAAAATAAAGCTTTGAAAGTTGAAGAATGTCCTGTGTTTATTGTAGTTCTCAGCAGACTCTGGTTTGGCTTCTTATGATCTTTTGGGGAAATTTGATGAACAGCTTTTAGTGAAAACTAAAATTCAAATGACACAAATGTAGGTTATGATCAGCAGGTTTAAAGGTAATAAAGTGAGGTTGCAACACTTTTGGTCTTTCACTTATCGCTTTATGTAAATGTTCCTGAAAGTTTTAACAAGAGCACTATTGATGTGGCTTTGGAATGACACAGCTGTTTATGATGGTGCAGCAGGTTCATTAGGTTCATCTTGCCTGTGGAGATTGTGTTTGAATCATAAGAGGGTAAAATAAAAAGGTTAATTTGATACTGCAGCTTCATATACTGAGAGAGACATCCAGTTAATCCAGCAGATGGAACTAGATGTGGGAGGAAATGTATGACATACCAACTTACAGTTTCATGTACATTTCCTCCCATGTTATTACCACTTGTGTTTTTATTTTTTTTTTTAAGATTGCTGTTAAAAATATTCTATGAAAAGCAAGTGTAATAGAGGATAAGACAGTCTGGCCAAATAAGCTGCAAAAGAGACACAGATGCCTCAGTGTTTGCACTTCAACACAAAAGGTTTATTTAAAATATCACAAAATCATTTATTTTTTCATAGAATAGCTTTTTTTTTTTTTTTTTTTTTTTTTTTTTTTATTAGATTTTCTGACTTGCAGGAGGAAACGACAACACATCCAATTACTTCACAAACAGGAGGACAAGTGTTTTCTGCAGAGAAGCTACAGGCTGATCTCTTCCACTTGACCACAGTTAAACTCACTCCACATGTTATCAATCCAACTTTCCGGAGCCTTGTCATGCATTCAAACACATTTTTAGAATAATCTCGCTTCCTCCACATGAGTTTTCAGCGTCTTCAGACTGGAGCACACTGCAGGCCTCGTTCACGTGCAGGTTTCACAGTGCGAAAGGGCAGTTTTTAAAGAAAAAGGAACTCCAGTGTCCAGGTTGAAATACTGAGCATGTGACATAATTTTTTTATGGTTGCTTTTTTAAGAATGTTTAAAAAAAAACAGAGCTGCAAAGAGTCAGTTCATGAATGAGCCAATTAAGAGAAGAACCTACAACCGTTTGATTCTTTGAGCAGCAGCCGTTAAATTCCCAGTCCAGGCAAGACACTGAACCCCCAAGAGCTCCCTAGTTACTGCTACGTGCTCTTTACATCCTTTAAGGCTTTTTTCACCACAAGTTTTAAATTTGTATTCATCGCTGGTTTGAACTGCTCTGAAGAGTCTGAGTTATTATCAGTGAAGTGTGTAGGTGTTGATTACTGAGAAGACTGGAATGAAAATCAATTTGGACTAGAGCATTTGGACATATTAGTCTTTAGTCTGAGGGGACATGCAGCTGCATTGTAGCTTGTTTATTTTCATTCAGATTAGCAGTGAATGCAACACGCTGCAGTGCTTTTTACTCTTGGTGTCCCTGAACACATCACATCTTAATCCCGGTATTTTTTAGTTGATTTTTTGTAAAATCACCTCTAAGTTTTGAGAAAGAGAAGCACAGCATCATTCTTCGTCACAATAATCATCGTCATCATCACAGAGAGAAGAGGCAGAGTGGGTGGGGGGGAGTGGGGGCCGGAGTTTGTACTGGTCGTACTGGTTTCACTGGGGCAGAGCCTTTAGGATGGCGTTGACCTCCTCTGCCACGGCGGTCAGAGCAAACTCGAACTGGTCCTGGGAACAGAAACACATTCACTGTTCTGAGACAGAAATGGCGACACCTGCTGCTAAGTCCGAGGTACTGCTTTCTGCCTTTCACGTTGTTTTATTTAGCAGGATGTCGTAGAAACTACCAGAGAACATCTCAGTATGAACACCGTGATAAACTCAGAGGAACATCAACAAAGAGCAAACCTTGGTGCGAACCATCCCGGGCCTCTGGTCCCGGACATGCTCCAGCGTTGCAGCGATGTCGATCTCTTTCACGCCTGAGGAACAGCAGCAAGCACACAGACACCAGGACATGGGAGGAATCACGCGCATATTACACTGAGACTATTATTTAATCTATAGACTCACCTTTAGCCATACGATTCAGAACCATGTCAATCAGGATGTAAGTCCCAGTCCGACCCGTACCATCACTACGGAAACAACAGCAGAGCTTCTAAAGTACAAATAAAATTCAACTTGAGGCCTGGAGAACTGAAGCATGTAATGATGAAGCACTACAATGATGCCTCCAGCTACATCCTGTTCCCTGTGTCCTGCTCCTTCCTTGTCCTTTGAGTGATCACTACGCTGAACTTAAAGACCCAGATGTTTGTGATTTACCTGCAGTGCACAATGATGGGGCAGGAACGTCCTCGGTAACACTTATTCACCTTCCTGAGGAGAAAAAGGTGAAAGAGCTTGTTACTTAACTGTCACCGTTTACATTATGAAGAAGCACAGACAGATAGATAGAGGGGTTGGGGGGGATTGGGGGGGTGAGGTTCGGCAATGGACCTCCTGCTGCAGCCATATCAGTCCATGATCATTATTGTGACTATGCAACTGGACCCAGACTACTAGCTGCAAACCACAAGAATGACACAGACAGATATGTTCACAATTAAACCAAAGGCCCCGCTGACCTTCATCGCACAGGGGAGGTGGGGTAAAGAGGGGGAGGCAGGGCAGAAGGATGAAGGATGGAGGTGAGCAATGCTGCTCAGTGCTGCTATCGGGCTGCAGATGGGTCACGTGTAGCGGCAGTACCTGCGGAAGTCCAGCAGGGGGCGCGTGGAGGTGGGGATGCCCTGAGCCGGCCAGCTGAGGAAGTGGAACTGAGTGAGGGTCCTGGTCTCCTGGGTCTGCACGTTCTTCAGGTAGAAACTTCTCACCAGGAAGTCGTTACACCAGATGTGCTCCGACACCAAGTTCACCTGAGAGACGGACAAACACCAAAGGACTCAGTTACACCCCCCCACATTAGAGGTTGGACACACTCGGATCTCACCTCATAGATGTGGTAGAGGGACGAGCCTTCGTCAGGCCAGTAACGGTCACACTGTTTCTCTCCATCCTCCACCAGAGCCGTCATCATCACGATCACAGTGCAGCCGTTCTCCCACACCATCTACACAACACACGGTTACTTTTCTTTATTCATTCATTCATTCGTTCACTGGTTAGACAGTTGGTGAAAACCACATTAAATGGTGTCTTCCTCAGAGCTGTTCACTCTGATTGGAGTCCAGTTTACATGAGGACTTTCTGTCAGAGCTCTTGTAAAGTCACCTCTGAAATGAAACAGGATCAGTCAGCGTTTGTAGAGCTTGTTGAGAAAAGTACCAACAAAATACTCTGTTCTTCACCTCCTCAATGGCTCAGTGGCTGTGTAGATGTGACACAGATTGTGTGTTCAAATCTCTTGCAACCTACAATTTTCTTGGGAACAATAAAACAATTTTGAACTCAAGTTATACCGACCTGAGGCATAGCTCAGAATCAGAAGCACTGTGAGGAAAGACACATGCTTGTCTGATCAAATGGTTCTGTTGCTCAAAGATCTGTTTGGCCTCTGGAGAATGAAAATCTCTGAGAAGGTCAGTTCATCTGGCCAGCCACGTAGCTCAGACTGCTGGAGGATGGTGTGATGGTTTAATGATAGTAGGTTCGATCCTTATGTGAGGATTTTAAAGTCAAGAGTGCAAAGCTCTGAGAAAGGAAACTATCAAACTCTTGTTGTCAGAAGACTGTTAACACAGGACTCCGAGGTTTAATCCTTTTGAGATCTTCTGTCTTTAGTTAAATGTGAAAATCTCTCAGATGAACAACATATGTGTCAAACCAAGTAGCTCAGGCTGTTAGAGGACTGCTTTGATGGATAGAGGTGGTAAGTTCAATCCCAATGAGGTTTGACTTTTGAAGTCAGGTGTCCAAAATAAGAGTCAAAAGCTCTGAAAGAAGATGAACTGTGTCACACTAAGTAGTTCAGGCTGTTAGAGGACTGCCTGCTAACACAGAAGACACAAGTTCAGTCCTTATGAGTGTCAATGAATTTTAAAGGCCAACAGCCAAAGTGAAGATTCAAATTCCCAGTGAGAGCAGATCTCAGTGCAAAGGGGACCTGGTGGCGTGGTGGGGTTGTCTGCGAATATAAGACACCAGACAGTGGTGTTCTGGTTCAAGTCCTGCCCGTCCCAGTACCTGGAGCAGCAGAAGGGCCCCACTGCGACAGTAGTGGTGGGGGTCGGGGGAGGGCCGTGTCCTCCCCAGGCCCCCTGGAGAGTTGGAACAAGGGGGTTATGAAGCAGAAAACCAGGACTGTCAGAAATTTTGCTGAAAAGGATGAAATGTCAATTATTGTAAATTTTGCAGAAAACAGTGAGTTTTGAAGGGTAAATCCTTTTATTGGACTGTAACATTTGCTTAACTCAAAATTACTTTGTCACTGATCTATGAAACACAGGATTTTGTTTATACTGTGGTAAAAGATTTGAAGTGTGTGTTTCTCTCACCGACCTGCCAGAAGTCAGAGATGGTGTGTGACAGGGGGCCCTGGGTGGCAATGTAGGCTGGCATCCGGGGGTCATGCTCAATCTGGGGGGAGGTGGAGAGCAGGGTTACACAGGGTCAAAGTTTGGAACGACAGAACAGATTCTGAGAGGAGTGGACTCACTATGGTGCTGGCGTTGATGTAGTCGGAGCGTGAAGGGTTGATCTCGGCCTTCAGCCTCACCCTGGAGTGATCATCTGAAGGACAACGGTCACATTTAAAATCCACATTTCACGTGTCATTTCCCTTTTAACTCTTAACTCTATGTTGGGACTCACAGGGCACAGAGTCCGAGCAGCGGTTCTTCTTGGCGTTGGCGTCGCTCTGGGCCACAGAGACGGCGCTGGGTTCGGCCTGGTAGGAGCACAGAGCCTCCCACTCCTTCATGAGGCGGTCTTTGTTCCTCAGGTGGTCCTCCATGTAGGCCTTCACACACACAGGCCATATTGTTACGATTACCTTTTCTACATTAGGCCGTGATAACTGTGATACTGACCAGGATCATGTGACCGGTGGAGATGTCCATGTTGGTCTGGGCCGGCTCCTCGCACCACGATGGCGTGCTGCTGTGGGAGCTGGGACTGGGCTGGGCCCCGTCACTGAACTGGGAGGACACGCTGCTCACCCTCGAGTCAGCACTTCCCGCTGCTCCTGCTCCTGCTCCTCCACTGACACCGGCACCTGCTAGGCCTCCACCCGGTCCTGCTCCCCCTCCTCCGCTTGCTCCTCCCACGGCGCCCAGGGCTGCGGCTTCCAGGCGCCCGAAGGCGCCTTTGGAAGCCATGTGCTGGCGACACAGGTCCTGGTGAGCCAGTTATGCATGCATTATCTTGTTACGCTTTCTGTTATTTGGCTGTGGTTCGGATTCTTTAAAATATTTTAAGGTATTTTTGTGTTCTGCACATGCTCAGTCTGACTCGTTGATGTATAATATGTAAAACAACTCACCTGGTACTCCTGGTGGGTGAAGGTGCCTCCTTCTGGTCCCAGACCCAGCTTCTTCGCTGCCAGCCGGTGGGCGTGATGACGCAGGCAGGCGATGGTCATGGCCGCCACCAGGATGCCGCCGATGCACGCCATGGCCACCAGCGTGGCAAACACCCAGCGGGATCCGGGTTGGACTCTGGTCGCCAAGGGCAAAGCCTTCCCATCATTCCTCTGTGGTGGAAGAGCAAAGGGAGGAACTTGTCACCTCCCAGGTGTATCTCTCTTTAAAAAACATTTCCCCACCACCCTGCGTTCACTCCCACCTCGCCAACTCCGCTCTGCAGCACCTTCAGGCCCGTCTCAGACTCCAGGAAGTTCTTCTCTGCAACTGAGCAGAACACGAGTGACAAAGCAGTAACTCCTGACAGTAAAGTAAAGGATCAGTCTCTGTTGTGATTGCGACAAACCAGCTTTCTCGGCCACCTCTCCTGCCGTCAGGTTCCTGGAGTTGGGTTTGATCCTGAAGGTGATCGCAGGTCCGACGACGCTGCAGAGAAGACAACACAAAAGCGGGAAGACAAAGTCGGTCGGTTACCTGTGTGAATCTACAGCAACAGAGTTTGCAGTTTGAAGCAGGAGGAAGGACGAGCCGCTCGTTCTGGGGGCTGTGGCTTTGTGACCACCTGGTCCTACCTGATGTTGATGAAGGAGCCGGTGGAGAGGCGCATCCTCTCTGACAGCAGCTCCAACAGACGCACCCCATCGTTCAGACTGAGGGGGCTGCAGCGACAAAACACACACACACACATTCATACAAACACACACACAAACACAGAGACATGAGCAGATGCGCACACACACACACACACACACACACACACACACAGACACACACACACAGACACACACACACACACAGACACACACAGACACACACAGACACAGACACACAGACACACACACACAGACACACACAGACACACACACACACACAGACACACACAGACACACACACACCTTTGGTTGGTGACGATGTAGCCGAATTCTTCGGTCTCTGCCTGAGGTTTCCTGTCCACTTTGGACGACACAGTGGGGGGCGTCTCTGGTTTGGGGGCCTTGCTGGTGGCGGCTGGAGCCGGGGGGGCCGCCATTTTATACGCCATTGAACTCTCTGTCATCTAAAGGCCAAATAAATGAAGCACCTGGTGAAAAGCGTGATTACTGACGTACTGCATTTGATGTCAGACATCTTGACGTGCAGACTCACCTTCTTTCCTGTGGCAGCATTGTTTCCATATTTATCTGGATTGTAAACACAATCAAAGACTCATTATCAAGCGTGTGAAATATATAGTATTAGTAAGTATTTCATTTTTTGCAGAAAGAAAATAGAATCTGCGTTAGAATTAGAGAACGACCTTTGGCTTGTTTGGGGACGAACGAGTTCTCGAGCTGCAGCTGCTTCAGGGCGGCCGGCAGATTGTCTTTCTGCTCGGGGGACAAATCCTTCACGTTGAGGCCGTAGTAGTCGAGCAGCAGGGCCAGTCTGTGCAGAGAGCGCTCTACAAATCCCAGAGAAAACCGGAGACGGAAGAGTTCCGAGAATGAGAAGGTAATAGATTACATTTGGACTATTGAATTTTCCTCCACTGCAAGTGTTTGAGAAGTCAAGCACAGATACTTTAGCTTCAGTTAAGACATTGAGAGTCATGGTTGACCAGCGTCTCTCGGGTTTTTCCTCACCATCCAGGCCGGACAGAGCGTCATAGTCCTTCTGCGCCTTCTTCTCCGCCTGCTCTTGTTGCTGCTGCTTGCTGAGCTGTGACATCTGGGAAACGTAGTCCTCCCCGTAGTCCAGAGGGAAGTCCAGCTCCGGGAAGAAGGACGAAGACGAGGAGGAGGAGGAAGGAGGTGAAGGGAATCCCGGAGCCCCTCTGTGGCGGGAGAGGGACTGTGCAGGTGAGGAAGAGGAGGCAGAGGAAGAGGAGGAAGGGGAGGCGAGGTAAAAGGACACCAGGTCCTGGAGAAGCTGCCGGTCTCGTTCCAGTGGGTTCCCCCTGGATCTGGAACGAGACGAAGTGGCGAGGTGCGGGAAAGCTGGATTATCATCCAGGGAGTTGAGGGAGCGCTCCTCCTCCTCCTCCTGGTAGCCGTACTGACGCTGCAAAAACCACAAGTGCATTTTTGGCCACACGGGGACAGAATCACTCAAAGAAATAAGCACAATCGACAATCGTCCCCCCAACCTTCAGCAGATACAGAGCCGAACCCGACTGTGGTCTTATAAAATGCCATGTCATCAGATGCTGATGCTCCAAAAACCGATTCAAACAACCAATAACAGGGAGGAAAAGACCCGACACATCCATCACACAAATTAGGCAACAACAGACTCTAAGTGACTAGAGATCAGTGCAAAGGGACCAAAAAGGGACAGGAAACAACAATACGACAGCATATATGTGCATGTAAAAGAAACAGAACCCGTGTCTGTGCCTGTGGGTTCTGCCCACCTGCTGGTAGGTGTACGGGTCTAACAGGGGCGACTGCATGTGGACGGAGGATCGAGAGGGGTCGAGAATCATGTAGTCCACGTACTGCCGCATCACCTCAGGGTCCGCAGGATCCTGTGGGCCCGGAACCCTCTGGTCAGTGGGTCCTGAAACTCTGGACCACATGGCAATGAAAGAGTTATTTCCACAAAGATGACGCGTGCTGCTGCGTGACACCGTTGTGGGTTTTCTTACGGTTTGGGGGACCTCTCGTGCAGCTTGGAGTTGGAGGCGACAGCGGGAACGTGACTCAGCTCTCGACTGATAATGGCCTGGGTGACGTCGTCCCTCCATGTCAGACCTGAGCAGCCAGAGACACGCAGACATCGGTTTGCACCTGACCCTGAGAATTTAAAAGGCGCCTGTGTGAACGGGGCTCACCTTGCAGCATCAGGTCTTTGAGGACTTCCTGCAGCTTGTGCAGGACAGGTACGGACACCTGGTACTGGACGGGCTCCTGGTGAGGAGCCTGGCACTGTCCAAACAAACCGTCTGCACAGGAAGAGACAAGCAGTTCATGACAAGCTTCATGACAATACAGCTTCGTGAATCTTGAATATTTCAATAACCAGACTCCAGACTGCGCTGAAAAGATAAGACACCTGTAATCTGTGAATCAGATGTAAGGACTGAACCGACACTGAGCTTTAAAGAGTGTGTGTGTGTGTGTGTGTGTGTTACAACATGCAAACACACCGTGAGCACCGACATGTGGACAAGCCTGCAAATGCACATTTACTGAAACGCTGCGTGTGTGTGTGTGTGTGAACAGTGGTGAGTCATCACCTCCGTCTCTTATCAAACACACACAGAAGGGAGACACACCGTCGTCAGGAAAGTGATGTCACTGTTGTCATAGAGACGGACAGATCAGGCTGTGATTGGCCGAGCCCGGCTGACGGAGGGAGACCTTGTTTACGTTTCCCTCTCGCTCTTTCATCCTTCCCTTCCTGTCAGTTCATCTCTGCCTCGTTCTTCCCATCGTTTGCCGATGTGATGAACCTCTCACACACGTTTCAGCACAGTCACCCACTCACGTCACACACACACACACACACACACACACACACTTTCAATCCTCTCAGTTTAATGTAGTAGCTCCATCAGCTGCTTAAGGTTTTCACTTAAATTTAAATGGAGGCCATCAAATGGCTCGTGTTTCTGGAAGTCTGGAAGGCGTTTCTTTATACGTATTGATGAAAACTGGCTGCTTTGAACTGAAATAGACAAAACTGCGTAATCATGCTGGTTGTAATTACATGATACATGTTCAAAGACGTTTCAATGAGCTGATGTCGAGTATTGATGGTTTGTGGAAATCAAGATCATTTTTAGATGCAATTAAATGACATTTGGCAGTGAGAGCGCAAAGGTACAGGACAAACAAGAGACAGAGATGACACACATCACAAGGACACATTGGTGAGTGGGGTTTGTCTTTTGCGTATGTAACAGGGGCTTGTTTCCTCGTGGGTTCACCACAGACTGCAGACGAGTGTGCGCGATCTCACTCGTTGTTCCGTTTCATCAGACCCTCGTGTCGTGTTCCCGTCTCCAGCGACTGGGAACAAAACGTACTCGAGGTGGACGGGAGGAGACGCCGCACATCAATAATGCAGCCGCCTGTGTCGGGCGGGAAAAAAGCTGTGAGGCCGCGGAGGATCCCAGACGTGCACTAACAGGAGAGATGGGGGCTTCAGAGGAAACCCACCGAAAAAGCCTCAAAACTTAGACCATGTTTGGTCCCTGAACTGTAGCTCTGCATAAGTCATAAATAAAGAGGAACAGTATCTGGTCTTTTGATTATTTCATTTCTTCTTTTTAATCGTGTTTTTTTTCTTGTGCATGCTTTTGTATTTCATTTGTATTTCATATCTGTGCACTCGGCGTTTTTCTTGCGTTATTTCTCCTCGCGCACTTTGATTTGCAGACATTTGTGAAAAGCTGCTACATCAATGAAGTTTGATTGAGTGACTAATACTCAGCATTTCTAACGCAGCACAGCTGGCTTGGCTCAGGGGGTCCGTACCTGCCCTGGCCCCCCGGTGGCTCCGGCTCTGACTCGTGGCCTCCTCACTTCCTGGATTGTCTCCCTTTAACTGGCTGCAGCCAAGCATGAATAAGTTAAATGTTTCGCCCTGGGATCATTTCCTGTTCAGTTGTTAGTGTCACCTCAGAGCTCGGCTGCACTTACACCCATCGAAGCTAATCGGCTGAGGATCGAGAGCAGCAGCCATGTGGACTTCAGGGTCTGTGTCGTGCGTGAAATAAAAACCCCGTCGCGGTGTGAAGCGGGACACTCACCATCGTTGCACAGCTGCTCTCTGGGACAAAGCTTCTTCTCAAACAGGCAGCCTGAAAAAGCACAAGCGACAGTTAAAAGTCTGAAGCCAAAGAAGCAACAAGTGCAGGAGGTGAAAACTTGACTGTAATGCTGAGAACGTTTAATGGGGGACGTCCACGCCTGCTGCCCCGTCCTGACCTCTGAAAGAACGTTTCATTCTGTCTGTGCCCACACGAAGCCTGAAACGGGTCTGACTTCATGGGACCAGCTCAGTCAGACTCTAAAGTCCCTGCAGACCCAGACAGGAAGAGCTCCATAATGGCCCGTAATTGAATATCGAGTGGATATTAATGAGCAGATTAGAGACGTCACTGCCGACTCTCGAGCAGGATCCCATCGGCTTTGGTCTTTTGGCTTCCTGCTGTGTGGACACCAGCTGATCTAATCAAAATGGACTGGATCATAAAACTGCTCTAAGGTTCGTGCAGTCCAAAGTGCTGCTTGACGTGGACACAAACACTGGGCCTGTGCAGCCCCGCTGACCCGGGGACGCTCCATAAACACGGCTAAACATAGAAGGCAGAGACATCCGTCCGTCCGTCCGTCCGTCCACACGATGACTAATCTGCGCTCCCCTCCACCCACACACCCCTCCTCTCTCTGACTAGGCTGCTGCTAGAAGCTCAGAGTCCTGTTTAAGCTGTCCATCATCTCAAGGACACCCCCCCCTCCTCCTGGACACTCTTTGCTCTGTTTTCAGTTGCTTTTCCAATTAGCTTCCTGTTTATCATAGAGTTTAAGTTTCATTAAACACTAAATATTCAACAAAACAAAAATAAATGCAGAGTAATTATCTGCATCTGGTCTTTTGATGATTATATGTATTCTTTATAATCGTCTTTTATTTTCTTGTGCATCATTCTTTGAAGCAGTGTTCATCACAAACCTTTATTTATCTGTTCCGTGTCTTTTTGGTCATTTCGTTTCTTTTCCACCTACTTTTCCTACATGATCCTATTTTGGGCCTAATTTTGGGATCGTTTTCGTGCAGTAATCTTTGCTCTCTGCGTGGACATTGAAGGTCGCCTTTGACTCCCTTTTGTGGCACTTATGATTTTAAAACCCGTGTCTTCTGAGAGACGTAGAGGCCCAGCTGGGGCCTCGGGACCCCTCGGACCCCTGGGCCTGTGCATTAATCCCTTTAAAACCACGTGCTGTTGATTCTCCACCGAGCAGCTGAATATTCATCCTGACCAGCTGGTTCACGGCAGTTTATGCTCCAATGTATGAAAATGACTTCTGTGTAAGATCTGCCCCAGGACCTTAGTGCAGTTACTAAGACACGTAACCGAAACCGCGTCTCCCAGTGAAGACAAACCTTCCGGCTCTGGCAGATGTTACACCTGTCTAAAAGCTCAACGCTCCGGCCTGCGCAGGGATTTCCCGCACATCAGCGGAAGCTCACTAAGGTTTGTGATTAACCCAGGGCCGCAGCGCTCAGCTCCTGTTTGATTTCAGCCGAGCAGAGGAAGCGTGAAAATGAGTCATCTCGGAGGTGGCTGCAGGATGAAGCCACTCCGTGTGATTCCCTGGGGAAACTCCTCCAGAACTTCACTCTGCAGAGAGACACGCTGCTGTTCTCCTCAGATGCTCCGGGACTAAACCCCACCAAGACAAACCCCACCTCCAGGGAGTGACGAGGACGATGATGAGGAAGATGACTGTGGACCTGTGGTGTCGGCATGAGCGATAACAGAATGAAGAAGTGTTGGATAAAAGTACGGGGGTGGATTTAGAGTTTACTGAGGCAGCAGCGTCCAAGGACAGTTTGGAGAGAACATCACCTTCTGTGCCTACGAGTGTGTGTGTGTGTGTGTGTGTGTGTCTGTTCCAAATGCTCCAGTTTTCACTTGAAATGTCTTTTCCTGCAGGACACAATCAGACTGACCCCCAGCCTCTGTTCCTCCTCCTCATCATCATCCTCATCATCATCAGCTGCTGTGTGAATGGAGCGAACCCTCTGCTCCGCAGCTCTGCGGGCTGACAGATGATATTTAAGGTGGGATGAGTCGACCCGAGCAGCGCGGGATCAGACCTGTGAGGTCGTCACAGAGGCAGCGAGGTCGCAGCCGTCTTCAGCTCAGTTCACCTTTCATTACGTCTAAGTTTAGAAGTACGGACGGATCAGGGGAAGACGGGTGGACAGGTCCCTCGCCCTCCTGTGCAGGAGCCCAGACTGACAGACACCTTTGGTTTTGGTTTTTGTTGGTGGTAAAATTACTTTTGGACAATTTTTAGTCATTTTGTGCGATGTTAGATCTTCTTTGTGTTGACATATATTTACTTCCATTTATGTTTCTTTTTCTCAGCGGTCGGAGGTAATTCAGCTTCCGTTGTCAGTCGTTCAGGTTTGTTGTGTCTCTGTTTTGGACGTTCTTCATGCATCTGTGGTCATTTGTGTCTACGCTCTGCTTCCTCCGGCTTCGTTTGGGGCACGTCTCGCAGCAGAGCTCCTCCTGACCACAGCCCTGTTCCAGACAGACCTGGGATTCTGTTTATTTCCATCCGAAATGAAAATCAATAAGGCGACTCTGGAGACCTGCAGACGTGTAATCCATCACAGCGAACATCAGCCCTGCGTTATGTCCTTTTAGTTTTCAGAAAACCGATTACATTTGCCTTATGTTGCTTCTTATTGCATCACCGGTTTGAGATTCCAGCTGATGAAACTATGAATTACTGACTTTATTTAGTCAACGTTAGCAGAAGCAAACAGGAATCCGCATGCAGCTGGACTGCATGAACGGACACAAAGTCCCACCAAGTCCCTAAAGAAAATGAGTTGATCTGTGGACAGCCGTGCTCCTCTTTGGATGCTCCCGGCTTGTTTCCAACTTGAGCACACTGTGCTTGACTTTTTGGTAAATTCTGCTGATCATCTCCTGTCTATTTATGGCTGTCAAGTAGTTTTTCTAACTGGGCTCTGAGACTTTGGGACTAAAAGACATGAACAGTAATGTCACAGTGGTCCCATTCGATGAGCCGTCCACGCTGCAATGAGTCACTTTGCCTGAATGGGCTAAAATGGGCTGGAACCAGGTCGTGCTTGCAGTTGCAGCTGCAGCTGTCTGCATCATGTCATGTACATTATCTGTTATGAGTCATTACTCCAGCACTAAGAATTCACATATTCAGTTCTGCAGAACACAATGAAATTATCTCACAAATCTGAGTAAACCCCAGACAAACAGAACATCACAAAGCGAGTCCGTTTCCTTACAGAAACACTTTTATGCAGGTGACATCCTGTTAAACTGTCTGCAAGACTCAGCACGGGGACAGATCTGACTAATTATGATTATCAGCAAACTCACTAGCAACCTGTTCTGTATTAAAGTCTGTATTAAAGCTCTACTTGAGCCTCAAGCTCGAGGGATCCTGTTCCTCGCTTTAGGCCCTGAAGCGTTGGGCCTGCCTGACCTTTGACTGTGAAGCTGCACTCACACTGAATGACAGTGGGTATATTAAGAGCAGATAATAAAGCTCCCCGCGGAATCCAGTCCAACCATGTTCACAGCATCAAATCGGGCTGAGCCGCGGTGCTGAAGCTCTGCACTGTGCTCGAACCGTGGAGGAGGCAGGAAGTCAGAGTAATTACTGCGAGCGCACAGAGCTGAGGGCTCGGCTCTGAGTCACGGCTGCGAGCACAATGTCCAATAATGTTGCTTCACTCACATTTCACCTGTGCTGCCGCAGCAACAGTGACATGTGAGAGAACTGTGTGGCATCCTGGGGAGGCTTCCGGATTTCATTTAGAATTAAACATTGGCTGCCATTCATAC
>CM065170.1:34385050-34495050 GCA_033026295.1 Channa striata
TAACTGGTAATTGGGGTGCACAGCGTGCGCCATGTCAGCGCTGATCATGAAGGAGAGCGGCGCCGCCTGCTGGAAGGCGGTGAGGTTGGAGGCGGAGGCGGCGAGGCGGCTGAGGATGAGCTCCGTCAGGTTGGACTGAGCCCCCTGGGCGCTCTCTGACCCCACCTGCAGGACACGACAAGAAACATCACTGACGCTTTGTTGGTTAAAATGACTTAAGAGAAAAGCAGCTACTGCTCAGACAGTAAAAGCTGGAACCAAATAAATAAACTACATGATTCATTACTGTGTATTTTGTTTAGGGCTGAGTCGTTTAAATTGTGAGCCACCATTTCTGCAGGACTCCGCACTTTAAATGCAAACAGATTTTTTTAGGTTCACAGTGATGATGCTATTCATCATATTAGCTGATGAGCGCCACAGAAAAAGTTTCAAAGTTTCTACTCTCCAGATCGGCGATGCATTCAGGTGCGAGCAGACTAGCTGTAAAGCTGTGTGGCTGCAGGATTCACAGCAGCTGTTCGAGCCTCAGGAGCCTCTCAGCGTTTTCTCAGTTCATGGTTTAAAAGGTTCGGTAAAGCAGCTCCCACCTCTTCATTATCATACAGCGTGACCATACGGACGTTGGACTCTTTGGACAGAGAGTCTTCAGAGCACGACTCCATCAGGCCCTGAGAACGAGAAGGCAGAATTAAAATGAGTCCGTTGACTATGAGACCAGATGTCTCTCTGAGATGAAGCGCAAACTAAAGGTTACACCAAGAGCTACACAATCTCTTCAGTGTTAATAGCTGCTGATTTTAGCGTTTGAATTCTGGACGCGGGGGTGGCGAGTCTGACCTGCAGGGCGCAGTAGCAGCTGTGCAAGTTGTCCAGCCGAGGAGAGTAAATAAACTCCTCGTACACGCCACCTAAGGCCTGCAGAAAGGAAAAGGAAATGAAAGAGGAGAATCTGTTTATATCGTTAACAGCTGGAACCGGATTCAACGGATTCCAACGGGACTGAACCGTCACAGTCCTGCTGAATGTCGACTTAACCAACGTGAATGAAAGCTGAAATATTTTTACACCGAGCTTCAGTCTGTTGGCTACTGTTACACGCCATCACCCCACGTGACAGGAAGTGAGTGTACTTTCTTGCAGACTCACCGCAGGCTGAGTGTCAGCCAGGCACAGCTCAAAGTCCAGCAGAGCTTCAGGCTGCACGCTGAGCTCGGAGCACAGCAGCTTCACCAGCGCTGGGTGGTGTTTCTCCGCCTGGGGGAGAAGACACACCAGGCGCTCACTCCTTCACCTTTCTCAACAGCTCTTAGTTTCTAAAAAGTTCAAACGAGGGTAAATGATGTGGGACAACCGCCCGTCTTTGCAGCCCTTATCGTCCCACTCTATTCAGGCATTTCCCTGTGTTGAAGCATATCCCTCACTACAAACTCTGGAACCACTACACTCATTCTTTGTGGCTTTACATTTGGGTTTGTCACACACAGCAACTTGTCCGTTACTTTCTCTGTGTGAAGATTTGTAATATTGTGTTCTGCTCAGAGAACAGAGAATCTGGGCCCTTTTACAAGTTATGCTGGAAAACAAGGCAGTTTTTTGGCGAATGGGACTTTTTCTTTGCACTCAGACTGGGGTCTGCTGTGGGGACCAAAGCCGGCAGAGAACAGATGCTTGTCCCACGATCACATACCACATGTTAGAGCCTAAATGTCACGACATATGATGCATGTTGGCTTCACCGTAGTGGCAGCAGATGCAGCGTCAGCACCAGGGGACACACAGCCCGTCTCCAGCTCCTCTTGGACGACAGTGGCGATAATGGGAACACTGGAACCCAAAGTGCAGAGTCAAACTGAGCCAACCTTTCACCAAACAGACATACTAAAGAAAAGCTGTGACAATGAGAACATGCTGGAAACAAGACAACCGTAAGGAAACAGTTTTGCCTAAATACAACTTCCAGATTTATGCTCCCATCCTGTGATGTCTGCTGTCTTTTGTTGTTCCGTGATTTTGCACGTCTTATGGTTCTGTATAGACTTGGGTGGTGGTAACTCACAGGTGGTTCTCCTTGTTGGGGCCGAAGGAGTCGTTGATGTCCCGCTGCAGGTGGATGGCCAGGTGAGGGATTCTGAGCACAGGCCGAGGCACGTGGACCAGCCTGTGGAGCAGCTGCTCGCCGCTCTGCACAACAGCAACAACACAGAGACGGAGAGAGAAGCCCGATGAATCATCAGAGAAAACATTAATGTGACTCAGCAGTGAGTGTCAGCAAATTCCAGTTCTGCGTTTTTACCTCCCGCTTCCATCCGACGTCTGCCAACATTTCTGCCAACCCGCTGCAGAGTCAGCAGCTAAAAACTGAAACTGTGACTAGTCCTGACAGTTATAACAACTACAGGTACCTTGACCATGACGCGGCCCGCGATGGTCAGGTCACGGTCAAACCAGGTGTTCCAGATGCCTCCACCATAGCACTCCACCCCGACCTGCAGACAACCCTGCTTTGTCTTCTTCGACCTCGGCTTTACCTGAAAATACACACAGGTAATAACTTCATGACTGACCGTATAAAGTCCACCTTCACCCTGTGGTTATGTGAATTAATGTGTCAAATGTGCTTGTTTGCTGAATTTGCTAAAATTAATTTATTTTGCGTCATTTATTTTTTGAGTGTTTCCCAGCAGACGCTGGCATGCGTTCATCTACTGCACCAACCAAAGCTGAGACACAAACACTGGCAACGTGCTGCAACATGTCGGCTCCCACAGCCTTCGACCACTGATGATGATGATGATGCAGCAGCAGCAGCGGGGCGGCTGCAGAGGATCTCACATCCTCATTATTCTGAGGCTCTGTGTGTGGGGGTTGTCAGCACGGGAAAAAAGTTTGGCGTTACTTAACAGGCAGAGGTGGGCAGGCTCTCACCCTGAGGCAGGGGCTGTCTGTGTGAGCTCCAATCATGGAGAAGCCATTCCCCGGCAGGTAGCGTCCGCCCACAGCAAAGGCAATGAGGCTGGAGAAGTTCCGGGTCACAAAGTACTGCAGAGAACAGGACAACAGGCTGAGATTGAGTCATTTATCACTTTAAAAAGACACAACACACTCTGTAGGCCAGACACACACGGTTCTGCTCACCCAGAATCATTATATCATAATAGTAGTTACACGTTTTGTTTGTGCTTTTAGTCCAAGAACTTGTCATAAATCCGTCATTTCAAACCGGTAAAAGCCACGTTAACTGATTCTGTTCTGCACAAAGAGAAAGCGGCCGTGGTCCCCGACGTTCTGCGGAGACCACGGCCCGACTCACCTTGCTGGCTGGTTTGATGTCCCACTGCTCTGTCTCCTTCAGCTCGATGAATCCAGCCTCCAACAGACGCTGTCTGCATTCGTCAAC
This sequence comes from Channa striata, assembly GCA_033026295.1. Lineage (NCBI taxonomy): Eukaryota > Metazoa > Chordata > Actinopteri > Anabantiformes > Channidae > Channa > Channa striata. The sequence continues at coordinate 34,388,451 of CM065170.1, forward strand.
CACTTCAGGACGGGAGACAAAGACAAGCACTTACACTTACTGGGTTTTTGGGACAGTCAGAGGATTTTTCTGCTAGTCAGCAATAAAACTGACAGACTGAGTAGAAGAGAGTTAAAGGACAGCATGAGGACAACATGAGGACAACATGAGGACAACATGAGGACAACATGAGGACAGCATGAGGACAGCATGAGGACAGCATGAGGACAGCATGAGGACAGCATGAGGACAACATGAGGACAACATGAGGACAACATGAGGACAACATGAGGACAGCATGAGGACAGCATGAGGACAGCATGAGGACAACACGTCCCACTGAGTTTTACTGCTCTGACGCTCATCGGTTCCTGGGTCTGGGTTTGGTCTTATCTTGAGCTCAAAGTCGTCAGGGCTTATCTCTGATCAGCCTGTTATCAGCCTGTTGTCAGCCTGTTATCAGCCTGTTGTCAGCCTGTTGTCAGCCTGTTATCAGCCTGTTATCAGCCTGTTGTCAGCCTGTTGTCAGCCTGTTGTCAGCCTGTTGTCAGCCTGTTATCAGCCTGTTATCAGCCGGTCTCCTCAGTGAACTGCACAACTATTTTTCATCATTGACACATTAAAATCATGCTAATATTCACTGAGATCCACGTGGACCCTTTGGACGGACTCACCGTGATACGGAGACGCTCCTCTGTTGACGAACCGCAGGAACTCGGTGGCAGCTGCTCGCACGGTCTCTGTCGAACTCTTCTTCATCTTCGAACCCTGACGAGGGGCAGAACACGTGACACACGTCAAACCCGCAGGCACCGAGACGAGCCGGGCTGCTGAGACCGTCACGGGCTCCTGTCAAACGTGTCCGATAAAGGGCGCAGCGGTGCTAGCTAACCGGGGCGCCGGGCGACCGCAGCTTTCTTCGTCTTCCTCCTCCGACCAAAGTCAAAGCGGTTAATCCGCGATGGACTGCGGCGACAATCGGCCACTTTATGGCTCTTACCTGCTTTAACCGGACTTCGGGACTCTGGACTCAGCCGCAGTAAAACAGGACGCAGAGAAAGACGCGCTCATCCGGATCCGCAGCAGCAGAAGAAGAACGAGGAGCCGCTTTGAGCCACAGCGCCACCGAGTCTGCAGCGGCCGGACGGAGCAGCGCAGCCTCATCACCAACGTTTCACAAGCGAATATGATTAAATTGCATTTCTGTGTCTGTTTAACTCCATCCTCTTAGATCCATTGTTGACTTCATTTAGTTATTTTGGGGCTTTTTAAAATCTGTTTTGTCTCTTTAAATTTATGTTTTTTTAAATATTTTTCTATAGCCTCATTTTTTGTGTATTTGTTTCAGGGGGCGATTTTTCCATTTATATATTCTCTCTCATTTTTAACACTCACTTCTCTTATTTTTAATGTTATTGTATTATACTATTTCTGTACATATTCCATATTGTGTCACACCTTGTGTGACCGAAAAAAACTTTCACTTTTTTCTGTAGATTCTGTAGGTTTTTGTTGTGACACCAAGACTGATTCCTGGTTCTGTTAAATGTTCTTAACTGTGCCTGGCAATAAGCAGATTTCTGATTCTCATTGTTATTTCATATTTACATACGTTTTTGTTTTATTTTAGTTATTTTGGGGCATTTTCTGGTTCTTTGTCGTCTCTTCAGATTTGTTCAGGTAATTATTCAGTTTTTTTTAATTTCTCTATGGCCTCGTATTGTGTATTTTTATATTTTCTCCCTTTTTTTATTTATCGTTTGTTGTTGCCTATTCAGATTCATTTTTGTCTTAATTTGTTGTTCGTCACTGCATTATTTGTCATTTTATTTGCCTATATAGACCAATTTTGGGATCTAAAAAAAATGATGACCGTCCCAAAGGTCGCCACCTGTTTTTTTCATGCACACACACACACACACACACACACACACACACACACACACACACACACACACAATCTTTAATGATGCAGCGTTAACATTAGATCATCAGAGTGGAGTGATGAGCTCAGACTACAGGAGGTTTTTTATCAATAATGGAAAGTTTATTTCGAGTTCCTGTGTAGCCCTGCATCACCAGGGGAACCGGCCTTATATAGTCCTGAGCACCGAGGGGAGGAGGAGGAGGAGGAGGAGGAGGAGGAGATTCCGAAAAGGATGAACAGATGTTTAGTGCAGCTGTCACTTCACATGGTCCGTGCTGCTGCTGCTGAAGGAGCCCAGAGGGGAGAAAAGCCACGTTCAGCTTCCTGGAGTGAATCCTACCTCATCACACGTGCTCCGACACACACCCGACATTTATAAAACACACGGGACAAAGTCTGGATTAAGGAGCTGACGCGGCTCCGGTCTGTGTAAATGTCCAGTGTCTCCCCACAAAGCCACAGTCGTGGTACTTTTACAGTGTTTCCATCTCATCTGTCAGTGTGTGTGTTTCCCTTCAAACACGTTTTCACCATCAATCATCACACACACATCTGTCACACAGCTGTAATAACTTCAGTCAGACCAGTCCCCGCTAATGGCTCGACTGGTCTGGGAATGTGGTCCCTCGGGATGCTTTTCCTTTTTAAGGCAGGTTGGTCACAGCCCCCTCCCTGTCATCACCATGTGAGGACGACGTTCTGAGAGTCGCCGTCCTCACATTGTTACGACCTGAGATCACAGGAGGAGGCTTTTCTCGTGAAACTGTGAGTGTGATCCAACAAGTTCTCTCAACTGAAGGATTCTCGTTTTGGGATCATGTGGTGATCAGTGCCCTGTTCTGTGTCCTGTAGAACTCTGAGTCCTTCAGTCCCCTCCAACATCATTTGTCACATCATTACAGTTAAACCTTTAAATAATGCAAACGCAAATGTGTTTCTGATCCATGCAGGACTCAGCTGCAGGTTTCAGTGAATCTGTGCTGAGTTTATCATGTGAGCGATGGAAAAGGAGCGAAGACATCAGCCTGTTCCGCTCTCTGCAAAACATTCTTCTTTTCCTTAACGTAGGTTTGGAAATTGTTGTCTTGTTGCACCACCAAGAGAACTGAAGGTGGTCCGGTTCTTCTGAAAGCTCAGAGGATCATGTAGACCAGCTTTAACGTTTCAGCTGTGGTTTTCACTTCACCACTGTCCCATCAGGAGGTGCAGGTCCGTGGATGTTTGTCCTAGACCTAGCGTGACTTCCTGGATGCGTCACCTTCGTGCTCTTGGACTAATTTTAGAAGGTCGGTCACTGTTGCTCCAAGTCTTCACCATTTGTACAAAGTGTCTCTGGCTCGGAGCCTCAGAAACAGCTCTGTGACCGGGCCCACACTGGTGGAGGGCGACCTGGACATTATGGGTTTGTTCATGTTGTTCTTGTGAAGCAGATCTGGAGGACATTGAGGAGGGAGTTAAAACAGCAGCAGCTTCAGTTTTTTGCTTCGACAACGAGTCATAAAAGACACAAACACACAAAATAAGAGAGACACAGACACAGGGACAAAGGGGGTGAAGGGGTAAAGGATGGAGGAAGGAGAGACACAACTACAGGAGGAGAGGAGACACACAGGGAGAGTCAGACACTGGGGGCAGTTCACAGGGAGGAGGGGTAAGTACAAATAGCCGGGGGCAGCAGCTTCTTGGCCAGTGCTCGTCTCTGCTGCCGCCCTCACCAGCCTCTCCATCCGCTCCAACATGGCCTCCTACAGCTCGTCCGCCCAAACCGCCTCCTCCTACCGCCGCACCTTCGGCCACGGCAACTACGCCTCACCTTCCCTCAACCGTTCGCTGCTGGGCCACGGTGGCGTCGGCGGAGGTCACGTCTCCTCCAGGGTGTACGAGGTGACCCGGACCAGCTCGGCGCCGGCCTACCGCGTTTCCTCCAGCTACTACGGCCGGCCACTGGCCACGTCACGGGCCTCCGTCGCCCGCTCCTACGCCGGCATGGGAGAGACGCTGGACTTCGGGCTGGCCGACGCCCTCAACCAGGAGTTCCTGACCACGCGGACAAATGAGAAGGCCGAGCTGCAGCACCTCAACGACCGCTTCGCCAGCTACATCGAGAAGGTCCGCTTCCTGGAGCAGCAGAACCAGGCGCTGACCGTGGAGGTGGAGCGGCTGCGAGGCCGCGAGCCCACACGCATCGCCGACCTGTATGAGGAGGAGATGAGCGAGCTGAGGAGGCAGGTGGACATCCTGACCAATCAGAGGTCGCGCATCGATGTGGAGCGGGACAACCTGGCCGACGACCTGGACAAGCTCAAACTGAGGTGGGCGGGGCGAGAGGGTGTGTGTGTCTCTTTAAGAAGACACACACATATATGTATATATATGTGTGTGTGTGTGTGTGTGTGTGTGTGTGTGTGTGTATATGTGTGTGTGTGTGTGTGTGTGTGTGTGTGTGTGTGTGTGTGTGTGTGTGTGTGTGTGTGTGTGTGTGTGTGTGTGTGTGTGTGTCAATGTGTCCTAAAACAGAAGAGAGATCTGTGATTTTAAGACAAGGTGTGTGTGTGTGTGTGTGTGTGTGTGTGTGTGCGTGTGTCAGCTGTTGTCTGCTGTTTGTTGTGGTTACAGGAAGTATTTTTAAGCTCTGATTGAGCCTCAGGTTTTAATGGACAATGACGTGTTGTTTTTGACATTTGACAAACCACGTGTAACCTGCAGAGACACTAATCAAGCACTCAAACAAATGTTCCCCTTCCCTTCAGGGTGTGAGTGTGTGTGTGAGTGTGTGTGTGAGTGTGTGTGGTTATGGGGGTCCTGCTGTTACAGGGACGACGGGGTCTTTCACGGGCCTTCGTGTGTCCAAATTCGTCCATGAAGCTGATTCTCACAGAGACATAACAATCGTTTGTTCATCAGAAGGTGGAGGATGAGTCATCGTTTGATGCAGTGGGAGGGAAACTTTATATAAAGCAGCTTTGACGCCTCCACTGTCCACCAGCTCCAGTCCAACTAAACCATAAAGACACCTGAAGACACGGAGCACGGAACCTTTACACACTTTGGAGACATTTGTTTCTACATCTTGCATTGTCAGTGTCTCCTAAAGGACATGTTGCATGTCTTTGAGGCCTTTACTTTGTCCCACAGGGACATTCTGTGTCTCTTTACCTCTATGTCGTTTCCTTTTAAATCCTTTTTGTGTTTCCATAAAGACAGTTTGCATCTGTTTAAGGGTATTTTGAATCTCTTCACTGATTGAGTGTCCTGTGTGGATACTGTGTCCATTTAAAGGCATTTTGTGTCCCTTTAAGGACATTTGACGTCTATTATTTTGCAAATTTTTTGTATATTATCTTGAAAACCAATTAGACGTCTTTGTGGTTGTTCTGTATCGGTTCAGGGACACGCTTCCTCCTCGGTGTCCAATAAAAGGATGTCATGCGTCTCCAAACATGCGTAGCATCACTTGAAGGACATGTTGCTTCTCTTTGCATCGTCAGTGTCTTCTAGACGTCACTTTCTGTTTCTTTCTGGTTGTTTAGTGTCGTCTTGATTATTTTTGTAAAACCCATCTGACACTGCTCAGTCAAAACCTGCTGAGTCTGTTTTGGACGATAGTTTCTGCTTGATTTGCTCATGACTATGTCACTGTACGAGTCTGACCAAAGTTAGACTCACCCGCAGCATGTTTACGCTGTGCTCTTCTATAAAAGGACAGGAAAGAAGCCTCCTAATCATCTGTCCTTTCTCTGGCTGTGTGGGGTTTACATTTCCTGTGCCAGAGTAACAATGAAGACGCAGACAGAGGACAGACCTGTCCGAAAGCTCCTTCAAGGAGTTTCTACTCACAATAAATTCTCACTGAGCTTCTATTGTGCCGGTGCTGCAGGGGTTTGTGCAGGAGTCGAGTTGATTCTGGAACATGAAACAGTTACAGTCGCATTTAAGCTTTGGACGAGTGAGGGTCTGCTCTTCGCTGGGGGCTAACGTCTCTAACAGTCCGATTTCCTGGGATTAAGTCTAAGGCTAATTTGAAGGGAAACCACACGTCTGTTCTGACACTGTCACTTCAGTGAAACTGGAGTCGTGAAAGATGACCTGAGGAAGTCTGACTCACGACCTTTCTCCCCCTCCTCCAGACTCCAGGAGGAGATTCTCCAGAAGGAGGAAGCAGAAAACAACCTGGCTGCTTTCAGAGCGGTGAGTCGTCAGCAGCACACGACTGTTACCAAACAGAGGCGAGAATTCAGATTCAGATTCAAAAGAACATATTTCTGTCTGCACACACACACGCAGAGAAAACTCACAAGACCCGTTTGCATGAGTCTGTGGAGTCAAACTGGGAACGTCAAACACCAACGTCTCTACTTTACACTGAGTTTAGAGAAAACTTCTGTAAACTGATTTTTAAACTGCTGCAGGACGTGGACGCTGCCACTCTGGCCCGTCTGGACCTGGAGAGACGCATCGAGACGCTGCAGGAGGAGATCGCCTTCCTGAAGAAGATCCACGAAGAGGTTCTCTCCTCCTCTTTCTCTTTCTGAGTAGTTGAAGATAAAATAAAAAAACTGCTCCTATAAATATGTTGACGTCATGTACGTCAGAAAAACTAGGTTCTTCGGCAAATCACAGCTGCAGAAAAGGAGCGAATGTCACAGTTTATTTGAGATTAGTGTAAATTTTAAGCCTTTGAATGTCTTAGGGTGTAACTACCTGCTGAGTGTTGTTACGGCACAGCACTGTCCTCCCTCCTCCTGCAGGAGATCCGTGAACTGCAGACCCAGATGCAGGAGACTCAGGTCCAGATCCAGATGGACATGTCCAAGCCGGACCTGACGGCGGCGCTGAGAGACATCAGAGCTCAGTACGAAGGCATCGCCGCCAAGAACATCGCCGAGGCTGAGGACTGGTACAAGTCCAAGGTGAGACATGCCGAGGGTCAGATGAACAGCTGCAGCAGCAGAGAGTGACACCTGACCTTTGATCTTTGACTGTGCAGGTGTCTGACCTGAACCAGGCTGTGAGTAAGAACAACGAGGCCCTGAAGCAGGCCCGGCAGGAGACCATGGAGTTCAGGCACCAGATCCAGGCTTACACCTGCGAGATCGACTCGCTCAAAGGAACCGTACGTCGCACGCCGTCATTAACAGATCCCCGGCAACCTGCCCGGCCCCTGATCAGCTCACACTCTTCTTCTTCTCTAACTGATCCAGAATGAGTCCCTGATGAGGCAGATGAGGGACATGGAGGACCGTCACGGGCGCGAAGCCGGTGGCTTCCAGGAGACCATCGCCCGGCTGGAGGCAGAGATCGCCAACATGAAAGACGAGATGGCTCGACACCTCCGCGAGTACCAGGACCTGCTCAATGTGAAGATGGCGCTGGACGTGGAGATCGCCACCTACAGGAAGCTGCTGGAAGGCGAGGAGAGCAGGTGACATTTGAATCAGCGTGTGCACATGACAGACGTTTTTTAGACTAGATGGATCACCGACTGACATCTGTCTTTGTGGAGATGGTTTGAGGATCCAGCGTGATGAGCAGATTCAGCTGGCTCACACACTGATCACTGTCACCTTCCCTCTGCAGGATCACGCTGCCCGTGCAGAGCTTCTCCACCCTGAGCTTCCGAGGTAGGAGCACTGTTACCTGACCTCCCCACTAGAGGACTCACGTCTCCAGCCTGAACAGGCTCTGGAGACTGTGGTTTTCACACTGTGAGCTTTTAGCAGCAGGTTTAGCAACAAATTATCATGATCTGTAGGATTCAAAAATGTGTGTGTGTTACAAGTGAATCTATCTATGGGTTTATCTATGAATAACAGAATGAACCGATGTTTTTCATAGTGATGATGATGATGTTTCACATTTTGTCCACTTGTTGAAACAGAGACCAGTCCTGAGCACCATCAACGGGCCTCTGAGCTGCATTCAAAGAAAACTGTTCTCATCAAGACCATCGAGACCCGCGATGGAGAGGTAACACACACACACAGAAATAATAAAAATCAAGTGAAAATCTAAAGTGACACTGGAGGCACTTTATCATTCTGGGCCTAAAACAATGAGCTCATGTCCACGTTGATCAATGTTCACTGTGTTAATGCTGCTGTAAATAAGAAGCACATTTGTTCCTCCTCAAACAGTCACTGAAGTGAGTGTTTGTATTTGTGGTTTGAAAGTCAAACAGCTCAGGCCAAGACACAAAACGAGGAAGTGAAGAAGAAGAAACAAGCCCAAACAACTGCAGGGACACAGAAACAATACTCAAAGTGACCTTAAGTGAAATGAAATGACCAGAGAGAGACACAAAACAAGTCCAACAGTTCTACAGGGACAGGGACAGTCAAAATGACCTAAAACAGACATGAACAGATTCAGCATGAAGACATTTAAATGGGCAGAAGAAGACACACGTTAGCGCTGAAGCTAATTTAGCCCTCGTGACCTCTGACCTCAGCGATCTACATGAGCATTAGTGATGGGAAGTTGGGCTTTTTCGCACTTACGGCTCTTAATTAATTCTCACTCTGAGCCGTATATTTTAGCCTTAATTTAACCATCCTGAATGGTTTCAATCTTTTCATAAAACGTATTTTTGGGCTTTTTTTTGGAATACACACTTAATATTGTTAAACATTTTCAAACCTTTGAACGATCCACTGAACAAACAGGCCAGTCTTAACATTACGACCAGTACGATCCTAGTGCAGCTCACACCTGACTGGTGTGATGTGCTCACCAAAATAAAGTCCTGCCTCTGTCTGCATGGATTCTGGGCGGGAGTCGGGCTTCTCGTTCTCTGCAAAGAATCGCCTCCTAGAACCGACACATCACTAACGAGCACCTTTTGCCTTTCTGACTATTGTGTCTCTGCTCTGCAGGTCGTCAGCGAGTCCACGCAGCACCAGCAGGACATCATGTAAGAAGAGGACGAGCAAAACATCTGTCTCGCTTCGAGCGGGACGGACGAAGACACAAACAAATAAAGATGCTAATAAAATGAAACGCGGACACTTTGCAAATTACGGCCTGTGCTGTTGTTGTTTGAGAGCTGCTGCAGGTTTCCTTCAATTATTTATTGTCGGCTGGATTCAAACACATCTGCATCTTTTCACAGTGTTTCTCTAGAACAGAAAGAAGGTGGTTTTTTCTAACAATTGTTTATTCTGGCGTCGCTCGCACTGATTTGATTCTCGTGAACAGAAACTGAACACAGAAAACTGCAGTGCCAGTGGTTTTTCTTCTTCTACACACGGTGACGTTGGAGTGTTTTGTCCAATCAGGAGCATAATGGGGATGAAGCGAAGTGTGTGTGTGTGTGTTTGTGCTTATCAACGCAGGAATGCAGAGGAGAGATAAAAAGGAGAAGATGGAGGAGATTAAAAGGAGTCTGGAGGTGATACAGAGAGACGAGGGGCCTAATTCTTTGTGACTTTCAAAATAAAATCTGCTAATAAAAGTGAAGTGTGATTCTGTGCTGAAAGACGAGTCACACACACGGCTGGTGCACAGGCCCGTGGGAACACACACTTTATTAATCAGAGAGTTCATTTCCAAACGAAAAGCATGGAGTTACTGGCCTACAGGGGGCGACACCCTCCTCTACAAAGGAATAAATACATCAGCAAATAAATACGTGTCCGCCAAGAAAAGAAAAGCAGCTCAAAGTAAAAGAGAAAATGGTAAAAAGAGGGAGAAGAAGTTAGTCAGTGCTGTGGTTTATGTACAAAGTTCACATGGGTGCAGGAGAAGGAGCGGAGGGTGGGCTGAGATCATGCATTTAGACGAGTAAAAAGGTACAGTACACCCCCCAAACACACACGCGTCTGACTGGTTTTCCTTTAAAAATCTAAAGACAGTTACAAAGAATTCACATTTGGACATTTTGTGTTTCGTCATCCCGAGTAAAGAAAATCGTGACGGGAGGAGTCGTTGGTCTGAGCGCAGGCCGGTCTGTCCGCTGATCCACAGTCGCTCGCGCCCCCTGAGCCTATTTACACCGACACCTCAGTGCGTTCACACACTGCTCTGCAAAAGAGGAGTGAGGATGGAAGCAGTGAAGCCCGTCCGAACTGAGGGGACGATAAAAGGTGTTGATGCACAGGGTTTGGCTGGGTGAACTCCTGTTCTCCACATGCTCAACGCCCACAAAGAAGCTCTATCACCAGGATCTTAAGGGTTTTCTAAAACAAAATGTGTTGCCATCAAGTGCAGGAGTCGGTGAAAATTGCAAAAACTAGCTTTATTTTTGTATAATTCATTAGAAACGGAGGAGGATCTTTCAGCAGCTGCGGTCGATCTGGGTGAACTGTGATCTGTGCGGTGGGAGCCGCTCTGCACGTGCTGCCAACAGCGAACAAAGAGCCGAGCTTTGAGAGAGGAGGCTCTGCTGGACCTGCGTGAACTGTTAGCGACATCACAAACTCCTGGAGGGGGGGACGTCCCTGAACAGACCAGCTTTGATGATGATGATGATGATGATGACCAGTGATGCAAAGTGCAGCAGGGGTTTGCTCTGCGGTGATTCGCCCCGTCTCAAATCTCACAGAGGTGTCAGGGTAAATATGGCTTTGCAAAGGCGAATCCTCCTCGTAGATCCAAAGATCTGTGAAGCCAACTTCAGTGGTTTTTGCCCTGCTTGTTGTAGCTCGGTCACACCCCCATCCCCCCCAAACATCCCTCTGTGATCACATTTAATGCAAAGACGAGCCGTCGATGGGAGATCTGCCAGTGACCCCCGTCCCGTTGCTGAGTGCTGCAGTCCGAGGAGGGGCAAGGCACCCGTTTAAACCGATTCCCAGCCTCCAGACAGCAGTTTGACGCTTGAAGTAGAGAATCGTCCAGCACCAAGGGTGACAAAGGGCTTCCACCCTTTAAACATGTCTGTCCCCGTTCAAAGGAGGACTTCAGTAGTCCACATGGCACAGAAAGCAAATTAAAAATCCCGGTTTGCATTAGGGCCCTTACTTCCCTTTGTGGATGATCTTTGTTGGACTTTAAAGGCCTACAGGCTGAGGAACTTGTTGCTTCTGCAGCACCGGCTGAAAAACCCCTTCAGCTGTAGAAATAGCTGATGGACCCCAGATTCTTCATACGATGCCTGTGTGAGAACCTGAGGCAGGTTTGAAACTCTGATCCCTGATCTGGTTTGACAGGTCGTGTAGGTGCACGCATGCATTAGTATGTACTGAAAGACAAAGAAAAGAGGTCGAAGGACCCTCTGCACCACATTGGAGGCTCCAGCATTGAGCCACGAGGAGACATGAGCTTCAGAATCAACATTTATAAAGGGCTAAACATGTTTGCATTGTGGGTAAATCCAGCCCTTACTGGGGGATGTGAAATAACCCAGACTGTGTTTGAACCCGGTGGTGGTTTGTCGTAGCACAGACGTGAGGACGCCCAGGTGGGGAAGTGATTTCTGTTTGAGTGCTGGGTTCAGGTCTCTGGGAGGTGAGGGACATGTCAGACCCGCAGTGAAGGTCCTGCTGCTGCAGTGAGGGGTGTCGTGGAGCTGCAGTCGTAGCCCACATCCACCACGGCGTGGGGTCCACCAACCAACCGGCCCGGGAAGGGCTGCGCCTGCACCTGCCGTTCTCGGAAACTCTGGATGTAGCTCTGGACGAGGAAGAGACAGACATTAAGTAAAACCCGAATAATGCTGCTGCTCAAAAGTAGAACAGAAACTTTTTTAGCTGTGGCAGCAAACAGAAACAGAAACATGACCCAACCTAAAACTTAACGTGTTTCTCACCGGCGAGAGGACGTCGGTGTCGTAGCGGCGGATGGGGTTGGGTTTGCGGCGGTATGCGGGCTCTGCGTGGAGCTGCTTGGCCTGGTGGTGGTGTGCGGAGGAGCCGTGCTGCTTCTTCTTCTTCTTGTTGCGGTAGCGATCGTCTCGCTGACGAATCCGCATCACCTGCATCCTCCTCTGCTGCCGGCTGATGATCACTGTGCAGGACAGAGGCGTTTATTTCACTGCCTGCAAATGTAAGTGTTCCACAGTGGCTTCAGACACATGAAATACTCACCCTTGGTGTGGGAGTATCCCCCAGCAGTCACCTTCCACTGCACCACCACCCCCAGCAGCGTGAGGGCGGGCCACATCCCGAGCACCACCCACGTCAGCCAGCACACCGGTTTCCCAGGAGCCGCTTTCATCCGCTCGTACATGTAGAGCACGAGGGCAAATAGCTCCACGAAGTAGTCCAAGGCCACGGTGATGACCGCTGCTCCGAACACCGCCGTGGAGAGCGTGGTGAAGAGCCGCTGCCACTGCAGGGTGAGCACAGCGAACAGCATGCCCAGGCCAAGCAGCACGCCCAGAGGCACCCAGACCGAGCGTGGCGGGCTGTTGGAAAGCTCCTCCATGCCCACCAGGGTGGCCACGGCCACCAGCAGGCCCAGCAGCAGCCCCACCATGAAGAGGCCCACGCTGCGAACCAGCATGGTGACCAGGCCGCAGAGCGTGCCGATGCCCAGGCCGATGCCCACCGAGGCCTCCACGCTCAGTTGGGTGTCCAGCACGCGCTCCTTGTAGCAGAGCATGAAGATGACGACAGAGCCGAACATCAGGCCCGTCAGGAACATCACCGCCTTGAAGCAGCGGTAGCCTGCCGGAGAAGAAATGTTAGCGAGATAAATTAGTGACGTGCTGATCGGTGAGGAGGTGAAACGTCTGAACTTCCACTCACCGAAGAAGCAGTAAATGATGCCGAAGAGGCAGCACATGGAGCAGACCACAGAGGGAACCACCTTGTAGCGGCCGCCGGCGTGCTCGCAGCCATCCAGCCACTCGGGCCCCAGCTCCTGGTCCGGCTGAGCCAGCAGCGTCTCCAGCGTGGTCGTCATGGCAAACGGGAGAAGGGGGATGAGAGCGGTGATCAGGTCAGAGGAGACGGACGGGGAGACTATGGATCACCGGCCTGCTGCAGGTCTTCACCTGGGAACAGAAGACAGGAAATACAGGGAGGTTCAGTGTGTCAATGACTGAACTGTAACTTTTGTCCTGTCATGGTCTAAAACTGCTGCACCACCATGATCCAAAGCGTCTCTGCCAGCAGCCAAAAAGCCGACGGCCCAATAATAAAGTAGCTTATGAATCTGCGGCCATGAAAAAACAGATTTTGCTTTGGGTTTGCCCCCCCGATGGTGGAAACTGTGGATAATAATAGCTCAGATAACAGCGGGTGTTTGAGCCGGGTGGACGATGGCATCCTCCCTAAAGTGAGGGAGAAGTGAGCAGGTAATGCTCGACTGCTTTTGCGTCCCCGCAGCTTTAAGTCTTAAATGAATCACGACTTCTCGCTGATGAAGTCACTGTTTCCTCTTCTTCACTGCCACCTTCCGTGATTTCTGTGCAACGAAGCATCATCTCACTGTCTTTTCGTCTCTTATCATGTGTTACATGAATCTGTATTTGTCTTTCCTGCATTGACACTCAGGCCTCCTGGGCTGTTTCCTACATCCTTCCTTGGCTTTTCCTTTGCCCGACTTCTTCTCCTCCTTCCTCAGCTGACCTGGATGCCACTGCTCCTCTTTACTTTGTGTAATTAATTACGTCCCTGGGGGTTGGGTCCTGAAGGAGCAGATAAAAATGAGTTTGACAGGGTAAAATGGAAAGTCCTAAATCCTTCTGCTGCTGCTCTGACTTTGACCTTTAACCTCTGACTTCTCTGTGGTGTCAAGTCCGGTTCAGAAACTTGTGTCTGTGTGCTGTGAAACAGCTACTCGCATGTTTATGAGCCTTTAAACAAATCTGTCAATGAGTGTTGCCTAAACCACAACCTGCTCCCACCGCTCCTTTAATGAAAGCATCTCCTCCAGCCTCCTGGTCCTGACTGAGACCGAGCGGAGCAGGTAAACACGAAGTCAACCTCACTTTCCTGCAGGGAAGGTGGTTTAAAAAAAGCGTGGACACAAACAGCTGGGAGCCAGTGGTGAGTCCAGCCCAGTCTCAAAGAGTCATGGAGACGACACTGTGATGTAACAGTGAGAGGAGGAAGTGAGGTGACTGAGTTCACCGACACGACACCAGAATCTTTAAGCACAAAAAAACGGTTCAGATGTGTGTTTGACAGTGAACACACACTCACACACACTTTTTGATCCAAACATGTCATGTTAATAATGATCTGCTGTGAGAGGATTAGCAGGATGCCACAGCAGTGTGTGTGTGTGTGTGTGTGTGTGTGTGTTTTTTTAAGCTGTTTTGTGCCTCAGATCCAAATGTGCAGCGTCCAGGTTTGCAGACAGATCATCCTTGTTGATCTGGAGTTTCTTCTTCTATTGTCCGATTCAGAAACAGCAACAACAACACCACCGCTCTCCTCCTCCCTGCCCTGCATGTTGCCACGACAACGGCGGGATGCTGACAGGCAGCCGGCACTCGGCTCTGGTCCAAAGTAGGACCAATGGAGGAGCAGCTTAAGCTCCCATAGCAACAGCATGAAAGCCAATCAATGGGCTCGTCTGTTCCCTCTGAATGTGTTCGACGTCAGCAAGTGTTTGTGTGTGTGTCTATAGAAACCTCCTCTAACCCATAACACACAGCACCGCCACCAGGACTGGGGACCACAGTCAGAGCTTCACTCTGCATCAGCTTCCTGTGAAGCATCTGCTCCTTCAGCCACGTTAAAGGTGCTGAATTCCTGCTCAATAAAGACATGAAACATGAACCGTAAAAGGTCCAACCAATACGAGGAGGCTGGAGGACGGAGTCTGAGCCTGTCAGCCGGTGTTGTAGTTCTGAGAGCAGCACATTGATCGGCCTTAGGACTAAAAGACACCAAACCCCGTGGTTTAACCTGGTTCAGACTGTCCCAGACACACTGACACAGATGTTCTTCTCCAGCTCTGACGTCATGGCTCCAAACTCAGACGAAGCCTCCTCATGAATAAGGAAAACTGGGGCTATTAATACACGGGCCGGCTGAGAAGCACATGCTGCATCCAGTCTGACGCTGCAGCTCGGATCACTCGGGGCTTGAGCGAACGACGGACTCAGAGCCGCAGTTTGTGCAGAGATTGAAGAACAAAGCGCTGAACATTCACGAGCAACAGCTCGGACGTGTTCCGGATTGCTAGAGGACGTTACTGTGCAAACTCAACACTTTCCACATCAAAGAACTAAAAACCAGTGAAGCAGACGAAGGAGGAGGAGGAGGAGGAGCCCAGCGTCCGTCCTGACTGTCAGACTGGACACTGACAAATCCAGTCTTGGACACACGGATGCCTGAAGAATAGTTTGATGTTTGCAGCACTTTTACACACTGACATTGAAAAACTAAAAACACTTTCTTCAAACCTTCTTCATGCAACTTGTTTTCATGTTTGCACACAGTGAATAAAAGTATGACAGTCCAGTGAACTGACTGAGGGAAGGGACAACGTGTGTTTGTCTTTGTGAAGACGTTCGATCAGACCAAACCTGCAGGTTTTACTTAAACACTTTGCTCACGTCTCACAGAGCAGATAGTGTTTTGCTCCCAAACATCAGCAGAGCCCGGATTCACTCTGCATCCTAAACAGTTTTTCCCTGCAGTCGCACAAAAGAAGCTTTTCCAAAGCAGCTCCGACTGCTTCGCCACACGTGCACGTGTTTAAATTCTCTACGTGTCACCGTCTTTGTCACCTCCACAAATTCTCATCACGCTCTGACTAAATTCAGTTTGTGCCTGATGCTGTGTAGGTTTCATAACCTGTGACTCATGAAGCCTGTTCCACGTTGCTCCCTGTGGCGCCACTGAAAGACCAGGACCATGTGAAAACACAAGCCACACAGAGAAAACATGCAGATGGACATTCCTCATTCACACCTGCAGAGTTTGAATTAGCAACTGGACAATGTTCATTTAAATGAGCTTATTGATTAACTCAATTCCATGAGTAAAAAGTCGAGTTATTAAGTAAAAAGAAACGTTCAGTAGATGATCAGTAGGTGTAAAACTACGTAAAGGTCCTAAACCAGATTCCTGAGGGACTCCACAGGCTCTGTAGAAATGACCACGTGTCTCCTGTCTCTCAGGGAGACGGGAAGAAAGTTAAGCCATTTATTTTGCAGTTTGTGGATCAAAATTGAATCTGTCGCTCAGTGAAACTAACTAGGATTAAGTTTTACAAGTTGCACTGATGGACTGAATCTCCTCAAACATGCCTGGCGTCATTGTGTAGTTTGTTGAGTGTCCATTGTTGAGTGAGAATTAATTTGCTTTATGATCCTGAAACTCAAAAAGAAAAAAGCGTTTCCAATATTGGAAAAGTGTTTGGAACTCGTTAACTTTACTCAGCTACTTTGATGGGACTGTGAAACTGAAAATAACAAACGTGTAAAGTTTTTTAAAGAATTGTGAGATGTGCAACAAGGCCGCGAACTGTCACTGTGTCACGCAACACATGTCACCAAGACCAAACAACAGGACGGCGTGTGTCACCGTGGTGACTAACGCCAAACCCTCAGAGTGGTGAGTAACGTGAGCTGCAGAGGAGTGATACGACGACACGACACAACTGAGCCGTGACTGTTCCTGGACTGGTGCCAGTTCCCAACTTCCTGTGGGGGGGTGAACCCACGTCTAACCTATAGACGTTACAAATCAAAAATTTACAGATCAGAGAGAAAAAGGAGACGGTGTAAAGACAAAGGAGGAGTGATGAGACTACAAACTTCGCCCTGCTTCTAAAGGCTAAAACAACAATCAAGGAAACTAATCGAACATGCAGCAGCCTGCAGGTTGATTTTCAAACCTTCAATCTACTGATTCCCCTCAAGCAGATCATACAAATACTCAAATAAACCCACAACCACAACCTTAAAAAGCCCCTTAGTTTAGCCTTTAAGTAAATCATGGTTACTCTCATTATCTGAACTGCATCTCAAACAGCTGCAACACAAAGACCCAAAAAGACCAAAACCATCAGTAATATTTCACCTCCGTCTGTCAGCCACAGACACGAGGAATCAGCTGTGGGACACACGAGCAGCAGGTGGTGCAGGAGTTAAGACGAGGAAAGACAGCATCAGTCCCAGTCTGTGCTGTAACACGAAGCATCGGTCTGTGCACCTCAGCTCCAGGGATTCGAACAAGCCCCGAACAATGTGCTGCAACACAGACACTCATTCAGAAGTTCACGGTTCCTGTCTGAAAGGATCCGGTCAGTTTTTCAATGAATCCTTAGAGTTCAGTCAGCTCCCCTCTCCATCACGGGCCTGATCCGAGCGATGTCCAGAGCGAGTCCTCCGTCCTCAGCCTGTCTCAGCACTGGCAGAATAAACCTCTCTGTCCGAGGTAACAGGCTGCTGGGAGAGCAGCCAGGACACAGCCTGCTCGTGACGCGTCCCGCAGCTCGCAGCGGAACAACGAGTGTGTCACCGCTTTACGTGGCAGCTTCCGGGACAGAGACAGGGAGAGGTTGGAGTCAATCCTCCGGCCGAAGGCCACATGTGCACATGTCGATCAATACTGGCTGTGAAAACGTGTCCATGTGGATCAGGGCGAGTGCGTCGTCACGTGTCGGTGAGACAGAAACACAGGTCTGATGGACGAGGACGAGACAAGTGGACAAATCGGGCTTTGCTCACAGTATACACTGTGTGTAACGATGGAGGCTGCATTTGTTTTTGTCCACAGGAAAAGACATAGAAGACAAAAACAGAAAAGATCTGGGTCTTCGTTCTGATGAAGACGTGCAGTGTCACAATTCAGGGACGTCGTCCTTCGAAGTACATGAAGACCAACAGCGGAGACAAACGCAACAACACAAATGTTAAAAGCAAGTCAACTGAAAAGATCAAGTTTTCATAAAGCTGCAGATTCTCTGTCCAACCAGTGACCTAAACTGGACATCATCCGTAGACCAGACGGTTTCAGTGCAGCCACTGCGACCTACAAAGTCCGCGTAGGACTTAACCTCTGAACTGATAGACAGCTAACGTGAGTCCAGATTCATAGAGGCAGACTTCATTCAACAGGAAACACTTGATTTCATTGAAGAGATATTTGAAAAATCCACAGAATATAATGAAACCTGCACAATAACCACATGTGATCTGCTCTTTAGTCCACAAACCACTTCCTCATTAGTGAGTCCAGGGTGTGAATCATGATCCACGACCCGGACAGCTCTGCCAAGTTCATGAAGATCTCATCTGGAACAAAGTCAGGGAGTCTGTCCACCAGGACACAGGTCAGTAATCCAAAGGGTTCCATTAGTTTTTTTCATTTTAAAACTGTTCATCCAATCGTCAGTGAACCGCTAACAATGAGCCGTGTTTCTGTCAGTTGGTGTCCTGCTTGTCCCCAGCTTCAGTTCTATGTCGGCCTGGGGAGTGGTGTCTAAGTTTCTGTGGACCTGTCCTAGAAGCTGTTCGTTGGAACAGATGACTCACGCCTTGTGTCTTTTTTTACATTATTACGTGACTGGTTCTCTCACCCACCAACACCGACACGACTCTGCGAGAATGAGACCTGAGCGGCGAGAGGCCGAGGCGTCCTCACGCCTCCTCAGACGCTCAGCGAGCGGCTTACATAAGGCTGAGCGCGAACGGACACTAAACGCGGGGCTTCCTCTGCTTGGGCTGAACGTGGAGAATTAGTGCGGAGGAGGAGGAGGAGGAGGAGGAGGAAGAGACACTGAGGTTTTTGTCCCTGTCAGGCTGTTTTTAGCCTGTCAGACTGCTGAGAGCGAACATGTGCCTCCAGACAAACTATTTAGTCTGTAAACGTCTCGAAGCTCCAAGAGACGGACCGAGCTTCTAATCCCATCACGGAGAACAACAAGAGGATCTTTGGTCTTTCTGATTAATCAGCAGTTCCTCAACAACAGCAGCTGGAAACAACTGGACTCAGGATCACAGCTCATCACGCTGGACCGGGGCCTCGAACCCCAACAGACTCTAGGACTGTCATTGACACAGACTCAATATCACTCAAGAACTGAGCTTATCTAGGGTTTGAAAAACTCCAGGAGCCGAGAAACCTGAAGCATAGAAAACCTTAACAGGTGAAAACTGAATAAAGTGTTGAAAGATCCTCACGCATCAGCCGTAAAACTCCATATTTAAATGTCCTCTCATACTAAACCACAGTCGGTCATAAAATCGTTTTTTACGATCAAGGCTGCAAAAAAAAAGGTTTTTCATTATTTTAACTGCAGCTGACACTGACACTGACACTGACGTGAAACGTGAAATAAAACACTGATGATTTCAAACAAAGGTGAACGAGTTTTCTCTTTTTACAAGGGCCTGAACTTTTCAGCATCATCAAACTAAACGGTAATGTCAGTTTCACCTGCAGCTTCCCTCAGGTGTCCTCAGAGACACTGTCCGTTTGTCCGTCTTACATAGTCCATCTTCTGACTGTCTGCACCCAGTTTGTTCGCACTGAGCAGGAACCAGAGCTGGGATCCTCACGGCTGCTAAATTTGAACAGCAGCTGGCTTCTTTTTTTTTAAGGCGCGAAGACGCTGAAGAGACAAACAAACTGAGCGTCCGACTGTTGATTGTCAATGTCCACACGTCTACAGCACCTGTCCTGTCTGTCTGACGCCAGTTAGCTTCAGTGCCAGCAGCTCTGGTCACTGCAGGACCCTGAACGCCTCACAGCCAACTGACAGGGACCTTACAGCAGTTTAACGGGAGTGTGGAAGCTTCGTGTGGACACGAAAGCACCTCAGCAAGAAGCACGTTTTTACCACTAACTCGGGCAGAAACCAGCTCGTTTCCTGCCACAATCACCTGAGGCCTGGGGACCCAACAGGCTGCGTCTGTCTCCGTCTGCCTCCCAAACCTCCCACCGTGCCTTTCACCTAACATATGTACGTCCAGAACGTGTGCGAGCGCCTGCTGCTTCCCGCACAGATCAGGTTTAGCAGCAGGAAGCAGCGCTGCAGTGCAACATGGACACTTCCTCTGTGACTTTAGTGTGAACTTTATTCAAATGTCCAACCTGTTCAGAGACGTCCCGCCAGAGTAAAATGCATGAATGTCCTCAGGAAGTGAGACAGAAACTCACTGTCCTCACTTCCAATGAAGGTAAAGAACATGGAGGAACAGAACCACAGACAGAACCACAGGGAGCCGTTCTAGTTACCCACTTAAACCCAGCACCATTGTCTATGTAACCAGGCTTTTATTTTACCGAATCCTTCCGCTTTTGTTTGCAGCTGAAGCCAGAGATCTTCGTCCACACTGAATCAAACCCGTGAACGCAGCAGCGAGTGTCCGAACTGAAGCTCAAAGCTGCTTTTCACTTTGAAAGTCCACAGCTGAGACATGGAGGAGAGACTCGTCTCAGCTGGACCCATCATCCATCCCCCCCGAGAATCAGCTGACTGTGGATGATCACCATCACCATCCTCGGCCTTCATCCCCTGTTTTCCACCACCGAACCCACCGGGCCTGTGATGTTTGTCAGCAGGTGTGTGTCTGTGCAGAGACAAAAGCGACTCACCGTCATCATCATCATCATCATCATCATCATCATCATCCCCGACAGGTTGACGCGCCTGGTCCGCGCTCACATGACGCCAGAATCAGGCTCCCAAAGCCGGAACGCGGAGCCTTCGGACGACTGTCACCGCGGCGGATCCCGACCTCAGCTCTCCTCCATCGGGGAACGGCAAAAAGCGGCCCACAAATGAAACCTGGCCCGGATTTAACGTGTGCCAGCGTAAAACGGGCCTCCGGATCCCCCGGATCCGTCGGGTTCTGGTCTGGATGGATGGACGGAGGAGACTCGCGTCACGCGCAGCGGCGGAGGATGGAGGCGGCCTCCGCTGCAAAAAGTGACGCGTCCGGCCTCAAAGCTGCACCACGTTCCCCGATGAGGAGGAGGAGGAGGAGGAGGAGGATGGAGGGATGTGGAGCTCCGCTGTTGCCATGGTGCTCCCCGCACACACCGAGCCGGAAACCGCCCCCCCGCCCGTGAACGACATAAAGTCACGTGAGAGGACATTTCTTGCAGCGCCGTGTGTGGAAGTGACGTCGTCGCACCTTCAGAGTAATGTCACCTGAGTTCACCTGTTCACTGCTTCCTGCAGGCCCGCAGTCCGGATCAGAACACCCAGCCTGGGCCACACTGGACTGAATCACTTACATCACATCTACACAATACATCCAGTGTTTTTATTTGACTTTATTAAATATTTTATCTGGTGTGTGTATGCATGTAAATAAAGATATATAATATATCTTATACATTTTTATTTTTATGTAACATTTTTTATTTGATACATTGTATATTTTTCAAACTCTTGGAACAGTCACATTAACATTTCACTGCAGGTCGTACTGTATTTTATTGTGTATGTGACAAATGAATTTGAATTTGAACTGAGTAGGAGTTAGTGTTTCTGCTACAATAACGGCAGTTTTCATTTGGCTTGATTGGAAATGTCTTTTATTTTAACGAGGGGAATTTAAGTCCATTTTATTAAGTTAACGGGACTTAAATGTTATTTCACATCGATGGATGCAGACATTTGGACATAATCATTTCAACTTAGGATTTTATTTTGGAAATGCACATTTAATTCAGTGCTGATTTGATTTATGTCTCCAGCAGAGGGAGACATGGTTTTATCTCTAACTGTTATATTAAAACATGACCATCCATTAGGACTTATCATAAAATCTGTGTTAATACATATAGTCTCACTACCTATGGATTTTTACCAACTTAAGTTCTTCAAATAATTCAAGTTTTGACTAATTATTTGTGATTTATGGTCTGTATAACTTATTGATCTGAGCTTATACATTTAGCATTCAAAGAAAAAAACAAAACATATTTTCTGGATTACTTTGGCCATCAGAAGAATTCTGATGAAGCATAGCATTCTGTTTATCACAGACTACTTTGGGTCAAAGTTAGAAATTTGTTTTGAAACTGCTGAATTTTTTTTTACTTTGACAAAAAGTAACATATGTTGTGTATGAAAGAAACTATCCCAGATCAAACTATCTATCTGTCCCGACCAGACTCTGCATCCCATTAACTGCTGACAGATTCATTTTTGGGTTTGCACACACCAGTCAAAATCAAAAGGCGCAGGTATGTTGTGATGTCTTTGTAAATTTACCTCCGGGTACCACTAAAGCAGGAGTTGATGTCATCAGTCCGAGATGTAACATATTCTGTAGGTCCTGGGTTTGTCCTGATGACGTTTTCGGGTGAACGCCTGACCCGATTCCCAGGTGGGGATGAAGACCCAGGCACGTTCCTATCCTTTGACTTGAGTGTGACAGCAGCCTCAGCACGGCCAACGTCCTCGTTACTGGATTCCATCGCTCCTTTCTTGGTCTGGATTCTATTCTGTCTCACCTTCAGCTTGTGACACTCTGTCTTCTAATCCTTCCTCGCTGTCAGGCCTCTCTCCTTCTGACCAGTGTGGTGATCCAATATAAAATCAAGAGCCTCACATATGGTATATGGATTTGTCATGGAGCTGCCACACAATGAACAGTGAGTGAGGCCTCAGAACAGAGAAAAATTCTATATTATTAAAAATTATATTGTAACTGTCTGTGAGAACGTCTAACAGATGTTGCTCCTGTGGGAGAGAAACTCTACTGGGCAAAGGTTTCCATCATGGTTGCCAGCGAACCCAGTGTGTGTGTGTGTGTGTGTGTGCGCACTTGACAAATGATGACGAACCTGTGCTCAGTTTTTTCCACTAATTGTGGTCTCCACCATTCATTTCTAATGGTCCGTCATTGAATGTCTGGGAACACCAAGACACACAAAATAATTTTTAGATATAAACATTTGAAATTGGTCAAATTTGACCCGAACACAACATCAGGGTTAAAGTCTGTTTTTTTAAGTTGACGTGATTTAAATTTGATTTCACGTCGATGGATGCAGACATTTGGACATTATCATTTCAACTGGTGAAAGTAAGTTTTCAAATTCAATAGTATTTAAATTGGTGAAGGAGGATTTTTGTTTTGGAAATGCACATTTAATTCAGTGCTGATTTCCTTTTTTTAGTGTCACATAAATGTGGGACTTTGAATCACTGGAAGCTCAGCGTCCTTCCACCTCCACCGCTCAAACGTCTCCAGCAGAGGGAGACGTGGTTTTACTGGCTGAGTAACAAACCCCATGAACCAGCTGAAGGAGGAGGTGAGAAGAGCCGGAACAAGAAGGCGTCACGTTTATCTGGGTGTGTTTGTGCCAAACGTTGCTCCTAAGCAGCGTTAGGAGCTGGAAGGACCAAAGGGGGCAAAAAGTCACATGAAAATATACATTTATTTATGTGCAAAAGACAGTTTTTAAACACAATGGACATGTATATATATATATATATATTTAGAAAGCTTAATAGCAGATCTGCATTCACTGGATTATTAAAATGGTATTTAGTTTGAACGTTAAAAGCCATCAGAATAGTAAAATCTTACAGGGATTATGGGCTCTGACTTTAACACTGACTCGCCGCTGTGCCACAGCGCCTGGCCGTTTCGTTCCGCAGGCAGGAAATGAACGTCTGCACCGTTTCCACCTGCTCAGGCTCTGGGCAGGAAGCGCAGGTTGACGGGCTTCCCAGGGATGAGCAGAATTCGAGTTTTCGGCTCCACGGTCGGTGCGCCGTCCTCAGGCTGGACCTGGTAGTGCTGCATCAGCTGCAGGCAGACACACAGTGGCCAGGCGTCTTAACTCCATGTGTGTGAGACAACTGTGACAGTGAGACTCTTCAAACTCACCCTGGACAGAGCTAGGTACATCTCCAGCTCCGCCACCCGCTTCCCCACGCAGGCTCGCACCCCCACACCAAACGGGATGTAGCTGTAGGGGTGGTGCTGGTAGGAGCCGGGCGCCGCTCTCCTGCAGCTGTCCTCCACGCGCAGCCAGCGCTCCGGGAGGAAGCGCTGAGCGTGGGCGAACTCCGCCTCGTCGTGACACACGGCGTAGTGACACAGATGGAACAGAGTCTGTGGGGACAGAACAGGGAGACGCCGTGTTTGTGAGGGACACTCCTCGTCACGTCCTGTGCGCGGTCGGGCTGTCCTACCTTCTTTGGGAACCAGTAGTTGTCCACGACGACCTCGTTCTCAGAGACAAATCGTCCGTTTCCAGGCACCACAGGATACAACCTGCAGGAGACAAAGACGTTCCACATCCGAGACAATCATCGCCTTGTTTTGGTCTAGAAATACAGTAAAAGCATTTTACAATTCAGAAAGCAGCATCACCAGGCACAGTAACAGTTGTATGTGAGACCAGCTGAGATGCAGTAATCGATAAAAGCTCTTTTAGGACATTTTTCAACACGAGAGCTTTCCTGTAAGTACCCGTGTGTTTGACTTCCCTTCCTAGAATCAGGGCCACCACACAGATATCAACACGAAGAGATTTAAATGTTGTAGGGCAGGTGGATGTGAAACTAAAGCTACGAACGTCCACTTTGTGTAAAAACACGGAACGAGAAACGACGTATCGAAGGTGTTAAAACCTCAGTTCTCTGAGCAGCGGTGTGAAAACGAGCATGTGTGTAACGGTGAGCGAGATGTGACACTTCTCCCAGCCCCGACTTGAGACACGCAGCCAACTTCAAACTTTGTGGCAACAGTTCAGGGGAAGTTTGGCCACGTTGTTTACTTGACACTGACATCCTCAACGTTTGAACCTGCAAACCTCCTTTGTGATTATGCAAAGGAACAAAGTTACGGGGGGGGTGCGAGGGGGCTACATCAGCTTCTGCTGGACTGTAATCAGCAGAGCACAGGCAGGAAAACAAGCGATGGAGGGCGCCCTGGGGACCAGCTGCAGGAACCTCTGAGACAATCCATCATTTACGAGGTTATAGTTTATAGTTCAAAACAAAAGCAAAACTCAATGTGCTCTTGTCACTGTGGAGAGAGCGAGGGACGACCAGGCGATGGTTGAAGCACACCTTTGACTGAAGGCTTCGGTCGACGTGCGGACAGAAAGAGGAACGCTTTGCGTGCGCTGCAGCTGTTTGGGTCTGACGAACAGGAACTAGCTGTAACCACAGCCGGGTCTGTTGCCATATGTTTCAGCAACTGAGAGACGAGGCTGATGCAGCTGCGTGTTTGCTCAGCCTCCGTCTGCAGCTACAAACTCACTCAAACAGTTTACTTCCTGTTTCTTGTCAAAATCTTTAAAAAAACCTCCTTCTCATGCTGAATTTGTCTGCTGGTATCAGCAGCTTTTGGCTCTTGTGCAAATACTGGTGTGGTGGTGTTGGCACGGACTCGGGTTTCTGGTTTACAAAGGAATGAAACTGACCGGAACAGGATGGGACAGAACAAAGGAAGCTTTCAAGCTCCAACACAAATGGCCCCAGTGTGACGAAGGCCGATGTGAACCTAAAGCCCTGAATCGCTGCAGACACCTGACGCTGCGGATTCCTTTTGCCCAATCACACCTGCGACCACACACCTACAAGCACGTCGCCTGTGTCCATGAGTCAGACCAGCAACACCTACATATTGCTTCACTGCCTCAAGTGTTGGCGTCGCATCCATTTCCTGTACCGATGTCTGCCCTCAGATAACCTGCCCTGAATCTGCTGTGGCTGAACATCCTGCCCTGTAAACCCGGCGTCAACGCTGACACAGTGTCTGAGATTGAATTTATTCTCAGTCCTCAATATTGGGTGTTGCTATGTTTCTGCACCAAACAGCAACTCACCGCAGTATTTCCTTTATGACGGCCTTCAGGTAGGGCATTTGGTTAAGGTCGTCTGTCGTCGGCACACGCCTGTCCGGACACACAGAGTTCACCTCCTTATACAGTCGGTCCTGGACTCTGGGGTCGCGTGCCAAGTGGTACAACGTCCACGACATGGTGTTGGAGGTCTGACAGACAAAGAACACAGTCAGAGAACGTGACCTCGCGGGTGCAGATTTAGCAGAGAAAAACAAGCTGTGGTGAAATCATTTTGAAATCATTGTATTGAGTTCCAGTCTTCCCATCGCAGACTCTTTGATGCTTCGTGTTTAGTTGAAGCTCGGCTCACATTACAGCCGTGACTACACAGGTCTGCAGGTTTCATCAACCTCCCTGTAATGGCTGAAACAGCACCAACAAGCCTGAGCCTCCCTTTGGAATGCAGCCAGTCGGGATCTGTACCTGCTGTACGTGCAGCGATAGCAGCCAAGCTTCTCGCTGAACGGGCTGTTTTTGTTGCCGCACTTATTCATTTCACTATGGGAGGAAAAAACCCGTACCACAGCATGTTGTTTCTTTTTAACCAGCCAACGGAAAGTAATAGAAGACAAAACTGAGGTGTGGCCAAACTTTTGAAGGGTTTTGTATGTCACATCTAGCTGAAGACAAGTCCTACAAGTCCAAGTCCACACCACAAAATAAAATATGTTTGTTAGAGAGTTTCCATTTCTGTAGAGATCAGAGCTCAGATCTGCTCTGCAGTTGCTCCCTATCTCTTTGTAAGTATTCCTCTTGTTTATGCGTTGACACGTCAGGATTTATGGTTCTGCAGAACTCCCCAGTTGGAAAGCAACTTCTTGGAAGGGTTCAACACTGACACTGAGAAGTCCGCAGAGAGTACGACTGAGGGGGCTGAAATTCCTCCACAGCTAAAAAGCTCCAGAAAAACAAGACAGTCTCGTGTGTCTACACTGCAGCGCAGAAGAGAAGGTTGGCGAGGGAGGTGGAAAAAGTGAACTTTTGTGCATTTTAAAGTTTACAGAGAGGAGAGAAAACAACACCAGCGCCAAACTATTTCCATCTGTATCCTCACTGTGTTCCCAACAAACCCGCTGGGACCGGAGAACCAGCACCAGCGCCCCCTCCTCACCGTGTCGACGCCCCCCAGCAGCAGCTCGGTCACACTGATGTAGACCTCGGCTCTGCTCAGCTTGTCGGTCGACAGCAGGTAAGTCAGGTACATGCCCTCTGCCGGCTCCCCGCGACGCACCTTGGCCTCGATGTCACTCATTCTCCTGTCGATGAGGTTCTTGGCTGTAACACGGCAGGCGAAAACATACGGACTCATAAATTCACGACAAATATTTAACTGTGTGGATTTTCCATGCTTTCTTTTGCTGCCTACCTATATTATAAAGGTCATCCCAAGCCTGAACAAAGCGCCTCCAGTAGGGCAGGATGCTGCGGGTCCAGCGCGGGAAAAGGATCACCATGTCCGACAGCGTCAGCATGTTGTTTACAGCAGCAATGAAGTGCAGTGTTTCTTTGGGAATCTCCTCCTGCAGGCAGCCCAGCCTGGTCTCAAACAAGATGGAGGAGATACCTGCGGGCGTACATTAAAGAAGAGTTAAAACCTCAGTCTCTGCCCCCCACTGCTGGGTTTACTGCACCTCTTACCCTCGAAGCCAAACTTATAGAGCTCAGCCGCCAGGTCGGAAACTGTGGCCTGGTCCTCACTGCGACTGCGGAGGAGCTCAATGCGCTGCAGCAGATCTCCGACCACCTGGTTAACAACGGGCGCGTAAGCCAACACCTCCTTCATCTTCAGCATCTTGGGGTTCAGGGCGCTGCGGATCCGGTACCACTCTGGTCCTGTCCTAGTGAATCAAAGAGGACTCCTAATGGATCCCTGAGGAACTCCTTTAACTCTTTCTGACATTATCAGTCTCCAAAAACACAAATCTTCAACCATTTTATTTTGACTGTGAACTATCATACAAGCTCATTAAAGCGACATCGTCTTTGCAGTTGTTCTTCAGACTAAAGGAAGAAACTTTCTGTCTGATTAACTCATACAAATAAACCACCTCATCGTGCCCACTCACTCTACGTGCAGGCCGTAAGCCTGGCCCCTCAGGTCTCTGTACTCCTTCCAATGTGGCAGCTCAGCTCGGACCGGGTAGCGACCCTCCTGTTGAATCACCTGAGCTATGAGCTCCGAAGACGCCACATTGATGACGTCAAACGGGCCGAACCTGGAGCGCCAGATGGGCCCGTACAGACTCTTCTGTAGACCCTAGTGAAGAGTGCAACACAGGTTTAGAGATGCTTGTCCAGCTCTTCAGAACTTGCTTTTCATTTTGTTAGAACCACAGTAACACAGAAGCATCTCAATATCATAAATTCAACTTTACAAACATGATCTCAACATCACTCTGTTGCCAACAACAATAAAATACTGTTAACAACCACAAAATGACTGCATAATAATTCATGTGCCATGTGTTCAGCAGCTCG
This sequence comes from Channa striata, assembly GCA_033026295.1. Taxonomy (NCBI): domain Eukaryota; kingdom Metazoa; phylum Chordata; class Actinopteri; order Anabantiformes; family Channidae; genus Channa; species Channa striata. Next base: position 34,416,504 of record CM065170.1, read on the forward strand.
CTGTGCCCCGCGTTCGGACTGACATGGGGAAGTGAGTGTTCAGTTTTGGAATACTCTCCAGACAGACCTTAACATTTGAGAGCTCATTTCACTTGAACCCCCGTTGTCTCCTGATCATCAGACACCCAGACTCCACTGGTCAGTGCTCGGGTTTTTACGCTGTCACATGGTTCAACTACTGCACATGAACTGCCTGCAACACCTAAACTATTTGAACTTATTGTCAGTATTGTGTATTTAAAATTAATCTATGACGTGTGCTGCAGACCTCTTGGCCGGGTCTCCTTTGTAAAACAGATCTTGATCTCAACAGTTTTTTAAATCTGGTGAAATAAATAAAATCAAATAATAATGTTGTTGCCAACATCATCTGCAAACATGTATGAAATCTAAGGGAACCAATAATGGAGTTAATGCCACATTTGACTTTAGAACTAGCTGGAAAACAGTAAATGCCCTTTGAACATGTAATAATAATACTGAAATAATCCGTACCTGCATTAAGTGGCTTTTCTCCGCGTACCCTTTGACAAACAGCCAGTACATGGTCGTGGGTAAACTGGGCCCCGCCAGCTCATCTTTGCTCTTCAGCCTCTTGGCCTCGGGGTTCGCCTGGACGGTCGCCGAACCTCGGGCTCGGAGCCCCGGCGGCGTCCGGGGGCTGCGCAGGATGCGGAGCGAGCGGAGGGCGCGGAGGGAGCGGACTGCCATGGTGGGACCCGTGCGTGCTGTGGTCCGGGGCGTCGAGTCCCCGTCGGTTCCTGTCGGTGGGGGAGTGTCCGCGGAGGGATCAGCCTCCGTGCCGGGACACAGGAAACCGACCAATCCGCATCTGGGACCGACGAGCGGCAGCTGCGAGCAAAAAGCGAACTAATGTGTATTTTTGATGGATTCATGTTCCGACACAACATATGTCGGATTAACAGAACTGAAACTCTGGTGGGTTTGTTTTGACGTTCGCCCCGGCCGCCATCTTTGAATACCCCATCCACACTGTGGCGCAGGAAGGAAGGCGACGGGACATGTGAAGTTAGTTTTTGCGTCGATTAACCGCTTTTCGTCGGTTTCCAGGTGATGTTCTGGTGTAAAACATGCACAGAAAACACCGACATGAATTTATTCCCATAGCCGGGCATGTTTCATCAATGTCACTATTTTTTAAAGATGAAACCATATTGTCGTCAGCCCAAATTTATACTATATTTATTAGAGAATTCATATTTTCCCCTCGTTTGTTATGTTATGCGCTAGTTTCACCATCATTGTTCAGTTTTATTTTTCAGTTTTAGCCCGATTAATTTCATCCATTTAAATGGTCTTTGTAAATTATATCACTGGCTACTAAATCTAAAACCTTTGTAATTACACACTTAATTTCATTAATGTTCCACAATCCGAGCAAAAATACGGCAACATATTAAACAATAGGCTTCAAATAAATATGTTTTATTGTTTCATCATTGTCATAATTGTAATTATGAACACAGAGCTGTCGCAATACTCCAGAATTTTGCCAAAAAACAGCACCCGTTCAAGGACACCGCTGCGTCTCTAAGGACCAACCATGCAATAAATCTCCCATTTAAAAAAAATGAAAATAAAAATATATATTAAAAAATTATGCGTACCACTGATATACAGATCTGATATAAACAGGCGCATTGGTCACAAACCAATCAGAATTATAAACATGGCTTCTTTTACAATACACGGAAACCAAACATGTGGGATATAAGTTTACTTTTCTTAATAAAAAAAAAAAAGTAACATTTTCATTTTATACATTTGTACAGAATTTTTTAAAATTTCATTTCCGTTATTATTCTAATGTTCTCACCCCCTACAGTCAGAATGCTCAAAGCATTTCAGGCGCAGTGTCCAATGAGCACAACTTGCAGTAAATGCACATTTATAAACTCACACATACAAATCACGCTCACACACACACACACACACACACACACACACGAGTGGCAGCAGTGGCTTTAGACACTAGAGAGAGAACTACAGGTGCATCTTGGCGTTTGCAGGTGACAAATACTGGTACCAAAGAGTTAATCCACTGTGGTGAACGAGGCCATTTGAGGGTAAAAATCACACGTTACATTCATGTACAAATCATCACCGACAACACAGAGAAACACACATGTAAAAAAAACAAAAAACAAACAAACCGTCTTTAAAATGTGCAAAGAAAAGGTCACTGAACTGAGCAGCCTGAGAGACAGCTGACAAGAAACCGCAGAGAAGCCTCAGTGAGTAATCAATAGTGCATCGTGGTAGTGAGCGTCGTGGTTTCACCAGTGCCGACAGCATTCGCACAAGCTCCACGTGTCCTACTGCGAGCCGCTTCAAACTCAAACATCAACGGCCTGAATGTTGAAGTAGCTTCAGACAAAGTCCTGATTCGTGGCACTGAATCTCCGAGCAGAGGAACAAACGCCTCTCTGCTCACAGGTGAGATCAGTGAGGGCGTTTAGTGACACCTACAGGTCGCATCATCGTCACCTTTTCCCCCATTTTTGTCTTCAGTTATTGATCAATCTCCTGAGCTGCAGCTGCTCTCAGCGCATGTTCTCCTCCACAGGCACAAGGTGCTACCGTACCGAAGCAGAGCATTTGAGGTTCACAGCGAATCAACATGTGGAATCAGTAACAGGATTACTGACGGGTGCCAGGAACATACCAAACCATGACTGCAGCTCAACAATTACACAGCTTCAGGAACATACGATCTATCAACGGCTTTGAAATCTCATACCGGCAAGTAATCATGACGCAGAGAGAGGGAACGAGCAAAGACGCGCTAAGCTACAGGAGACGTCTCCAAAACATGCAGAGGTCAAAACCCGAAGGCTGCACACAGGCTCAAAACGAACAAACGCTGCATCACGTGGCTGAGAAACAACAACTTGAGAGTAAGTCTGCGCTTTGTTCCAAGAGCCGGGCGACACTAAGCCAGGGGTGGCTGTGAGTCTGATGCAAGCTTTAAAATCAACACGGAAGGAAGTGGAACATCTGTATTTTCCCATGCAGGCTGATACGTACAGTCCAGCAGACACTAACACACACACACCAAGACATTATTTCACTTTTAAGAAGTTTAAAATTGAGAAAAACTTCCACATAATTTTAATTTATGATCTGTTTCAAGAGCAGAGCTGTATTTGCTTTATGAATTATTCAGGGTGGTTCCAGCAGCCAGTAACGATAATCATTTAATCCCTAATTATTATTATTAGGACAAAGAAGATTCAGGTGTTAGAGAGAAGCCCAAATTTGAAGTGTACTGAATGACTGCGGAGAAGCAGCTGTGCAGGGTCTGCAGTGTGCCGCCGCACAACCTGTTTCAGTCCTGCTCGAGAAACCGGGTCCGGGAGGACAGAACCCACTGAGAACGGAGTGTGTAGGGTTCCACTAAAGTGACGAGTTAATGTTTGATTTAGGAGCGACGCTCAGTGAAAGCGTGAGTGTGGTCGAGAGGAGGTGTGACTGTAAGTAAAGAGCGCCGTGATGAGGCACAGCAGGGAAGCAGCAGCGCATGAATGTCGACTGCTGGTTACATGAGGTGCAGCGAGTGAAGTTGTGAAATAGCGACAAAGGGACAGCACCACATGATCGTCGCACTTCAAATGCTCCTCTCCCGCCTTCTGCGTGAAGTAGTCACATGGTCTCACGACGAGACTGGAGTTAAATCGCGGTTCTGACTAAAGCTCAGATTCTATGTCTTTGTCCTGCGTCACATGAACTCGATGTTTCACACATGTAACACACAGCGAGAGATTGTCAGATGTCAAGAGAAAAGTAGATCGTAGCCATGAGTCAATAAATTAGAAAAAAAAAAAAAAGATGCTGTGGGAGGCGCCCCATAGAAATGCCCATCCGCTCACTTTCAATCCTCCTGACAATTCGGGACCGAGCAGAATGCGCCAGGCACAGGCTCACGCACATAATCTGGACTGGGGGTCACAGGATAAAGTCCAGACAATCTCTGGAGTGTCTCACCCCGACATTTCCATTCTCACACACACTGGCTCTGGGTAACGTCCAGAGAGAGATCAGGATTCCACCGATTCTTCCTGAATCAATTCCAATTTTGCTGAGTTTGACAAATGGCTTTTTCATAAATGTGTTGCTAGAGACGTAGCTCTTCACTGCTAAAAAATGTAAAGTTCTGGTACCATTACCGAAAGCCTCAGTTTCATCAGTGATTAATAAAACTGCAGCATCCTCACAGAGAACACTCCTCCAACCACACAGTACCCATGTGAGCAGGTAAGGAGGAAAAAGTGCATTTGAAGAGGGAGATCATATGGACGCTGTCGGATCCTAACATGAACCGGCACTACAGGTTCTTGAGAGTGAGAGATATTTGGTGACGAGCAGGGAAGGCAGGTCGAGCAGGCTAACAAAATGAGCTAAGGTGGGATAAGAGACAATCCCTGCGCAAGACCAGGAGTTCCAGAAAAGGCAGAAACTGGTGTTAACTGAGCTGAACGGAGATCAGCTGGATCCGGGCTGAGGGTGAGAAGGCAGCTAAGACTGAGAGCGACAGACCATCCACAAACTCACTCATTCACTGCATTCCGAGACAGAAAAGGCAAAGATGGGGAAAATGAGGAGGGACAGTAGCGACAGAACATCTGATCAGAACAAAGACGGCAGCAGGTGGGTGGAACTGTTCAATCAGGGATTTAGTTTCATCAATAGCAGCGGGCCCAGGTCATCGCCGTCACTCTGGGTTTGGCAGGAGACTACATTCTGGGGTCGGGTCAGCGAAGTAGGGGGTAGGGGGCAGGGGCGCTCCAGAGTCAGGCGTCACCTCCCGTAGGTCCACAACAGTGACACCACACAGCACGTGTGAAGAGAGGAACCGTACAAACATAAAAAAAGAGGTTTTAAAGAGCTGAGGAGGAAGTGCTCGACCCCTCCCTGTCCAACAAAATAAGGTGCAACTTGAGGAGAAAACAAAATCAATCCCGTGTCCTCGGTGGGGGTCTCATACAAACAGAGACAGCAGGAGCAGGCGCACGCCGCCTACACGCTCCACCTTGTCCTAGCCAGTTCCCCCTGGTCTAACGTGGTCTCAGCATGGAGCAGAGGCAGCGACGTGCCATCAGGTAAGGCCATATCTGGCAGCTCCGCGGGCAGGCGGGGGTTAAAGGTTCAGGGAGAGGGGCTAATGTACAAAGATGTGCCTCAGCAGCTCGTCTGCAGATGGCCGCTGCTTGGTCTCTACGAAGATCCGTTTGAGGAACTCTCGGCAGTGGTCCGACACGTGGGCCGGGAGGACCGGGTTCGTGGGCTGCGTGGCGATCTTAAAGATGGCTGCCATGGCCTCGAACTCGGCCCACGGGGGTCGCTGAGTCAGCATCTCCACCACCGTGCAGCCAACACTCCTGAAAGTAACACAAGTTAGCTGCAGTTAGAGTTCTGCTGCCTGACCAGAACCAGACGGGAAGAGGGAAGGCTTGGACCAGTTCTTGACATTAACGGAAGAATGATGTAAATCATTTGAATGTGTCAAAGAAAAGTTACATACGAGAATACATAAAAAAAAAAAAATCTCTCTCTCTATATATAAAATAGACGTTAAAAAAAACTTAACGGGAGCCTGTACACATTAATAAGAAAACTGACGCATGCAAACACACAGGCTGGAGAAATCAGTGACACAGATATTAACAGGAGTGGCCTGAAGCCAAGGTTCTGCTGACGACCTTTCATTTGGCTCCACATAGAAACAAGACGACAAACATTCAGCGTTTCAATGCCGCAGGCCGACGTTTGTGCGCATTAAGTTAGCACCTTTCCCAGGAAAAGATACAGGCCGATGCAAACGGTAACACATTTCTATCTGTGCTTGACAGCAGGGTCGTTCTCCACATTCCCAGACTCTGAGGGGAGAGTCAGGCCATAGGATTCCTTCACCCAGTCCCAGTCAGAGAGAATCGCAGTGTAGATGGAATGAGTGAAATTATTAACGTGAGACCAGAGCACTGCTAGATTCGTTTAAAACGTCTTGTTATGGCCAATAATCTGTATTAAGAGCGGCTTCAGTTAGATCTATGTGAGGTGTAATAACTGAAGCACAACTCATCTCACCAGATGTCAGCTTTCCTGCCGTAGCCCTCTCCGCTGATCACTTCCGGGCTCATCCAGTAGGGGGTGCCAGTCACTGATTTAATGCCGGTTCCTGACAGGCAGATGGTCTGCAGCCGTCGGCTGGCTCCAAAGTCTCCGAGCTTCACGTTCCCCACGGAGTCGCGCAGGATGTTCGCTCCTGAGGAGGAACAGGAACATTTTAATCCGCGTTTGGCGCTAGAGCGAAAAACAGACAAATAAAACCGTCCTCCTGTCTTCACCTTTGATGTCCCTGTGGACAATCATGTTGCTGTGCAGGTAGGAAACTCCCTCCAGGATCTGCCGGGTGTAGCGGCGGGTCACGTTTTCCGTCAGTGCTCCGTACGACTTCAGCTGGTCCTTTATAGAGCCCTGAAGAGGGGGGAGCAAAAGAAAAGGAAATTATATGTGCTTCACATGATCTGTGTTTACTGTCAAACATCATCATCACGTCAAAGTCTCTGACGTGTTACTGTGAATAGATGACAACATTAAAGGGGTAAACGGAAAATGGATGTGAATAAGAGAATACAACCTAAGAACAAGAAAACTGCACAGCTCCACGGTGCTCTGCTGTTTCACGTCAAACTATTTGACATTATGTCGATTTGCAAAAGTGTGGAGAACAAATAAATGCGTAGGGGAGCACTCACGCCAGGCATGTACTCCATGAAAATGGAGAGCGTTCGCTCCATCGTGTCTCGCAGACAGCCGTAGTACTGGACAATCCGCTCATGGCACAGGTTTTTCAGAAGCTGGATTTCACACTCCAACGCACTCACCTCCTAAACCAGACAAGCAAACATCACCAAGATTCATTTTTACTGCTGTGCTGTTTACGTACTATAACCCAAAGGCAGCAGACCACCTGAGCAGATTCTTACCTTGCTGGTCTCAGGACTCTCTGGGTCAAACTGAACCTGTTTTACTGCCAACTCCCGTCCAGTATCAGCATCATAGCAAAGGAAAACCCGACCGAAGGCTCCCTGACCCAGAAGCTTCCCCAGCCTCCAGTTGGTTGGAGCTCGTGGAGCTGAAAATAAACATCAGGGACAAATAAACCGCTGGCAGACAAATCAGATCCCATCATTTCTTACCCGATCCAATCAGAACTCACAGCGGCTGGGGGGACTGATATCCATGACGGACAGGGTTGGAGCGGTAGTGGGATTGGGGTTGGGTTCGATGTCACTGCCCCTCCGTGGCCTCCTTGCAGGCCCCGGTGCCTCCTCCAGGTCGGGAGTGAAGACGCTGCTGCCGCTGCTGGTGCTTGGCGACTGCTCTGTGGGGCTAAAGCTGACCGGTGAGCGAAAACCGTGAACCTGGGTTCGCCGAGCCCGAGGGAAGGTCTTCCTCCCTGCCAAGCAAACGCGTCAACAATCAGGAATTTAGTCCAAGTTGTGCAGTTGCAGTGCAGAGAAACTGATATCTGTCATAATTACCCACCATCGCTGTAGTCCTGAAGGCCAAAGGGAATGCCGTAACGCCGAGGATATGTTCCTCCTTTCCCTGACTTCTCAAACACGGGGATGTCATACTCTGAAGAGTAACAAAGAGGACAGTGAAGAACCAAAAAAACATCACAGTGTATGAATAAAGCCAAGGTCAGCTGGTGTGTAATGGAAACCCGACTTTTTCGTTAACCTTCATTTTCTGTTTTCCTATCAGCCAATTGTTCTCAGAATCAGCAAACAAACACACACACACTTACCTGGAAAGTCCTGGTGGTTGTCAGGGTAGCTCTGCGCTCTGGGCATCCTGGACTTAGGGTAGTCGCTGCATAAAGACAAGTTATTTCATTATCTGTAGTTTGGTTTCGAATGACAAGTCACCTGCAGACTTCATGTAAAATGACTTTGTTCCTGAATTGAGCAATCGAAATTACACGAGTGGGCCTAGTATCTGAGGTTTTCACACTGTTGTGAGGTCCTGACCTGTCCAGGGGGCTGTCTAAAGAGGGGCAACTTCCAGACGCAGAGTTCTCCGGACTGCTCATGGACAGTGGGTCCAGCATCTGAAGTGAAAACACAAACTCAGATCCTCTTCACAGAAACATAGATTTTTTTTTAATATCTGGAATCATCTCGACTTCCCAAGTCTATTTGTTCTGACCTAAACCAATGGCCACTCTCTAACCATGAACCCTAACTCCCAATACAGTGTAACCACACAAGCTGTTTGCACCAGGGTCCATTCTGGAGTTTATCAGGGACATAATATTAGCACCACAAAGTTCAGTGTCATTTTTTGTGTATTCAAACAAAACTAACTCTACACCCATTTCCATCACTGTCCTGGTACTTTTGACATTTTTAAACTTCGATTTCAGCCTAAGAAACTTTTGTTAATTAGTGAAAATGGCTGCTGATGTATCAAGAATGTGTAGAAAGCCGCACTGCTTTTGACCAATCAGTGACATTCAGCACCGCCATGGCAGTTTCCTGGACCTTCAGAACGTACTGCCCCCAGACAGACTGTTTTTTACAGGAGATAAAGCCCTGGAAAACATTTTAGAATCTGGCACAGAGACAGAGGTGCTATGTTTCTCAGTGGGTCCTCGTCCCCAAGAAAAGTTCTGAGCTTCTGAGTTAAGCCATGTCTGAACAGATCCACCATTACAGGGCTTCTACCCATGTGTTTTACCCATTACTGATATTAATACCTGGTCCATGCTCTCAGGAATGAACTCCCCCTCACTGTTGATACTGGTGAAGGAGCCGTTCCTCGCCACCTGCTGAAGAACGTCAGGAATGTATCCAGGAGGAGGAGAGCTGCGGTCTGTGGAATGGGAACCTGAGAGTAGTTGGGGAACAGGATTAAAGAGAAATGATTTCATTTGCAAACATATTTTGTTGTTGTCTATTGATTGAGTTGTGCGAATGACTGTGCACCAGCATATTGTAGGTTACCGTTTGTGAGCAGGACACATTACTAACCTATCAAAGCCAGCATACTCTTCTTGTCTGCAACCCTAAATCCTGTGTTGTCCAGCTCCTCGTGCGACGGCAGGAGGTCCATATTGGACGAAGAGTTCTGGAGGCACAGAGAAACAAGCAGCCTTTTAACACCTTAAACCCACTATATAAAATCACATAAATACATTCACAGACGTGGTGCTGATGAAAGTCAACACTGAGACTTTTTTTACCTGACTTTTGGAGGAAAGTGGGAACTGCTCACCTGAGAGGACATCTGCAGCACCAGGAGGATCTTAAGGCTCTTCATGTGAACGCTGCGATCCAGCAGCTCCACGGCCTTGTCCAGGTCATCCTGAGTGGTCAAAGGAATCACCAACTGCAAAAACGAGAAACTGCATTGGTAAAGAGGGCGACTGAGCGTTACAAATGTGTAATGTTAGGTCTTTTGGCCACCTCATTGTTGGTGTAGTGAAGGTCCATCATCTGACCAAAAGCCACTTTAGCTTTTGACCTCAGGTCCTCCAGCTTGACAGGTCGAGGGAACTGCAAGATCCTACACAGGAGAAGACGAGAGGTCAGTGATCAAGACGACGCCTCTACAGGTCTGAAGCGTTAATGACAAGAACTGGTCCAAGACTTACCTCTTCTCCCCTTTGAACTCGAACTTCACTCTGACATCGTTCTGGTAGAAACAGACAAAAGCTCAGATGTTAGACCAAAAAAAAAAAACAGTTACTGTAAGGCTAAACATGAGACATTATTTGGTTTTGCCGTTGATCAGATTTGTGTTTTAATTTGGATATTTTGGAGGAGTTATGTTCATGTGTTATAACTGAAACTGTCATTTGTTTTTAATTAAACCCAAGCACAAATGAATTTTGCAAGCCTGCTGTTAACTCAACTGGGCCCTTTGTCCATTTTATTTCAGTGTCGGGCAACATTTAATCAATTTCACGTCAAATGTCCTTTCTTTCCTGGAAAAACTGTACTGTGAAACAGTCACAAAATAAACCAAAATATGAAATGAAAAGAGAGTCATTTTGTCAAAGGAAAAAGGCTTTTTGTGCCCTAAGATTCAATGTCTCTTTAGTCTATTTCGCACTTTGCCATCCTTCTGACAGGGTAGTCACCTGGTTCTTCGGTGAGGAGGCTTTTGGCTTGCCCAGGTCTGACAGGAACGCGGCAGGACGGCTGGAGCGGTGCAGTTCAGCCAAGTCCTGCATAATTGAGTTCAGTGCCTCCTGTTCATCTGAGAGAGAAAATTTCAATTTAATTAACACATTTTATTGACAAAACTAAAAAACGGCAAATCTGAAAAAACATTATTTTCAATTAGCAAAGAAATCTCTTACGACAAGACGATTGAATGACTTACAGCTCAACTGAAAGGTGAATAACACACTCACACATCTATGTAAACATGGCTTTATGAGCACATTACTGTACACAAAGATGCCAAAAAAAGTTGCTGAGGCAGAAAGAGAAAATTATTTCCAGAGATGCAAGTTTGACAAGGGACAGGAACACAAATTAAAAATGCATACTCATGATTATGGCACGGCGGTTGACCCAGGAGGCCAGGAAAGAGGATTCTCCCATCAAAGGGACTCTTTGACCTGCAAAAAAGTCACAACACTACATAAACCCCGATGTGTAGTAGATCAGGACTCAGGTTTGCACCTGAACCTTGCAGATCTGTGGACAATCACTGAGCCGTGAAACTCAAGTCTAAATTATTTTTATTGCCAGCTTTAATGAAACAAATGTGCATATCTACTTGGTGTCCTGCACAATGAAGGAACTGAAACCAAATGAACAGAAAAATCATTACCAATAGCTACCGAATTCCACTAACTGTTGTTAAATGATGCCAATACTTTATGTAAAAACGTTCATTAATCTGAACCTGAGAGCTGCTGGAAGCTGTGGTGGGTTCGCTCTGAAACCGCACGAATAAACTTGGACAGTTTAACGAACGTTGCTGAGTGTTTGATTTGCTCTGGACACACCTGCCTGGACAGGTGAAGCAGGTTGAACCCGCGCCGATAACATTAAATCTGAGTAGTTGTATATGAATATTTTCTCCAGTATTTCTTTTGCAAAATCAGTAGTTGTCACCATATTTGTGTCAATCATGTAGACATCCAGCACACACGCACAGAGCTTCTGTATCAGACGGAGTGCAGGACAGTCTGCCAGTCCGGATGGCCTCAGCTGATCAGGAGCTGACTGGACATTTGTGAGTGTCCGATCATCACTAATTAATCGCTGATTAATCACGTAAATTCAGCCTGTTCCATCGCGGCGGTGAGACATACGTCCGGTCCAAGCCAGCGGTCCAGGGTCACTGCTCGCAGCACATTCGACACTCTCGTGACCTCGTTTAATCACGTTAATTTGGCTCGAATGAACTTGCTAGCGTTAGCTCCAAGCAGCGCCGCAAGCTAAACCTGGCAACAACTGTTGCTAGCCTACACGGCAGCTAACGACACAGGCTCTTCAATTAGAAGCCAAGCGGCCGGTTGCACATTCATAGCGGATAACGGAAGCTAGCCGGCTAGCGTTAGCCGAGGCCAGCTGTCAGGCCGGGGAAGTTGACAGGCTCGGCTAATGCTAAGGTTAGCGCAGCTAATCAAAGCGCAATTAAGCGAACAAACGGCGGGTCCGAACCAACCGCCTCGTCTGTCGTGACGCACCTTGAGACTGACTTGCCCTGTATTCACTTCCTCATCCGCGGGGCCGGTGACAGGAGCCCCGGGCCCTGCGGACAGCCGCTGGAGGAAGCAGAAGTTTGGCAGTCCGCTCCCAACTTCACTCGAGTCCTGCTGGGCCACGGCGACGAGGCCCGACGGCTGTCAGGTCGGCCCGCCGGATCCTCCCGGGCGGAAGAAGGACGATGTTGCGCTTTCCCGAAAAGCGAGTCCCCGCGTCTGCGAGGAAGCGAAAAAAGCCAGTTCACCGGAGGGAGCTCATTGTGCTGCACTTTACACCCTGCGTGTCGGTGGCTCCGCTCGCTGCTGCCCGGAGCTGCGTGAAGCTGGCGGGCGGCGGACACACGGACACGGAAGTGAAGGATCTGCGCTGACAAAATAAAACGCCTCGCTGCGAATCGCCCGCAGTCACCGAAAAGTGGCACGTTTTGTGACAGTTACGAACCGGAAACGCTGGTTTTCATTCCCGCGCACTTGACAGGCCCTAACCTCCAACCTCATCGCAAGAGTCCAACAAAAACACTGGTGACGTCAGAGTCTGCTGGTTTCCGCGATCACGATTGAAACCTGTCAAGAATGATGTAGGTCGAATGTTGGGTCACTGCTGCATCTTGTGTGTGAAACATTTCTCCTTAGTGCAAATAAAAATGTCTGACTGTAACCAGCTGTCAAATATGTTCATTGACATGTCTTCTGAAACATTTTTTACATTTGAATGTTACATTTTCAGAATAGCTTAATGGTTGTTCGCATAGGCAATAACATTACCATAGCAATTATAGTGTAATCTTATTAAACCTATATAACCTGTTTAAAGTTGGTCTTTTTTATTAAACCCTATTTGTGGATTCCCAAACGAGAGGGACCATGCGCTGTAGCCTTGCAAATATCACATTTTCCCTTTAGGTGGAAAGGAAATTATGAATCATAAAAATTCAGCAACACTGTGTGTGCGTGTGTCAGTTATTTTTAATTGTATCATACAGGACATTTGTGGCATGAAAGCAATTTTGTAGAATGATTACTTACGTGTCAAACAGCATTATTTCATTTTACATGTCGGACAAACTCTAATTTCACTCGAGGACGGCTTTTATTTTTCAACAAAAGTTGATTTTACTTTGAAGGAATTGATCGCGTCATTGCCGGTTTATGTCGATTTCTCACAACACCAAGCTAGCGGTGAAAGCTAACGCTGCATCTATTGTCAGTGTGTTTTCATAACTCACAGAGACGAAATATGTCAGATACGGTAAGTCAGAGGCCGAAAACGTTTTCAGTTGATTATCATCTGCGTGACTGTGGCAGTGTCGGCGGCTTTGGCGGCTTCTGCCTCGGATGTGCTCATCGAACATGCTAGCTGTTAGCCCGTGTAGCTTCGGGCCCACAGCCTCTGATTTCTGCTCGTTTTCAAAGTTCTGCTCTGAACCGTCGAGACACACCAGCGATGTGGAGCTGAAGCCGTCGCGTATGAGCGTCGGTGTCCCGGCGTTTCCGGGGTGTTCGCAGCGCTGTGATGTGTCTGCTGCTGAAGTAGTTTGTGTGTTTGCTGGTTTTTAGGAGACAAAACCTTCCAGCCAAGACGGGGGCGATAAGAAGGATGGAGAGTACATCAAACTAAAAGTGATCGGGCAGGTGTGTATGAACGATATTAATACAGCTGCTGCTGTTGGATCAAAGTTTCTTTGGCACCACAAAGTCAATGTCTTCAAGAAAGGATCATAAATAGTGGAAGAGCAGCTTATACCGAATATGTAAGTGATGGTGTGAGGGATCAGTTGTGTGTGTACATTCAGAATACATTTACATGGTTAAAAATTAAATTCAGAGGGAGAAGTGTTTATTTGGCTCCTTTAATTCATCCCTTCACCAAAAGGTCCAAGGATTTATTTGTTTAGGTGTGTTATGAAACTGATTTATGGAATGCCAAGGCCCATCATAACCAGCTCTGTCTGATCTTTCTACTGATAAAATAACCAACAATAATAATCGTAAATGCCAAACAGCATAGGGCTGGTCTAATAATTTATTTTAACAGGCATGTTTAGTAATAATTACAAAAAAATGGAAACAGGATTATAGTTTTACAAGTACGTTTGAATGTGTGTGTTGCTATAATAATATGAACAGAGCATTTAAATTACACTTTAATTACTAATAATTGGTTTCTAGTTTGCTGTACACAGTTGCCAGAATGTATTAACATGCAGACGAGCTAATAAAGGCTACAAAAGAATTCATAAGGAATGACATTAATCCAGGACTTTTCAACTGATTATGAGAATCCAGCCATTTGGAAAAGAGAGAAACGAGCCATTGCTTTCACTGACCCACCGGGAGGAACTGAGGCCGCACAAAAACATGTGCTTTAGTTTTACTCACATTCTCCTTGCTGTTTCCTGTTCCTGCATTAGAGAATCTGTTTCATAATTACGATGCTGTGGCCTCATTTCTTCACAGTGCCGTCATTACTTTCTATTTCCATCCACAGGACAGCAGTGAAATCCACTTTAAGGTGAAAATGACGACACATCTAAAGAAGCTGAAGGAGTCGTACAGCCAGAGACAGGTAGAAGGAAACAAATGTTCCCGGGGACTGAGAGACAAAGCCAGAACAGTCTAAACCTTCCTCTTTAAATGCATTTTCAATTTGAGGATTTCCACATGTTGAGCTTTGATTTGAATCAATTTGTGTTTCTATCAGGGCGTCCCAGCGAGCACATTAAGGTTTCTGTTTGAAGGACAGAGGATCGCAGACAACCAAACTCCCAAAGAGGTAAACTTCAGCTTCCATTTGTGTGTCGTTCACTCCAAAGTTTCCCGTGTTTCTTCAGAGGGAGATTTTTGGTACATTTAACCTCTTGAAAGTCTAGGCTTTGTAAATTTGCAGTTGTCTTTGTTGCAGCATTTCTTCTACTGCAGATTTGTCGTTTTCTAATTGACTCTAAAAGGTTGTCTCTTGTTGTTTGTCTCAGCTGGGCATGGAGGATGAGGATGTCATTGAGGTGTATCAAGAACAGACTGGTGGATTTTGGAACGATTAAACCTCCTGCATTTTAAAAATGTTTTTTTTTCCGTATTATTTTGTATTTTATTTTCTATGTATGTACGTATTTTTTGTTGAGTTCCAAACCATCTGGATCAAAAGCGACTCTATCAGGGCTTCCATGTGTGAGACAGAGTGAGGTAAGGATGAGGAGGTCGGAGTGCGTTACGCAGACGAGCATCGCGTTCGTTTTATGCTGCTTGTTTGGGCCACCAGCAGGAGCAAGAAAGCCACTGCATTCAAGGAATAGTTCATCCAAAGCTGCTGTCAGTATCTTCTCTCAGTGCACAGTGAAAGTTGTTCTGCTCCACTTGTCACAGCAGTAGAAGACATGTTGCTGATTTTATGGCCCTGTGAACAAATTTGTTTATGAATAGCGTGTTTTCAATAATATGAGATTTTATCGACCAAAAGTTGTTAAGAGACCAGATTCCCTTCTTTCATCCTGCAGGAGTTTCAATGAGATTATGATCCACCTGATCGGAGGAGCTGGACTTTGGCCTGCTTGGTTCTCTTAAAGCGGAGTAATGTTTGGAAGTGTAGGATACAGTGACCCACAAGTCTGAACCCGAGTGTGACGGAACACGCTGCTGATGAGCCGTTTAAACTAGACATTTCAGAACAGTGGGAACACAACTATGTTTCCTAAGGGAACCTGGCTGCAGATAAAGGTGGGGGACTGCCAGCATTGGCAGGAAGCTGTAGATATTAGTCAGAAGATGCTAGTTTTGGTAGAAGTTAGACTTTGAGATGGAGGTGGTTGAGGGAAAGCCGCAGGTCAAAGCGATGAGCCTCTGAAACATTCCACAAAAACCAACGTCTGGTCGAGGTTAAAAGTCTTGATCTGTGAGGGACTTGCAAATGTGATGTGACAGACACTTTTGGATGAACGATTCCTTTCCTTCAGTTTATGGCAGGCTGAGATTTAAAAGATAAGGCTGGTGACTTTCTTTATTTCAGTTATTGTCCCAGAAAACCATAAAAACCAACAAACTGTCAAGTCACTGCAGCATCTGAATCCGGAACCAGGTTTATCATCTTCCACTGCAAACAAAAAAGCCGCAGGTGAGCCACAGCGCTGCACTCAGTGACACGTTTCTTCGACGTCAACTGTGAACAGTCTGAAATGAGTTTCCCCAAGAGTCAAGTCGACAATGGTGGTAGTTTTGTAGCTTCTATTTAAAAAAAAAAAAAAAAACCCAGCTCGTGTTTTTTATGAGCAGTAACAAAGTGCAGCGCTGTGACTCACACTGGTCTTATCTTTTAATAACCATCATTGTTTTGCTGCTTCTTTGGACAGAAAGTTGAGCAATGCGTTTCCTGTTCTGACTGATATTAGTTTGTCGGCAAGGCCGTTGGCGTGTCGTCAGTCAGGACGTGCGGCAGGTAGACGGCTCGCTGTAAAGAGCTGGGTTCTTCTCTTCCACGCTCATGATGAATTGTTGACCTTCTGTTTCTGTTGATGTGAATCATTTACTGCCTCTGTTTGAAGATCTGCCTCATCGAGACATTGTTTAACAATCCTGATGTGATGATTTGAAACCTTTTAAAAACGATAACCGTGCTTGTATATGTTGTTCTTACTATTACTGTGTGTTTGAATGATGGCATCTGTATCTCCAGTGTTCGTTCTCTCTGCTGGAGCTTTGATTCTCTGCAGCGACGTGTTTTTGGAAAGAATCTCCTACAGTGTCAAGTTCCTCGAGAAACTTCCGGACTGTTCAGTTGTGAGGAGGTGAAGGATGTGCAAACCCACGGTGGTGGTTTCAGTGTTCAGAGGAAGCTGCAGCTCTGTGGCCGCCTTCAGTGTCACAGCTTCAGCAGAACAATCTGTTCTGAATGACCCGGATAACAAAGAGGTCATCGTACAGATGTGTCTGTGCTTTCACACGCGTGTTCCACTGTCTTTTAAAGTGCAACCTTCCCTCGACTGGCTTTTCTGAGTCCGTCTGAACTTCACCGCCCCCTACAGGCAGGAAGGGCTGCGACATGAGAGCTGAAGGGACTGTTCATCACTAGAGGAACATTGATGCAGATGGTTTGAAATTCTGGAGATGAGCTTTTTGCTTTTTTTTTGAATAAAATATTTAAGAAAAGAACTTTTGTACTTTGTGCGTTTTACTATGATCGAAGTTCTTCTCCTCCAGCAGCAGCGGCTGCAGTTTGACTCGGCACGCTTTGCGAACTTCCTGATCCGTCTCAACAAGTAGATTGTGAAACCTTTTCCAGCTGTTCCATCTGCCTCAGGTGGACTCAGTCAAGTTCTAGACTCATCTCCCAGCATAAATAGAGCAAAAAGCAGGAACCTGATATCAATTAGCAGCCACAGCAAATAGTCTGAATACTTTAGTAAAGGACAGACCTCAGTTTTTGGGTTTTATTACGTGTTCATGTTGTTTGAGATTAAGTGCATCTTATTAATCATAATCTTTTTGAATGTAAACAGTGGCAGGACTTATTCAGCATCAAATGTTTTGGTAGTTCAGTGTGGTCTGTTTCCCTCCGTCTCTGTCGGGGACTGAACATCTTTGGTTTGAACTTGGTATGAAACTGACAACACCCTTATTAAGCCTTCAGAAATGTCTACTGCACAAGAATTAACGAGACTGTCATTTCTACGTCAGAACACTATATTTGATATTCGGTTTACATCTCTGACTTCCACAGAAATACACACGACACTCTTCACGCATCACAACAAAGTTCAGTCTGTTCTCAACATCTGTGCAGCAGCCGGACGCTCTGCATCACTATCAGTTTGTTCCCTGATCACAGGTGTTCGTGCGACTCAAACGCTTGGTTTTCCGCCCCCCTGCAGCCTGATAACCCCCCCTGACCATTAGCCACAGGTGGTGCAGGCAGTGACTGCAGCTTGAGCAGGATCTGGGGTCGTGACCTTGCCGGCAGACTGTACGTGCAGAAAATAATCCCAGAGACAATCATCAGGACTGTTCCCACCATCCCCACCCCGATGCCGCTCCCCACCTGCTGAGACTCGGGGGCTGGGGGCATTTTAAAGTCAGGGGGGAACCGGATGGTCTGGTTGGTCACCACAGAGTTCAGGTTCCACAGCAGAGGGACGAGAGACATGACGGCGGCCAACAGACACAGCGCCCCAGTGGTGAGGAAGCTCATCAGCAAGTTCCTCTCCAGCCCGAAGTAGACGTTCCTGAGGCTGTACAGCCCCCCAGCATTTCCACAGCCCCCCACCACTAGAGACAGGAGCATGAGAACCTGAGCGGCCACAATGTCCGGTGGCGTGAAGGCCTCTGTCAGGCTCAAGTAGCTGCAGTGCATCACCTTGAAGCCCGGACTCACCAGGGTGTGGCTGTTGAAGCAGACCCTCCAGATGCCCACCCAGGCCACACCTGAGCTGATCACCTGCCTGTCAGACACCACCCACACCCGCCACTCGATCAGTCCCTGGGCCACGGCGGTGAGAGTCCAGCCCACGCAGCTGATCCAGAGGGCCGCAAGCTGTGCGTGGGCCGTGTGAGCGAGGTATGTCCTGGTCCCACCCAGACTGGGCCCCATCAGGAGCTCGGAGCAGCTGGAACTCGTCTTGTTTGCTCCGTCTGCCCTGCAGCTCGCTCTGTTGTCACCTGGGTTACCTGCTCTCCACCCCCTCCTGAGAGCACAGACACTCCGCACAGGTGTTACAAACAAACCACCACCAGAACACTGGGTCCCTGGACCTGCGGGACAAAACGTGAAGCAGAGCAAACAAGGCTTATTGTGATTCTACAGTCCAAGGTGAATTCAGGATTTTAAAAGTTCCGTCTGAAGATGGAGAAATGTTAATTGAGAAAAGCAAACCGCATTTTAAAAAATGAAGAAACTGATCTCACATGCCTTACCTGAGTGTCGTCGTTCGATTCCTGCTCACACTGACAGAGCACAACCAGACTGAGAACGTGAAGCTCAGCACTTCCTCATCACGATCCCAGTCACCTGGAAACGGTTTCCCGTCATGTCTGCGAGCTGTCAATGATTGACAGCGTGCAGCCTGGATGGAGGCGCTTTATTGTTACCGTCACTGAGCTTTTATGGGTTTGTGTATCGGGTGTTAACAGTCCCGGATCCCCGACGTCACTTTGGGTGTAAAACCGGTGAGTTTGGACCTTCATCGAGTTTGAACCTGCACTGTTTACAATAAAACAGGCAAAAGGTCGTTGATGTGTCGATTTCTGTTTCATCCACGGCTGTTTCTGTGTCTGGTGTTAGAGCTTGTGTAGTTTGTTCTTAGTCATTTCATTCATTTTGTGTCTGTCGGTGGTCATGGCCACGCTGCTCAGGAATCCTTCCAGCGGTTTGCCATAAACCAAACACAGGATCCTGATGGTTTGTGCGACAGGAACAGGAAGTTCTCCGATGGTTTGCACGAGGCTGTAAAAGCGTGACGTGCTGTGTTGTGCAACAGATAAAGATTTGTCGTTAAGGGTCGTAAAGACGAGGAACTGAAGGTCAGTAGCTCACGTGATGAGAGGAAACTGAAATGTGCTTCATCACAAATATTTCTTCACATCCCAACTTCATCTCCTCCTGTCGCCCTCGTTTGCTCTGTGCTGGTCTGGGGTCAGACCTGCCATCGACCCGTCTCTGCCCAACCAAAGTTCCTAACAGGAACTACTGTCTGTGGGAGTGTTTCAAAGGTCTCAACAGGGATCAAGTCTGTGTAAAGTCAAGACTGTCAATTAAATCAATGTCATCAGCTTCAGCTTCTTACGTCTAATTAAGGCAGAAACGACAGAAACAGCAGCAAAGACTCAAACTATTCACGCATTTTGAGACTCCATCAAGTCTGTAAACACGTTCGGTTTTTGTCCTAGTTTCTACCACATTTCACCCACATTTGAACTTTAATGTGTGAAAAATATTTTTATTACTCATTTAAAATCAGATCTGTTTCACTCAGAAACCACGAGCAGAGACGCAATAAAATTAAAAAAAAAAAAAAAAAAAACACTTCAACACTGACGTGAAAATGACTCCAGCAGGTTGTGGAAAGTCCTTT
This sequence comes from Channa striata, assembly GCA_033026295.1. Lineage (NCBI taxonomy): Eukaryota > Metazoa > Chordata > Actinopteri > Anabantiformes > Channidae > Channa > Channa striata. The sequence goes on from CM065170.1 coordinate 34,436,316, forward strand.
ACAGCACAAAACGCTGATTTCTTGGAAACACTTTGACACGTTGCTGCTCTGATTTTGCTTTGAAGGGCGACTTTATTAACAGTATTAAACTCTGTTCTCCCCTTTATGTGTGTAAATACGGCTCCGGACGACATCATCCAGAGGAGTTTCAGTTTAGACGACGTCATCTGAAGTTCAATCAAACCTACATTTGCCGTTGTGTGAGCAACCAGATGATATCATCTAAACTGGGAAATTCCTCCGGATGACGTCATCCAAATACTTCAGCTCAGAGAAGGAGAGATTGTTAACATCCGTGAATTCACCCTTTAACAAAACATATTTATGCAACTTCATAAAACTGTTGCTATGCAGGCTTTTTCTGTAAGTGATAAAATAATGTGATGACCTCGTCAGTTTGATCATTTTATTGCTCCGCTGCTGAGGAAACAGCGGCTGCACACACACACACACACACACACACACGGGTGAAGGCTACATTAGGCACATCTTCATGTCAATGTACGGAGCTTTAAACTCAGCAGCTGCACATCAGTCCAGGCGACATCTGGACGTGAATAAAAACCGGGGTTTCACGTGATTAGAAAAAGCTTGTCATCAGCACTATAAAATTACTTGTAAAGGTTTTTAAATAAATGACTAATTAGAAATTGACTAAAAAATTTGTTTAAAGCTTAAAACACTCGTGATTATAATGAATCAAATGAGTAAATACAACATTGGCGTGAGGCTGGAGAAATACGAAGATCAGACCAGAACATGTCCGGCGTCCATGTTCGGACTGAAGAGTTCTTACTCGCTCTGATCAGTCCTCATGTCCACACAGACGTTAGAGACCCCTCCAAAAGAAGCTTCCTCTGTGAGTGTAAGACAACATCCACAGTTTCCACCTGTGCACACGCGTACGAGGACGAGGAAAGGGTCCAATTAACCGGCAGCTTTTAAAAAACAAAACCGCTTCGCCTACTGTAATTCAACAGGAAACACTCAGAGCGTCTTTTACACTGAAAAACGACGTTCACTTTGAAAAATCCACTGGATTTAAAAAGCTTCAAATACTGCTGCCGCTTATGAAAATTCATACTTTCCTAAAACCACGAATCTTCATATTTGCTCCCGACTAACTTTTGAAGACACATCTGAATAACTGAACGTGTCCTTTAACAGAAGATATTTGTTCTGGTCTTTGGGTTCCAGTTTCTAATTTAGTCCCTCAGGGGCACGGGAATCCAACTGGGATCTTCCTGCTGTGCTTCAGTCCAGCATCAGTCACTCACCAGAAATCAGCGTTTTACTGTTTATCTGAGCAGCAGCCAAAAGCACGACAGGCGTGAAACCAGCTCCGCGTCTGGATCAGGAGGCTCCGAGCAGCGGCCTCTGCTCCAGCGGCAGACTGTCCACCAGGCACTTGAGCTGCTCCTCTCCCAGCTTAATCTTGTCCTCCAGTTTCCGCTGCTCGATGATGAGCGCCGAGACTTCATCTTGACAAAGTGCCGGTAGTCGTCCAGGCTCTCCGCGTCCAGGTGGGCCTCCATGACGCCGGTGACCAGGCGCTCCCTCCTGTCCAGGTTCTCCTTCAGCTCCTTGGCATCCTCGTGCTGCCGCATCAGCAGCTTTCGTTTGTCCATCAGGGTTCGCTGGTGGAGGAGGGACATTGGTATAAATCAGATCAATGCTCAGACCCCCCCCACCCACACGTACATGGGCGTGTGTTACCTTCTCCTCTGGGGGGGCTTCGTCCTCCAGGCTGTTGAGGGCGTTCTCCACGCGGGCCAGGCGTCCCGACAGTGACAGCAGCAGACTCACCACCTTGTCCAAGTCGCCCACGAACATGCGGAACTTGTCGAGTTGGTTGGGCCGACAGAGGCGCTGCACGGTGGCCTCCACCTCCCGCCCCAGAGCCTCGTTGTCCTCCACGTCCTCTTGCAGGCTCTCACGTGCCTCCCGTAGAATGTCCAGCTTCCTGGCCAGGCTGGAGATCAGCTGTTGCTGCAGAGGAGGAAGAGGAGAGAGTCTCTGCAGAGGAACACCAAAGATCTCTACTGAATGGTCTACAGGATTTCGAGCCAGACTCTGATAAAACCGGGAGAGTCAACATGAATTATAATCACGATTCATTCATCAGAATCCACAAACACCTGATTCAAGACAGGTGTGTGGGTCAGCTGCAGAATATCAAGGTTACAGGTCCTTTGACAAAGGAATGTATCAAATATAAATTAGTTTTGATCAGAAAAAAACACAAATAAGAATAAACAATTGTTTTCGTCTTTTTAAAGCAAAAGTTGAAATAAAAAATATATAAAGATCTGTGGAGATTCTTTAAATACAGTTTAAATAGGTGAAGGACAGAACAAGAAAAACTTTTTGTTTCTCTACATTCTCCTTCTCGGAGATTCACAGGCTGATGACGACTGATCTGTGCTGCAGGACTTCTACCTTCTTGCTGGCCAGGTCCACGTCCAGCTCGTCTTCTGAGTCCTGCTCCTCCAGCTGCTCCTGCATGTCCTTCATCTTGATGAGGAGCTCGGCTTTGGGGGCCGACGTGTTGTAGTAGGACGAGCTGGGGACCAGGGAGGCTGCAGCTGCTGCGGACATGTCCTCGTCCCCCTCCCTTCTGTCAAACACACACAAACTAGTTTCAGTTTTACCAGTAAAACCACGTTTTCCTCATTTTTCACATGTATTTGTGATGGTGATTATTCACAGAGGTGGTAGAAATACTCAGAAAATTCAAGTGAAAACTACTTCGCTACAACGGACTTCCTACCTGTCTAAGCTCCTGGGTGAGGATGTGGGCAGTCTGGATCCAGCTGAGACCCTCCTGCGCTGGTGGTCTCCCTTCAAAATCTGCTCCTCTGGGGGGAACAGTCCTTCCATGAGGTCCATGGTCGTTTCCTGCCGCTCTGATCCAGGATGTCCACTAGAGACTTGTCTTTGCCCATGATGTCCCTCGCCAGCTCCTCTCTCCTGACATCCTCCTCTGAGCGCTGGGCCCCTGCTTGGCTGGACACTGAGCCCCGACCCGGGTCCTGTCGAGTGTAGGCGCTGAACAGGGAGGAGGCCTGGTGCTCGGCAGCACCCAGGGTGGAGAGGACAGGAGGAGGCTCGAAGAGGCTGCAGGCCTCGGTGTCCTGAGGCAGGTAGGCTTGTCCCACACGATGAGAGCTGGTGTCAGCGTGGACGATCCTGACTGGGACTTTCCTCCCTGCTCCGTTCACGTCCATCGCCTCAGTCTGCTTCGTGTCCCAGTCAGACCTGAACAGGACAAATCCAACATGTTATTCGTGCAGACTCTGTAGGCACATCGGTTTTTAAATCAAGAACACGTCTTCAAATGAGACGTTTTCAAGTCAAGTTCAGAGAAAGTGAGACACTTTAAATTGAGTGCAGATGCCAGGATGGAACTCAAAGGTCTGATCGTTAACCACCTTCTCTCTCTGTGGGTTTTCTGAAGCTTTAAATCTGTAACATAACGATTCTCTAAGCTACTTACCTGAACGACGTCTCATCCTGCGCAGCCACAGCTGGCGGTTTGTCAGTCAGTCTCTGTGGAGCAAACTGAGGCGAAGGGGACCGGGTTCGATCTGCTGCAGGAAGAAACAGAGCCGCTTTCTCCTGCTTCATTTCCTCTGCTCCTGTGTTCGCGTCTGGTCCAGCTGTCCCGCTGTGGACAGGGGAGGCGGACAGGGTGCGAACCAGAGCTACTGCAAGCTGCTGGACGTTTGAGCTGGACACAGGTGGGAGCGGAGCTGGGCCTGCCTGGGCACCAGCAGGGAATTCCTGGGTGGAGGCTGTGGTTTCAGGGCCTAAATGAGGCAACAGGAGGCCTGTGGTCTGTGGAGGCTGGCCTAGGTCCTCGGGCCCAGCAGAGTCAGCTTTGAGGACCGGGCCCTCATTTCGGGGACCTGACAGGGTGGACTGTGGGCTGTGGTCCGGCTGGTGTCCCTGTCTGTCTTCTATATTTGCTCTAGAGTCAAAGCCAAACATCATCAGAACGTGAAGGAAACAGCTTTACGTTTCAGCAGTGTGTGAGGACTTGGTTTATGTGAAGAAACAGGAGCATAAGGAAACCTGATCCACGAGTGTGAAAACCAAAACCAAACACTGATGTGAACACAGATGGATTCATAAGGATGAATAATGTTAAGACTAAAACTAGGTTCGAATTTACGTTAAGTAAGTAGCTTTAAGGACATTTTTATGTCTAAGGGATTTGGTTTTGCCAATGGGCAAAACAGCAGAACTGAGCTCAGACGTCAGCAGTTGGAATTTTATCTTGTTCAAACACCACCCACTGAAAGGAGGGTGAAGTAACACACATGAACAAAAGGAGCAAACACTGTGGATCCATTTCACCTTTATCACTGGAAAAACAGTCACTAAGGCACAGATGCATTTTCTGTGTCAACAGCAGCTTCGGGATAAAGACATTCATCTGTCCGTCGTGTAAGTCCAGGTGTAGTTTACTACGGGAGCCCTGAAGGTACTGGTCACCTCAACATGAGCTCCAACAGCTGGAGATCACTAATGGGCTAATGATCATTTTCATTCAGGAAACATGAAATGGAAAGTGACACCTGTTCTCGGACTCTGTACAGACCACATTCAGGAGAATCGTCCTTTCAGTGGACATGTCCGAACCCCTCCCACATGTGGGAGTTGACGGACTCTTCGTGAGTGCAGCAGCGTCAACCGTTTGACCGCTCTCTGACCTGACTTTGTGTCCCTGAGCTGTGGCTTCTTGGGTCTTTGTTGTTTTTACTGAATTTCAAAGGGATTTTAAACTCACCCGCTGGTGTTGCTGCTCTGCTGGGTTTGAGGGTCCCTCCATGAGGAATGAAGGTTCTGAAAAACACCGGCAAAGTAAAGCTCTTAGCAGTGGTTCTGTGATACTGTCTGTTTACACGATGACCTCTTGTGGTCAGGAAACTCTACTACTACTCAGTCAGGAGCAAAGGACCCTAGATCCAGCAGCTGAGTACACCCCAGGACCCGGGCCGATCAATCCCCCGCAGCACAGAGGATCTGCAGTCTCTACACTGACACCAAGCAGTTTTAAACGGACTGAATTTGTAATTCATTTCTGTACCTAATAAAATAAAGCAATTAGAATTGAATTCAAATAACTGGTACTTTCCTGTTGGCGAATTTCAAAAACCCTAAAGGGTTCAAGCTCACCTGTGTGTAGAAGTCTGCAGAAGGAGAGGATCTTGATCTCTCGTGGATGCAGATGGCTTTGTCCTCCGTGTCTGTATCCAGGATGTTCTCTGCAGAGTGATACCTCCCTTGCGTCTTGGCCTCCGATGACTTCTTCTGTTTGTTCCATGTGGCCTGATACTCAGCAAAAGTCCCAAGCCGCTGCTGGTCTAGTAAGACCTGCTTCTGTACGCTGCCGACTGGGCTGGAGGCTGTAGGTGGAGGGGGCTCCTCAGGCTCACCAACGGGAGTTCTTTTGTCTTTGGTTTTGTCTGTCTCAATGAGGTCTGTTTTTGAGTTTGTGTTCTGACCCATCTTTGGCACAGGTCTGGCAAAAACTGGTTTGGCCTCAAAGAACTTTCTCCGTTCACCAAAAGACCCTGTTTGCAGTTCTCCCTCCACGCCCACTTTGTTTATTTTGTCAGGCTCAGAGAAGGAGTGTGTCTTCTTTGCCTGGGTGAAGCGCTTACGTCCTCGAACACGTCCGGTGGAGGTTTTAACAACTGACGCCTCTGGTCCAAGGTCTCGTCTCTGGAAGGAGGTCGCCTGGAGGACCCTGGCCTGTGCCTCCTTCAGGTGGTCCTTGTAGGTGTTGGAGAAGGAGACACCCAAAGTCTCTGTGGATCTCCAATCCTCTGCCTCCTCATCGTCGACCTCACAGGTCAGGGTTGCTGCGCTGCGGCTCTTTTGCAGCTGGGCTCGCTTCTGTTGGATCTCTTTGCGGAGCGTGGTGGCGTACCGGTCACTGCGTCGATTTGTTTTTCCAAAGCTGCAGGCCACGCTGTCACTGGTTTCACTGGCTGTAGTAGCTGGTTGCCTCTCAGCCAGACTCCTGCTCTCCTGGGCCAGAGAGTGGAGAAGAGGAGTCTTCAGAGGGGATATTCGTTGGTCTTCCTGAGGCACCCATGGGTCTTGAGGCCTAACCTTCTGATCACTACTTTGATGTGCTGGGAAGTGTCGTTTTGTATCAGTAGAGAGTCCGTCTTTCTTTCCAGCATCCTCAGGGCTATGACATCGAACAGGAAGCTGAGATATTTGGCGGTCATAACGTAGACCATTCCCCACGTGAGTTTGACCGGTTCGCTCCTTACCATCACTGTAGGGGGTCTGGGACCGAGGAAGAGACTGTTTTGCCTTCATATTTGTCTTCAAGAAACTTGGTTGGAAGCCTGGTTGATTGCCGTTTATCCAGGGGGATTTCTCTGGCTCCCCCCTCCAGCCCTCTGCTTTGCCCTGTCTGGCCTGGAGCTCTGCAGACTGCAGTGAATGTTTGCTCGCCAGGCTGAAATATCTGCTGTGCCCCCCGCTCTCTAGAACGGGCTTTGCAGCAGAACCTGTCATGGATGCTGTGGAGTGCCGCACCTGTTTGCGGCTGAAGGCATTTGTTGGCAGATCCTGGAGACTGCGGTAGTAGCTTCCTACAGTTTGAGTCTTGGTAGGGGGAGCTGACCGGTTCTGCAGGTAGAAGGGGCTTTCATCACTGTACTGCCTCTGATGGGCAGGTAGCTGGGTGTAATGGGACTGTCTTACGTCGCTGCTTGACAGGGAGAAAAGTTTGTTAGGGTGCAGCTGGTTATGGTTGTAGTCTGCTGCCGTGTTGGGATGGACGAAGTCTTTGGTGGGCAGCGGGTTGAAGCTACGCCTGGCATCTGAGGTTTTCTCGTGCTGAGATCTGAGGCCGCTCTGGTCATTGTCTTTCAGTCTTTGGTTCTTTGTTGGACCACTGGACCCTTCAGAGTAAGGAAAAACCTTAGTGGCAGCAAAACTGTCACTGCGCAGTGGGGGAGGTGGGGGAGGAGGAGACTGGGACTTCTTCTCAGGTAGCTGCCATACTGGACCAATGCTGGGTCTTCCTGCGACTGAGACATGAGATGCAGGCTGCTCCTGTGTCCGAGAGCCTTCCCAGCCTCCGTTTCCCAGCGTCGGCTGTAGGTACCTGGGTCGTTCTGCTTGCTGAGGCCCTTCGCTGTGAAGCTCTTTAAAGAAAATGTTCTCACTGCTGGTTCCCTTCCTAGCAGACATGATAGGTTCACGAAGAGCAGAGCTGGAGCTGCCAGAAAAACAACTGAACCCAGAGTCTCTTTTGCCTCCTGGTCCAGAGAACGGTTCAGAACCGCTGATGTATCTGGGTGGGGACAGACGACCGGGGGGATGGTGGTGGGCAGGCTGCTCCAGCCTCTCCATGTTGTTGACTGAGCTGAAGGGGTTTTTTAGCTGAGCCTGTGAATCCTGGTCCCCTGCAGTGGAAGACTCTTTGGACCTGGACAGAATATAGTAATACGATTTTGAAGTCCAGCAGTAAATTCCTGATTGACACTGACAGAACGTACAGGCTCACCGTGCTTCATGTTGTGGTTTCCAGACTGTTGCAGGGACAGTGTCTCTGCCGATGGGCTCTGGCTCTTCGGTCAGCTTAGACGAGTGCCAGGAGTGAGGCCGCGAGCCTGGATCATTCTTCCTGAAAAGCAGATGGAACAAACAACAACACGAGTTTTATTACACTTTGTCTCTGAGCCCGAGTTCACCAGTCCACACTTGTTTTCAAGTTAGCTGCTGTGTCTCGCTTTGTGTTCAAGGAACATTTGCACAATAAGGATCCAAAGACATTACTCGACAAAGCATTAGCCTGCATCTGATTTTATATGCTGTATATCATATGATGCTGTTGCTTTTCTGTACAATGTTAAATTAGAGTTGGGTTTGTTTGCATCATCGGGACTATGAGCTCAGCTTCAGTCGCACCCAGTAAATATCTGGTTAAACAATTGTGTGCAATTTTCAAACGTGTCCTTGAGATGGATTGAATTCATACTGTTCTGAAGATGAAGTGAGAACATTTGCACGTACCCTTTGAAGCGATTTTTCCTGGAAAGCGTTTGAAAAGGAAAAGGAAATAATTACACAAACACTTACACCCTAAATTTGAAAGTCAGCACGATGACTTCAATGAGACCAGTAACACACAAGGAGCAGAAGACGAACTGAACATAAATACAACACAAATGTGCAAAGTACAACTACAGTAAACTAAAGTTTGGACAACAGGGGACACAAAGACCACCAGGTTCACCATGAGCTAGCATGAACAGCGGGACGTGGTGGGCTGATGGTACCTCATAGAGCTCCGTAAAATCTTGGTAAGAAAGCTTCGCGCCACGTGCACCTCGCTTTCTGACGGCATCGTGCGTGGAGACACGACGTCCACCATTTTAGCCCTGATGTGGACGCAAAGTGGAGGAAGGAGGAAAAGGACAGACCACACAATGAGACACTGTCAATTTCATTAGAAATTTGAGAGTTTTAAGTTGGGATCAGATAAGGGAGCAGACGTTCACACAGGATGAGGCACGTGCAGGCGGCTGATCGGTGCTTCGCCGGTGGTTTTAGGGAAGGACTTTCACAGTTAGAGCGGAGACAGATCCACTCAGAGCCGAGCGTTTAGACCCAACAACTTCCTCAAACCGAGGTTTTAACGAAAAGACGTCGTTGATGGTCAAAACCAGAAAATAAAAGCTGTGAGGGGACAGATTACAATGGGATTAGTGGAAGTTCCCCGGGGTCCCAAGTTCAACAGTCAGCCTGAAGTGAAATGTCTCAGCCCGGTGAAACTTTAACCCGGCCAGGACCTGACGGAGACGCCACATTCTTTCAGAGCAGGAATGCAGGAGTGAGGCGTCTTCCCTCCCTCGCTTTAAGTGGGACATCTCTGTTGGCCGTCTCCCACGAGCCTGAGAGACTCCCTGTCGCTGCAGCGGAAGAAATACAGTGAGACGTCTTCTCCCTGACTTCCTAACAATACCTCACCTGTCTCTGACCTTAGGCTGTCCCCGGTACAGACACCCGAGCTTGTCTTTTCAGTCCCTGGTTTGTTTGTTTCTGATACTAAAGAACTTTAGTCAAATTTTATACAGTTACTGAAAGGACAAGAGCACGTCACAAGGACCCAGCTTAAAACTGTCCCGCTTCTCGAGTCATAGACCAAAGCAGACTGTCCTCCCAGCTCTTCTTCTGTTATATTCCTGTCACCGTCGGTTCCTCCTCCTGCCTCTTAACAAGTTCCTGCACAATAAAAATGCAAATGCCCCTTTTTGTGAAGGGCTGAGGGTCTATTGTCCGGGGACACAGCTGCTACGTCACAGATAGTCCACAGGAGAGGAGACGCCACCGTCCACTCCCAGGAAACACGAGCGCGCTCATCGGAGAGCAGAAGAACCAGAAGACACCTGACACCTGTCAAGGAGAGGGTTTGACGAGTTTTCTGACACTGAAGCACAGAAGACGAGGTACCTCATCACAACAGAAACACTAAGATCTAGACATTCTAGATCTGGACATTTGTCCTGCACACCGCTGGACACATCTGGAAAACGCAGTTAGTCCGGAAACTCTTTATACTCAGTGGACTGGACGACTAAGTTACTTCTTGTTTTGAGAGTACAAGTTAAAACTGAGACCTCATACAGACCTGATTAATGTCCCGGTGAGCGGAGACAGTCCAAGAAAAGAAAATTAAACTGCAAAAATTAAAGAATCTAAACAAGACAAATGTAGACGAATCAAGATTCAGTGAATAATGTGTATGTGTAATAATGTGAACGTCCTTTAAGACAGAAAAAAGGGAAAAGTTTGTCTCTTAATGACGGAGGCAAAGGAAGCAGTGGGAACTCACCAACCACCTTTGTGCTGTAGCGGCTCAGCAAAGGTCAGTCCACTTCTGAGACTCCTCCACAAACACTCGAGCAGCAAAGCACAGGAGCAGACTGCCTCCTCCTCCCAACACTGACACTCTCCACCTCCGGCGGTGAGGAAATCTCCTCTGGGGGATTAAAAGGGGGATTTGAGACCTGAGGGGGAGGAGGAGTTATTGTCCTGCCCGGCGTCCTTGCTGTAATCTGTGTTTATGCTGCCAGTGGCCTGCAGAGCCGCTGGGGCTGCTGGGAAACACTCAAACCGCCCGACAGCTCGCAGTGTGTAGTCGCACAAAGGGGGCATGAGAGCGAGGCCACTACAACCTGAACACGAGGCTGAACGGGGCACGAAACAAGCAAAAAACAGACGTCCATCTAAATCAGGTGTTTTCACACCCAAATGTGACTCAGAATCCAGAACCAGCCGGGCCGGATTCTGTGTTTTGTCCTGTTGTCTGACCGATATCTAAGTCCAGGTCTGTGCCCTCAGCAGGAATGTTTGGTCTGAGAAAAACCAGGAGCAGGCTGATAGTGAACTCCCCCGGTGAGGGGAGGACACGCACGACATGATCCACTCATCAGTTCTTACTGCTCCTGGATTATGGACTCTGTCAACTTGTTGATTCAAGTCCAATAATCCTTCCACAGGCCTCAGAATTCACAGAAGATTCACGTTTGAAGCGTTTCCAACATGGCAGAGTGAAAAACGCCGAACTGTTGGATCAGAAAATATCTGGTGTTTGCGCGTGAAAATTGTGAAAATGAATGAAAACACTGACGTCTCACCAGTTGTTTGTATTTGTAGTCAAGCATTCAGAAAAGTTCATGCTCCGTCAGTTGCACAGGGAATGAGGAAACAGTCGACTGCAGGACGTTAACCTTCTCTAACACGGTCTGTCAGACCTTTTCATTCTCGCCGCTGCTGATTCACCAGCCCGTGGCCCCTGAACACGAACGCACAATAGAAAGTGCCGGCGTCATCGCAGCTGGGCTTATCGGTGAGTCACTGCCGCAGCAAAGGGACACACGAGCAGAGACGGTGAGTGAAGCCGAGGGGACAAACAGCTGGGACACCTGGTTCTGACTGATAGCGGTCGGCCACAGCTTCATGTCCTTTGTCACAGACGTGCAGCAACAGTAACGACGTTTCCCTCGTCTTCTTCCTGTTGTTGCCCATTCGGCCGCGAACACTGAACCGGACAAAACGCTGACATTCATTTGTCCGGCATCATGTGGGAGGAAGTCAAACACAGAGAGGGGAGACAATGTCTCTGGGTTTTGACTGAACTCACACTCAGTCAGGTCCCATATCAAACCTCTCAAAGCCAGAGACACTGAAACTGAAGAACATGTGAAGTTTCACAGGCTCAGACCATCAGTGTGAACAAACGGGGAAAGATCCTCACTTCTAATAATCAAGTCGATCAAATCTGAGGATCCTCGTGAAGCTTCGTGTGATTTGTCTCTGACACAGCAACTTTAAACACTCCAGTATCTGAGCAACACGGACATGAGTCAGAAACACCTGTCGGTCTTAGGATGAACACACGAGGTCAATGCTCACATGCCGAGTGTGTGTGTGTGTGTGTGTGTGTATAGACACCGCACACACACAATTTGCCCAGTAAAATCACACACCTGATTACCTGAACCAACTGATCCGTCGGTCCAAACGCGTCTTTTACACCTGATCCTCCTGAGTGTGTGTCACCTGGACGACGACCTGCTGTTCACGGGGGTTCAGTGCCGGTCCAGCAGAGACAGGAGGACGAGGACGGTCTCTACCTGAGAACTAAACTCTCCCCTAACAACACGACGTGTCCACAGAGACCACAGCCTGCAGCCAAAGCTCCTGGAAACAAAGGCTGTGCTGATACGGCCGATCCCACTAAGCAGAGTCAGCTCACCTAGGCAACACGGACCGTACCACTGCTGCTGCTCGTGGGGGGGGGGGGCAGGGGGACTGAGGCAGCTCTGAGGGAGACTCCACCTCCTCTCAGAGCCCATTTGTCACTCGCGGCCTCTCAGCATCAGCCCGTCTGTGTGGACCCGCCCACACAGAGTCGTGCTCTGCAGCAGCAGGTGGTCGACACCCTCCCTGGACCCTCCTCCCCCTCCCGGTGACCCGACCCGCTCTGCAAAGCTGGGCCCACGCCTGTGGCTTTGCAACTTGTAATTGGATTCGAGCTGTAAGCCCGTGTTGTCGTTAGGCCGTAAACAGAGGAGAGTGTGACAGAGAAAACACACGGTCTGTCGTGTGCAGCCTCGATGTTGGAGTGGATCACTGTTACTAACGTGGTGGAGGGTGTTTTTGAAATAACAGGCAGAAACCGGTTCTGTCTTTAATAAATCACCCGCTCACTGACGGTGGATCAGACCGAGGTTGATTATCAGACGTTTGCTTGAGTTTAAACATTTGAACAGCGAGTCTTTAAAAACGGTTTCCTGTGTCTGTCATCTCATCACAGATCTGCCCCAAAGCCAGAACACGATGGAGTTCTTCACATTTCTTATTTTAGTCCTTCATCGTTACAAACACGCTGAACTCAGCCTCCAACAGGCTCCGTCAGCTGAGGAGTCATTTAACTTCAGATGTTCCAGATTATTTTCTGTCAATCATTGTTCTGGACTTTCCACGGCCTGAAGGTTAAAGTTTAGAAGCAGATCTGATCTGTTTGGAACTGGGCTAAAGGCCCCCCAGGACCGGCAGAGAGGTTCTGATCTGACTCGGTCTCTGTCCAGTTATCTGTCTCTAAAATAACAGCGTCGCCTGGAGCTCGACCGGCTTCACAATTCCAGCTTTTGTTTCAGTGTCGGGGGCAAACAAGCAAAGAGAGTGAAGACCGCCAGGCCCCCCACCCCCGAGGAAACACACAAACACTAACTTTGAACTGCTTTGACTTGTCCATGTGTTGCTTGTACCTTCAGCCATCATGACCTCTGACCCCTAACGACACTTTCCTAACACTCACTGTGTGTGTGTGTGTGTGTGTGTGTGTGTGTTGTGGTACCTCCGGACCACCAGGGTCAGGCTCCTGTGGGCCCTCTTCACCAGGCAGATGGCCTCCTGACGGGAACCGCTGAGGGGAACCGAGTTCACACTCACCATCTCATCACCAGGCTGGAGACGGACGGCTGCTGCTGCGCTGCCCTGCTCCACCTGAACACACACAGTCACATTCATAAAATAATTTAATCATTTATTCTCAGCGTGTCACAGAAACAGGCTCCACACAGCTGTTCTGAACATCCGGCGCCACCGTCTGGACAAAGTGGACAGTTTGTGTTTTATCCTACAGATGCTTAGTTATTGTCAATAAGTTCACAGCTGTCCCACGTGATGAAGGTAAGACATCCTCTCATCTGAGCATCGTCCTCCTGCTCATCAGAAACCCGAGTGAGCGCATTAAATATTGACCTCAGCGCCACACGTAACCTGAGCTGAGTCCCGTCACAAACTGCAGGGACAAACCCGCTGCTCTAATTCAAGTTCGTTACACTGCTAACACGGTCAGAACAAAGTCCACAAGCACCTTGGTGATGAGCAGCGGCTCTCTGTGCTCGCTGCCCCCCCTCAGCGTGAAGCCCCACGGCGCTTTGCCCTGGAGCCGCACCTCCACCAGCTCCTCGTCCTCCTTCTCCTGCCTCCACCACCTCATCATCTCTGCAGAGTGTCTCAGGTGGTCTCTGAAGTCCACCTGGTCCACGGTTCCTCTGCTCCAGTGGGCTCCATCAAAACCAGCTCAGCCTGGACACAAAATGTTTCCGTGGACACGTTTCATCAGAAAACAGCAGTGAGGACGAGTTCGACTCAAACGTTTCTCTGTTAACAATCAGAATATTTGTATTCAGAAAATTACAAACCCAATATTTTAAGGTTTTTTGTCTTTTATTGGACCATTTTTTATGAGAAACTCTTCAGAAGCTAAAAACACATCAGGACATATTTACATGATGCAAAACCATAAAGGCAGAAACTGTGACGTGTTTCAAACAGTTAAAAGCCGTTTAAAGGTGAAAAACCATCACGTGATGAAGATGATGATGATGATGATGATGATGATGATGATGAGCTCATTAAGGCTAAAACGCTCCTGCTCAGTGTGAAATTAATAATTTAGTCCGTTTTGAAATGACCTGCGTCACATTCAAAGCCTCCGACCGACTGATTAATGATTAATTGTCTTTAACTGATCGATGTGAGCCGGTTCTGGTTCTGGCTTCACACGAACCTTACCTTCTTCAGTTGATCCGGAGCAGCTTCCACCACCTGTTCTCCACCTGTTCCCCACCTCAACACCTGCGTCTCTTTACGCCGGCACGTCATCGTGACGTCACCGCGCCCTCTAGCGGCGCTGCTGGCTGCCACAGGTGATAATAAAAATATAACCAGAAAGAATAAATCGATGGATAAAAATAGAATTTACCTTTCAGACATACAGAGTGAAACGGGTCAACTTCTGAGTTATGAGCAATTTCTAAAATCTTTTACATTTTACTTTGTACTTTGAAAATAAAACTACTCACACGATTAAACTGGAACTTAAAGCTTTTATCTCACATCACATGAACAACAATCAGGAAATACAACATATGGCCAGTTTATTTATTCTGATGGGTAAACACATTCACAAATCAAAGTTCTCTAAAACCATCATTCCAATCATTTAATATCGAAGTAGATAATTATATTAAATCTGTTAGATTGTTACAAAATAAAAAATCCCAGCACACAATTGGCCTCTATGAAGAAATATTTATCAAATATAAAGTCTTTGTTTCTCTGATATGCTTAAACAACTATTGTGGTTTTATGTATTTTATTTGTGATGTTTTTCTTTGAATCTTAATCTATAAGTATCAATCATACTCACATTTTTATATTTATTTATTTATTTTGACTTTCTTTTAATGTTAAAATGTTTGTTTACTGTTATTTTTGTTGAGACAATATGTTAAATTGATATATATAGACTGTTTTTGTATGTTGTACAGTTGTTAATAAAGTTGAAAACAATGTCGCCTTCAGGTGTCCTAAAACTCACTTCTGCATTAAATTACAAATAAATCCTAATTTCCATATTTATAACAATCATATCAAGTTAAATGTTTTCATTTGATGCGTTTTGTGTAAAGTGTAAAGAAAGTGAAGTGAAATCTTGCGCAGCGTCTTGAATTGTTGCCAATGGGCAGGCAGGCTCCTATTTGTGGGAATTATTTTGAATTTGAAATGTACAGTTGTGGTTTGTCTGCTGTTTTTACATGTGACACTGCAGAATGGATCCACGTCAGATATGACGACCGTCAAACCGTCAAATGTGCTTCAGATCATCACCATCATTGGGACCAGTGATTCTTCTACCACGTCTTACACTTTTGCACTTTCTTTACTGTTGTGGCCGTAAAGTTATTATCTCGGTTTTTACATGATTAACTATTTGCTGTGTGAGGCCGCATTCAGTAAAGTAAGTCAGAAGGAAGCTGTGTCTCAGTGTCTCAGTGTCTCAGTGTCCCCCAAGCCTCTGTTGGACCTTCTGTCCCGTTCGGTTCCTCTTTTCTCAGTCCAGTAGTGACGTTGGTTTATTTGTTCCAGAGGTACATGAACAGAGGGACGGAGGATGGACACCCACATGATGGACAAAGAGTTGACAAATTAAAAACTGACAGACTTTATTTCTCAGTTTTGAGGTTTTCATCGAAGAAAAATACACTTTATTTCAGTTCTGGTGAAGAAACATTTGCGAGAGCTGAATGTGAATTAAGTCTCATGTTGACTTCAATGTCTGAGGAATCAGACAGCAGAGTTTGAGTTGATATAGTCTGGTCATCGTTACATGAATTCAAAAGCCTAACACACAGATGATCTGGTTATTTTTAAAGTCCTGATCTACAGAGAAAAAACAAATGTTTCCTTAATCTGATATTTGCTACCAGCCTGTCGTCAAGCTGTTTTGAACACATGAGTGTAAGAAAGTGAACATCACATATACATTTGCACATACAGGTTACAGTGAAATTTAACCTCTGCATTTGACCCGTCCCTCTGGGGGGGCGGTGGGCTGCCACAGCTGGTGCCCGGGGAGCTGGCACCAGGCTGGGGATTGCAGGGAAGCTGGGATTTCCCACACTGGGATTTGATCCCGCATTGTCTATCTTGAGCTACCAGGCTGGATGGATCAGGTTTGACTCCTGACATTTTAGATGGTCATCTTCCTGTGGTAGCTCTCAAACTCAATTTACTTGGGGGCCGGGAGGCAGAGTCGGGTGAGGCTGGGCACAAGAAAAACTTTTAAATAATTTTAATCTTCTCAAATGTCTTTATTTTTTATTTTTAACACAAAATAATATGAAAAAATAAATAAACAAATTAGAAGAAAATAAATAAGAAATTAATAAGAAAATCAATCAATCAATCAAATAAGTAAATAAAATAATAATAATAATTATAATAATTAGGATTCAAATGTCTGTATTAACAGTTTTTAAGCTGTCTTCTGAACATGAATTGTCCTGAACATAAGTGGAACATTGAAGAACATGAACTGCTCTTCTGAACATGGCCTCTCTTCCTACATCTTGCTGCTAGAGACCTGGAGCAGCGCTAATTCTCGCATAACTGAAATTTGGCTTGATAGGAAGCAGTTGAGACCCTCAGTATCAAGATGATCATCAGTAATTCTGGACCTGTACTTGTTGGAATTTCAATCAAGTGTTTAGCCGACGCACAAAGAACGTCATTTCCTCAACATACGTCATTTCCGCAATGCAGTGCCGTGCAGTTCATGAAAATTAAACTCAAAGACCTTCAGGTATAGAGCATAATACTAAATGCTGATATTACACCCAGCATCATATTGAAGTTGTAATTTCTTTTACGACAACGTCCCTGCAGTGCAGCATGAAAATGTCAAAGACCTTCAGGGCACAGGACAGAAAATGAAAGAAGGAGGACGAGGAGAGAAAAGAGAACGGTCCACTTTGATTTTTAAAGAGAAACACATGAACGTGCGAGAAGACTGTGAGACTGTAAGTCCGGTAGCAGCCTGGTGAAGGTGAACCCACTCTGCATCCTGCCCCGTGTTTGGATTGATTCGTGTTGTTAAAGAGCGACACTCCTCTGAGTCCGTGTGGGTCGTTATAACCGTCTGCAGTGTTAGATGGTTAAACGTTAACAGACCTGCTGATCTTTGAGCTCTGCAGGCTCAGCCTCATTCTCATGGTCACAGGGCAGAAGACGGAATCCTTGTGGACCTTCTTACTGCAGGTGACCAGCAGTGAGAAGTTTGTTCCACACAGACCTGGTCCAGACAGCAGAGGAGCCGCTGGGTGATGATGTTCATGGGAAAAAACTGAGTGAGTGGAACTTTGATTAACTTCATGTTTCCTTTTCATTCTGTGTGTGTGTCGATGTCCAGAGAAGAACAAATCATCCATGACTCAGAAACCACCTTCACTGATCATTATAATCCTGTGCTTTTTGGTAACTGATGAACATAATCTCTCTCCTCAGCTTTTCTTGAGGTGGCTGCAGGTTTTTTCCAAAATGAAGAGGTAATGAAATCAACGATTCACTTCACATTCACATTATTCTTCAGCACATTCATTTCTACTGCAGTTTACTGTTAATCTGACTGTCGACCGTTTTCCCAAAACTCCACATCAACGTGACCTAATAAATCTATAAAACTATGTGATATCAGTTTATTCTAAAACATTACTGGGTGACAGTTTGGACTTTGTCTTTGTTTGATAAATTAATGTGTAACACGTGTTTATTGGGGGTCAAAGGTTCCACTTTAATTACAGTCTGGTCATATTTAGAGTCGGTGAGCTCCGATTGGTCTACAGCCATCCTGATCAGGGAGCTTGTTTTTTAGGCACAGCTACGTACCGTTATTAAAAATGAAAAAGTATTTTGTTTTCCTGACATCTGATTGTCTATTCCCACCAGAGTCCATCAGAAACCAGGCTCAGCAGCTGCTGAACCTGAGCCCAGCTGTGTGTCCTTAAGGAGTGACAGGTCTAAGGGTCGTTTAATTAATTTTAAAGAAGAAGGACCATCTGCTGAAGAGAAGTATGCTCTAAAAATAAGCCATGTGTTTGAACTTCACATTAGTGTCGGTAAATAACAAGAGTATGAGGGTAATCCCTGGTAGCACACATGCTAGTTTCTGTCTAAAAACAGTGACCTGTTTTTACTTAATCATATCACAGCATTTCCAAAACCTGATCCTAAGCTTTGTTTTTCTCAGACTGAAACAGGAAAACCCAGAAACCAGCTGTTTGTCTCTGAAAAGCCATCGATCTATGGATCGACCTTATCATTCCAAAGGAGGAGAGCTCTCCGCTGATGAGAGGTGAGATTTTTATGCATTTCTTCTCCTTTTGTAAATCATAAACAAGCAGATGTATTCACAGGTTTCTGCTGTAGGGAGGCTGGGCTGAGTTATAATGACAGGATGAGGAGCCTTGACACCTAATCTCCATCCTGGTAGTAGGTGGGTTACAGCAGTCATCGGATAAGAAGTCCTCTGGGTTTCTTCACTTGTAGGTCACTTTGGATAAAAGTGTCTGACAAATGACTAAATGTAAATGTAACGGCATGATGAGTTTCATGGAAAAAGGACTGCGGGAGGTTGTCTAGGCCCAGTTTGGGAGCAAGAGCAGAGCCTGGGCTCTTGGATATAACTACCAGATGATTAGGTTGGCTGGGTCTTGATTAACATAATAAATGCTATGAGTGATAAATTGCGATGAAACAGAAAAACAACTGCAACAGATTACATAAACATAAACAGAAAAGATGTTAACTAACAAGAAATAAACCAAGGTCATGTTCAAAACAGTGCAACAGATTTAGAGAAAACCCAATGTACATCCAAACATAAACAGAAAAGGGTGGATTTAACATCTGCCAATCTTTTGGGCTGAGAAAACATTGGGCAGGTTGGTAGGACCAGTAGCTGTTCACTGGAAGACACACAGATCCAAATCCGGGGACACCTGAGGACAGGGACAGAGAGAGGGAGACAGAGGGGGAGAAAGACGACTACAGGAGAAAGAAGACAGAGTTAATGTCATACAGTGGTGACACATAAATGCATGGGGAGAAGAGAGAGGAGAGGGGAGGAGCTCAGTGTACTTTGGGGGACTCTCCAGCAGGCTAAGCCTTTAGCATCATAGCTAAGAGCTAGTTTAGAGTGACTGAGCAGCTTCAACTGTTAGCTTCATTAAAAAGGAAGGTTTTAGACTTGTCTTAAATGTAGAGTGAGAGTCTGCCCCCTAAATCTGGATTGGGAACTGTTTTCACAGGAAAGTAGCTTGATAGCTAAGAGCTAGTAATATGGCAATATGTGATCTAAAGGACAGATCTTGGTAAAAATAACTCCAGTATGCCTCACAGCAGTACTGGAGGCAAAGTTATGCCAAAGATATGGTTGGACAGTATATTTCTCTTATTTTTAGGCATGAATAGAAAAGCTTCAGTTTTGTCTGAATTTGGAAATACGAAAAATAGGAGCCTTTATGTCTTATAGACATGTTTGATGTTTGAATAATTGATTGGTATTTTCTGGTTCCACAGATAGATATTGCTGAGAGTCATCAGCATAGCAAATATAAGTTGATGGAAATTTTGACTAAATTGGACATATACAAAGTAAGAAGTATTGGACCTAACACAGAGCCCTGTGGAACTACTTTTGTGTGCAATCCACAGGGGAAAGTGACTTATTTAGAGTTTGATGTGACACAAATTTCTTAGGTGAACACAGTTTTTAAAACAAGGTGGGATCGCCCTGTTGATTTGTTAATGATCTCTCCTTTCATTAATTTGTTCGCTCACCTGGTGCAGTTTACTGTCTGCAATCTGTTCTCACATACATGTGCAGCTGGTGAAAGCCGATTAAAAACCCAATTATGCGTATACCTGGCACAGTAATCTGTGTTTTCTGACAGATATCTGCCTTGAGAAACCAGGTTTCCCTACTGTCCTATCCCGATTTCGGAAACCGGGTCTGCCGTATAAATGATACAGTACACCAGAATCTAACCCGGCTACTAAAGTCCATGTAAACACACTCAATGTGAGCTCATTGTCCCTGATTGGTCCACAGAGTGGAGCAGCAGAGCTCCGAGGTTCCCAGTGGTCAGTCTGCCCAGCAGCATCCAACACACCTGGACTCCATATTTATGGTCTGTACATGTCCAACTAGGACTTTTCCAATAATGTCCACGCTGCACTTTTTACACTAGTGGATTGTCAGTGTGTCCAACATGGATCTGATGTTTGGCTCCATGTTTTACTTGGATTGTGTCACTCATGTAGTTTTCTGTTCCAGCTGCTGGAGGACAACATTGTCACTTTTGTGAAGGACGAGCTTAAAAAGATCCAGAAAAGTCTGGTGAGTCCAGATTACCCAGAATGCTCAGAGAGTCAGAGGGAGGATGAGGAGGTGTTGGATGGGGAGGATGAAGAGCAGAGGAGGAGCAGCAGAGAGTCGTTTCTGAAGATCACAGTGAACTTCCTGAGGAGGATGAAGCAGGAGGAGCTGGCTGAATGTCTGCTGAGTGGTAAGATTTTTCTGAATGTTAAATCTGGATAAATTACACTGACACTGTGACAGAGCTAAAGGAACATCTATAATGCATGGAAGGAAATGTAGAATTACAATATCTGACAATTATGTATTTTATCTTTTTCTTGCATCATACAGGAACTCCTGCTGCACTTTATCAACATAAGCTTAAATCTTCCCTAAAAAAGAAGTTCCAGTGTGTGTTTGAAGGCATCGCTAAATCAGGAAATCCAACCCTTCTAAATGACATCTACACAGAGCTCTACATCACAGAGGGAGGGACTGGAGAGGTCAATGATGAACATGAGGTCAGACAGATTGAAACAGCATCCAGGAAACCAGTCAGACCAGAAACAATCATCAGACAAGAAGACATCTTTAAAGCCTCACCTGGAAGAGATGGACCAATCAGAAGAGTGATGACAAAGGGAGTGGCTGGCATTGGGAAAACAGTCCTAACACAGAAGTTCACTCTGGACTGGGCTGAAGACAAAGCCAACCAGGACATACAGTTCACATTTCCACTGACTTTCAGAGAGCTGAATGTGCTGAAAGAGAAAAAGTTCAGCTTGGTGGAACTTGTTCATCTCTTCTTTCCTGAAACCAAAGGAATCTGCAGGTTTGAAGAGTTCCAGGTTGTGTTCATCTTTGACGGTCTGGATGAGTGTCGACTTCCTCTGGACTTCCACAACAATGAGGTCCTGACTGATGTCACAGAGTCCACCTCAGTGGATGTGCTGCTGACAAACCTCATCAGGGGGAACCTGCTTCCCTCTGCTCGCCTCTGGGTAACCACACGACCTGCAGCAGCCAATCAGATCCCTCCTAAGTGTGTTGACATGGTGACAGAGGTCAGAGGGTTCACTGACCCACAGAAGGACGAGTACTTCAGGAAGAGATTCAGAGATGAGGAGCAGGCCAGCAGGATCATCTCCCACATCAAGACATCACGA
Source organism: Channa striata (assembly GCA_033026295.1). Lineage (NCBI taxonomy): Eukaryota > Metazoa > Chordata > Actinopteri > Anabantiformes > Channidae > Channa > Channa striata. The sequence goes on from CM065170.1 coordinate 34,457,733, forward strand.
AGCCTCCACATCATGTGCCACATCCCAGTCTTCTGCTGGATCACTGCTACAGTTCTGGAGGATGTGCTGAATGCCAGAGAGGAAGGAGAGCTGCCCAAGACCCTGACTGAGATGTACATCCACTTCCTGGTGGTTCAGTTGAAACTGAAGAACATCAAGTATGATGGAGGAGCTGAGACAGATCCACACTGGAGTCCAGAGAGCAGGAAGATGATTGAGTCTCTGGGAAAACTGGCTTTTGATCAGCTGCAGAAAGGAAACCTGATCTTCTATGAATCCGACCTGACAGAGTGTGGCATCGATATCAGAGCAGCCTCAGTTTACTCAGGAGTGGTCACACAGATCTTTAAAGAGGAGAGAGGACTGTACCAGGACAAGGTGTTCTGCTTCGTCCATCTGAGTGTTCAGGAGTTTCTGGCTGCTCTTCACGTCCATCTGACATTCTTCAACTCTGGAGTCAATCTGATGTTAGAACAATGCACTTCACGGCAGTCTAAGAGTGGTGAAGCTGCACAGATACTTTTCTACCAGAGTGCTGTGTATATGGCCTTACAGAGTCGAAATGGACACCTGGACTTGTCCCTTCGCTTCCTCCTGGGCCTTTCACTGCAATCCAATCAGAATCTCCTACAAGGTCTGCTGACACAGACAAGAAGTAGCTCACAAAACAATCAGAAAATAGTAATGCACATTAAAAAGAGGATTGAGGAGGATTCCTCAACAGAGCGAAACATTAATCTTTTTCACTGTTTGAACGAACTGAATGACCATTCACTTATAGAGGAGATCCAGTGGTACTTGAGTTCAGGAAGAATCTTCACCGACAGTCTTTCCTCCTGTCAGTGGTCAGCTCTGGTCTTTATCTTACTGTCATCAAAACAAGGTCAAGATGTGTTTGACCTGAAGAAATACTCTGCTTCAGAAGTGGTGCTTCTGAGGTTGCTGCCAGCAGTCAAAGCCTCAAGAAAAGCAATGTAAGTATTTAGAAGATAATCAACTGGCTAGTGTTCAATAGAAACATTGACTGAAGTAACGTTTGCATCACGCTGCTTTATTGTAATATGTAAAAAATTACAAAAGAGCAACCTTACCTCAGTTGACTAAGACAAAGAAGAACATGAAGAGTCCATCGTCAATTATAAAAAGAGGGATATTATAGCAGCGTTGCAGTCCATAAACCCCACATTACAGAGATGAATACACATTTGAGGGTTGGTTGTCCCGAAAGCACAGACACTGGTCTACAGAGATGGTGAATAAAGAGGGAAGAGGCAACACCAAATCAGTTAGAAATAGTCTCTTCTTGGTCGTCCTCTCGCCCTCTTGCCTGGCAGCTCCATCTCCAACATCCAACATCCTTCTACTAATATAATCACTATCCCTCCTCTGCACATGTCCAAACCATCTCAATCTGGCCTCTCTGACTTTGTTACTAATACAGGCAACGTGTGCTGTCCCTCTGATGAACTCGTTCCTTATTCTGTCCAACCTTGTGACTCCTAAGGAGAACCTCAACATCTTCATCTCTGCTGCATCCATCTCTGCCTCTTGTCTCTTTCTCACTGCTACTGTCTCTAACCCATAGAGCAGAGCTGGTCTCACCACTGTCCTGTTCACCTTTCCTTTGAGTCTTGCTGACACTCTTCTGTCACACAACACTCCTGACACTTTCCTCCACCCATTCCAACCTGCCTGCACTCGCCTCTTCACCTCTTTTCCACACTCCCCATCACACTGAACTGTTCACCCCAAGTACTTAAACTCCTGCACCTTCTTCACCTCAGCCCCCTGTAACCTCACACTTCTTGCTACGACTGACTTTCATGCCTCTTCTTTCCAGAGCAAACCTCTCCAGCTGTTCCTCCACCTGCTCTCTACTCTCACTGCAAATCACAATGTCATCTGCAAACATCATTGTCCAGGGAGATTTCTGTCTGACCTCATCTGTCAACCTGTCCATCAGCATAGCAAACAAGAAGGGACTCAAAGCCGATCCTTGGTGTAGTCCCACCTCCACCTTGAACTCCTCTGTCTGACCATCATGTTCCTCTCATACATGTCCTGGACTACTCTGACGTACTTCTCTGCCACTCCCGACATCCTCATACAGTACCACAGCTCCTCCCTCGGCACCCTGTCATACGCCTTCTCTAAATCCACAAAGACACAATGCAGCTCCTTCTGACCATCTCTGTACTTTTCCATCAACAACCTCAAAGCGAAAATGGCATCAGTGGTGCTCTTACGGGGCATGAAACCATACTGCTGCTCACAAATCTCCACCTCCTTCCTAAGCCTGGCCTCCACTACTCTTTCCCACAGCTTCATTGTGTGGCTCATCAGCTTTATCCCTCTGTAGTTGCTACAGTTCTGTGTGTCACCCTTGTTCTTAAAGATCGGCACCAGCTTCTCCTCCATTCCTCAGGCATCTTCTCACTCTCTAAAATCCTGTTAAACAGACCTGTCAGAAACTTCACTGCTGTCTCTCCTAGACACTTCCACACCTCCACAGGTATGTCATCAGGACCAACAGCCTTTCCGCTCTTCATCCTTTTCAGAGCCTTCCTCACCTCATCCTTTCTAATCTCTGCTATTTCCTGCTCCACAACATCCACATCTTCCTCCCTTCTTTCCCTGTCATTTTCCTCATTCATCAGCTCCTCAAAATACTCCTTTCATCTTCTCTGCACACTCTCCTGGCTTGTTAGCACCTTTCCATCTCTGTCTTTAATCACCCTTATCTGTTGCACATCTTTCCCATCTCTATCTCTCTGTCTGACTATCCTGTACAAGTCCTTCTGTCCTTCCTTCGTGTCTAACCTGTCATACAGCTCATCGTAAGCTTTCTGTTTGGCCTTTGCCACCTCCCTCTTCACTCTGCGCTGCACTTCCTTGTACTCCGGTCTACTTTCCTCAGTCCTTTCTACATCCCACTTCCTTTTAGCTAACCTCTTCCTCGGGATGCAGTCCTGTACTTCCTCATTCCACCACCAAGTGTCTTTATCATCTTTCCTCTTTCCAGATGACACACCAAGCACCTTCCTACCCGTTTCCCTAATTACCTCTTCTGTAGTTTCCCAGTCATCTGGAAGCTCTTCCTGACCACCCAAAGCCTGTCTCAACTTCTGCCTGAATTCCTCACAAGTTTCTTCATTCTTTAGCTTCCACCACTTGGTCTTCTTTTCTGACTTTCCTCTCTTCTTCTTCCTGACCACCAGAGTCATCTCACACACCACCATGCGGTGCTGTCTGGCTACACTCTCTCCTACCACCACTTTACTGTCACTAACCTCCCTCAAATGACCTCGTCTACATAGGATGTAGTCCACCCGTGTACTCCTACCTCCACTCTTGTATGTCACTCTGTGTTCCTCTCTCTTCTGGAAGTAAGTGTTAACTACAGCCATTTCCATCCTCTTAGCAAAGTCCACCACCATCTGTCCTTCTGGATTCCTGTCCTTTACACCAAACCTGCCCATCACCTCCTCATCACCTCTGTTCCCCTCACCAACATGCCCATTGAAGTCTACTCCAACAACTACTCTCTCTCCTCTGGGGATACTCTCTACAACCTCATCAAACTCACTCCAGAATCTCTCCTTCTCTTCTAACTCACAGCCAACTTGTGGAGCATACCCACTGACTATGTTCACCATCACACCTTCGATTTCTAGCTTTAGGCTCATCACCCTGTCTGAGACTCTTTTCACCTCTAGAACATTGTTCACAAACTCCCCCTTCAGGATCACTCCTACTCCGTTTCTCTTCCTATCCACACCATGGTAGAACAGTTTGTATCCTCCTCCAATACTACGTGCTTTGCTGCCTTTCCACCTCGTCTCTTGCACACACAGAACATCTACCTTCCTTCTCTCCATCATGTCTGCCAGCTCTCTACCTTTCCCTGTCATTGTGCCAACGTTAAGAGTCCCTACTCTCAGATCTAAGCTCCTGCCTTTCCTCTTCTCTCTCTGTCCACGAACCCTTCTGCCTCCTCTCCTATTTCGGACCAACCGTCATGAGCAGGATCCCGTAGAGGAAATCCAAGACAATGGCATTTGATTTACAACATTTACCAATGTTGTATGTATAAGGTCAAGACTGAAGCGCCGTATTTAAAATGTACTACCTGTGTTTTCTCTTCAATATCTCCTAAGGCTCAGTGGCTGTAACCTGTCTGAGAGAAGTTGTGAAGCCTTGTCCACGTTTCTTGGCCCCCAGTCATGTAGCCTGCAAGAGCTGGACATGAGTAACAACAATCTACATGATTCAGGAGTGAAGTTGCTGTTTGCTGCACTTGAACACTGTACACTGCAAATTCTCAGGTGAGACCTTTGAATAATCTCAACCAGTTAAATATATTCTTTGTAAGCTGTAGGTCCTTATAGAGCCCAGCCAGTCCTGCGGCAAATCATCATTATGTGTGTAGGGTCCAGTGAAAAATGTGAAGGCCACACTGATGGTCGACCTACATAAAGTAAACACAGGCAAAACGATCAAATAAAACCATATCGGACAGTAAATGCGTCACATAGCAAACTTACCCAACATAAAGGTAACAAAGACAAATTAGCGAATGTCATCAATACAGATGTTTAAATATCTTCTAAAATATATAAGTCATAAAACCAACCTTGTTAACACCTCAACTGGGGCTAGCCTCGAAAAAATACTTTGTGACCGTCTCTTTACTGTCCTTTATCTCCTTTTTTTATATTTTTGTCTGTGAACGTTTACCATCTGCTTTGTTAAGTTTAGTTTTTTCATGTGTTGGCTGTCCATTCAAAATAAGACCCTTATGTTTTACAGGAAATTAAAAAAATAAAAGCCACAAAACAAATCACATAAAGGTTTGAACTAGACATTGTAGACTCACTCAGCCTCCATAGAGTCGCAGGGTTCGTGCCCGGCTACTTCAGACCACATGTCTCTATCAGGACTATTGTTAGTATTTTTAGAGGACCCAGAAAAGAGACTGGAGGACGCAGAAATCGAAGCACAAAAAAACCAAGTTTATTGAATGTTGTGGTGGTTGGGGTTGACTGCTACTGGCCAGGGCTGAAGGGAACGACGGAGGGATGAGCGGTAGCCTAGGAGATAAATAGGGTGAGAGAAAGCAGCGAAATGATGGACTTGAGGCAACTTGTTTTGGCTTACGGTGTAGATGGGTGGAGAAGCAGCCTCGAGAAGGAGAGGAATCGGCCAGGAGCAGGGGAGGTTGTCGACAGGGAGAAAACAATACAAAGTAACAAATTAGGAAAAACAAAGATCAACAAAAAGTGGCTAGCCGAAAAAGGACAAGCAAAAAAACCTTTGTGTTGTAGACGTGGAAAAAGCAAAAACAATAACCAGAGGAAACAACACAAAATCTGCCGGGCATAACAAAACCCAAAAAGTAGAAAACCCGGGAGCAAAACTCAAAACCAAAAAGTCCACAAAAATACTAAAATCTTCTTACTCGAAAAAACACAAGACGATGAGGGAATCAGGCAACAGAGAACTTACAACAAAAGCGTGTGTCGGAGAATGAATGAAGTTGATCCGGCAACAAGAAACAGGTGAGAGGGGCTTAAGATAGGGAGACAACAGGTGACCAGAGTTAGGTGATTAGGAGCAACGGGGAGGAGCAGTGTGAGACGGAAAACACGGAGAAACATAAACTAAGGTAACCAGGGCAACAGTGACCGGAGTGGACTCATGACAGTCGCAGTGTCCCTGGGAAAGACGCTGAACCCCAAACCGCCCATCCCCAATCCCTGCCAAAGCCTGCTAAAAGTGGACCAATAATCCACTGTGGCGACCCTGAAAGTACAGGACAAACCAAAGGGCAAAAAATAAAAAATAAAAGCTACATTGGAAGCAGCCGTAAAGTAAGTAAACCACAGAGATTTCTATGTAGAAAACCACGTCTTGTTGCTATAGAGACACATTGGCATGATATCATATGCAAGCCGCTTCCCTGACTCTCTACTCTCTAGACATAGTTGATTTTACTTACATTTCACACATTTAGAGGGGTCGTACTTATGTTATTTTTCCTCACAGTTATATAGTCTTTCTTGTATAAGTGGATGTTGTCTTGTGTTCTATGTCAGTCTCCGTTGCGGCTCTGTGATCCCAGACGAACATTGTTTCGTCTCACTCTCTACATGACTGTCTGCGATTGAAATGACAATAAGAACCTTGAACCTTCTTTATCCCACATTAAAACAGCATGTGAGCTACAGTCCAAACCGACTGCGTGTTTTTGAATCTAAACACCACTTTATGAACTATTGCCTCTCCAGACTGAGTCTCTGTAAACTGTCAGAGAGAAGCTGTGAAGGTCTGTCCTCAGTCCTCAGCTCCCAGTCCTCTAGTCTGAGAGAACTGGACCTGAGTAACAACGACCTGCAGGATCCAGGAGTGAAATTCCTCTGTGATGGACTGAAGAGTCCACACTGTCAACTGGAGACTCTCAGGTCAGGATTCATACAGGATACGACATGTTCAACTAACCAATGATGAAGGATTGTAGATAATTTCAGTCATAAGCTAAAATTGAGCAGTAATGTCTCCAGTGACATTGTTTAGTTATGATGCTCTGAATGTTCATATGTCCTTATATGACTTAGTTGTTATTAAAAGTTAACAAATAAAATCATATTTCTGTCGTCAACTGTTAAAATTATAAGTTCAGACTAACTATGATAGCTGCTGTTTTGTCTGTCTGCAGACTGTCGGGTTGTCTGCTCACAGACGAAGCTTGTGCTTCTCTGGCCTCAGCTCTGAGCTCCAACCCCTCCCATCTGAGAGAACTGGACCTGAGCTACAATCATCCAGGAGACTCAGGAGTGAAGCTGCTGTCAGCTGGACTCGAGGATCCACACTGGAGACTGGACACTCTCAGGTATGGACAGACCTGCTGCAGATACATATAATATCCTGTATTATGTCATGTCCATGTGTCCATGCTGACAGAGAATGTGCTGCTCTGACCCCCCTCCTCCTTTCAGGGTGGAGCCTGGTGGAGAACGATGGTTGACACCAGGTCTGAGAAGTGTGTAAGTGTGTTTTTAATGAGATTCAACCATCTTCAAAGTGTCAATAAATGAACAGATGATGGATTCATAACTGCAGCTGTTTGTGTCTTGTTCTCTCCGTCAGATTTCTGTCAGCTCACAATCAACACAAACACGGTGAACAGGAAACTACGACTGTCTGACGACAACAGGAAGGTGAAGCTGGTTGAGAAGGATCAGCCATGTCCTGATTATCCAGACAGATTTAGCTACTGGCCTCAGCTACTGTGCAGTAATGGTGTGACTGGTCGCTGTTACTGGGAGGTAGAGTGGAGCGGAGTGGTTTCAGTGTCAGTGAGTTACAGAGGAATAAGCAGGAGAGGAGTCAGTGATGAATGCAGGTTGGGCATGAATGATCTATCGTGGAGTCTGAGCTGTGATGGTGATGGTTACTCCGTCCGTCACAACAACAAAAAGACGCTCATCTCCACGTCCTCCGTCTCTAACAGACTTGCAGTGTATGTGGACTGTCCTGCTGGGACTCTTTCCTTCTACAGTGTCTCCTCTGACAAACGGATCCACCTTCACACCTTCAACACCACATTCACTGAACCTGTGTATGCCGGGTTTGGGTTCTGGTATCCGGGTTCCTCTGTGTCTCTGTGTAATCTGTAGCAAGGAGTCAGCACCTGCACTGCCGATGACAACGATGACCAGTGACTACAGTTTGTGCCTTCAAGTCTATTTAATATTTTATATACATATTCTTTTTACAATTTCTATTCTGTCTATATACTGTATATATTTCAAAACAGTGAGAGACACAAATACAACAGTAGGTGTGATATTAATGTTATTTGATAAATATTTCCTTCATGTTTCCTGAACAAACAAACCAATCTTTCCCACTGTCCTTTTTCTTACAAAATTACAATAATAAAATAAAAATGCAGGCATCCATCTGTTTGTTGTTTTCCTGGTACATTGTAGCATCTGTGACTAATAGTTAAGGTTTTGAAGGGAAAACACTGTTTAAGGTAAACTTGAAAGAAAGTGAGGTTCTTGAAATGACTAACAAGTAGTTAATCATAGAGATCCTCAAACATATTGCCTTAAACAGTAGGCGGCATCACAACCAATCAGAGGGCAGACGTTAGAACAGTCTGTAGCATGAACATAAGCCGTTTTATAACGTCGCGTCATTAAGGATCACGCCTCGAAAGTCGGTAAAAACAGGTAAAAAAACAACAACCTACAACTCACACATGCGCATCAGTTAAAGGACGTTTTACCTCATAACGTCGCCAAACAGTGAACGTTCTCCACCAGATTACAGTCAGGACTTAAATCATCCTGAGGGGCCTGAGTTGACTGGATTCCAGTACCGTAAGGCCTTCAATGTAGACTCGTCTTTAAGGTGGACATGTCCACCCTGTGTGTGTGTAATGGTCCATATCCACCAATCAGTGTTAAATAAGGGTTATTGATGCCAAAATGAGTTTTACACTTTATGCAGCAGCAGAATCTGTAAAGGTACTGAACCCAAAACTCAATAAGAATAAAGGTTTTTGTCTACAGTTATTTAAAAATTAAGGAAACGCTGCATTTTTAATACTGATTTTGAACGTGCACGTCCAGTCCATATTTCTCTCTCGAACGTGAAATCTTATTAGGGCCAAAGTTTCTGCACCTTGGGACTCTGTGTGGAACAGAACTTCTACACATTAGGAATTAGCAGTAAAACAAGTTTCCCTAAAGCAGAAAACACGGACATGTCGAAACAGCAGCTGCAGCCACAAACAGAAAAATGAAAAATGAAAGCGCCAACAGACGTTGGCTTCCTGTCGTCACCTCACTTAAGTCCGTAACGTTTTCCTACGCTGAGCTGAAGAAACCTCTGCAGAAGACCGACGAGAAGTTAACATCTTCATGAAGAGGTCGACAGAACATCTGGGAGAAGACGACCTGTAAGGGAGAGAGAGCCAACCTTCACAGACAGCACAGAGCGGCAGTATTCAGTTCATCAGACTGGGGACCCAGAAACAGGACGATGACGCTCGAATCCCAACAGACGGACTGATCAGCATCGACTCAGGTCATTTAGAGCATTGAGGTTATAAAGGACGTCTGGTTCACTTGTTCACACTAAAACAAGGGGAAAAAAAAAATCTGTGAACCGACACACCGTGACCAGCTGGTTTGAGTCCACTCATCAGTTTCAGCTCCTGAGCTCTTCTCCTCACACGCTCGACACAGCTGGGACAGGTCGTCTGTTAAAAAAGAAAAACTCTAACTCAGATATATTTGCATTGATTTGCTTCAATATACCGGAGTTAGTGGCCGAGGACGCTGCCATTTCCAGTCCTGACCTGGTGCACAGGAAGTCCACTTTCCTCTTCTGGAGGATCTGTTCTGCGAGCTTCCACATTGTCCAGTGCAAATACACACACACAAAATTGTGCAGACAAATACAAACCACATCAGATTTTTACAAAACGGATTCACACAATCACGTTAATCTGGCTGTGACACACAGTTAAGTGCAGTGGCTTTGTGCTGAGAGTTGATCGTTTAGATTATGCTTCATTTGTGCTGATCTGAAATCAGTGTGACATCAGCCTAATAATATCGCACACGGCTGTCAAATTTGTGGTAATATATGTAATAAGGACCCAGGGTAGTGACGACAGCTGGGTGTGTAAAATAATTTATTTAATTAACAAAAACTCAAACCTTCAACAAAAGGGACAACAAGAAACACAAAACTAGACAATCTATGTGGAAAATAAATCACAAAATAAAAAGAAGTGAAGATCCAACGGAGGAAGAAGTAAACTAAACTAAACTAAACAGGACAGCACGTACAAATCTAACGAACTGAACTAACCAGGGGTGGAGACTAAACAGGGACAAAGACATAAATGAAAAATAACAAGACAATAAAAAGAAGCACAAACAAACAAACACTCTGAAACAACAAAGAACTAAAACAAGGAAACACAAGTGAACAACTCCAAAATTTAACAGAACAGACCAACAGTAACTGAACTAATAACTAAAATAAAAACAAAGGAAAGCAGAAAGAAACACAGGACAAAGCTAAAGAAGCAAAGAGACAAACCAGGAAACTAAAACAAAAAGACACAGAACCAACAAAACGACAAGGAACAAACCAAGAAACCAAACAAAAACCAGACAAAGAACCAAACAAGAACCAGACAAAGAACCAAACAAGAACCAGACAAAGAACCAAACAAGAACCAGACAAAGAACAAACTAGAACCAGACAAAGGACCAAACAAGAACCAGACAAAGAACCAAACAAGAACCAGAGAAAGAACAAACTAGAACCAGACAAAGAACAAACTAGGACCAGACAAAGAACCAAACAAGAACCAGACAAAGAACAAACTAGGACCAGACAAAGAACCAAACAAGAACCAGACAAAGAACAAACTAGGACCAGACAAAGAACCAAACAAGAACCAGACAAAGAACCAAACAAGAACCAGACAAAGAACCAAACAAGAACCAGACAAAGAACCAAACAAGAACCAGACAAAGAACAAACTAGGACCAGACAAAGAAGAACCAGACAAAGAACCAAACAAGAACCAGACAAAGAACAAACTAGGACCAGACAAAGAACCAAACAAGAACCAGACAAAGAACCAAACAAGTACCAGACAAAGAACAAACTAGGACCAGACAAAGAACCAAACAAGAACCAGACAAAGAACCAAACAAGAACTAGACAAAGAACAAACTAGGACCAGACAAAGAACCAAACAAGAACCAGACAAAGAACCAATCAAGAACCAGACAAAGAACAAACTAGGACCAGACAAAGAACCAAACAAGAACCAGACAAAGAAAAAAACAAGAACCAGACAAAGAACCAAACAAGAAGCAGACAAAGAACCAAACAACAACAAGACAAAGAACAAACAAGAACCAGACAAAGAACCAAACAAGAACCAGACAAAGAACAAAACAAAAACCAGACAAAGAACAAACTAGGACCAGACAAAGAACCAAACAAGAACCAGACAAAGAACCAAACCTCAGACCAAGCGTAGAAACCGGCACGTACAAACGGACAAACAAACTGTCGAGGAGAAAGTGTACAAATGTGTGAGAGAGTGAAAGAGAGACGAACCAACAAACAGTGAAGGGAGAACAGGGTTTCAATAAACAGGAAGACAGGTGAAACTAATGAGGACAAACGAGAAAGTGAAACAACCCAAAGAAACTAACAGGAAGGAAAAGCAATACTACAAAATTTCCCACGGTCGCCTGAATTTATCATCGTTACCACGACCTCACACACCCCAAAATCATCAGAAACGTCTGCTGAAGCATTGACGTTGGTTTCGACAAAATATATCAAACGTGGAACCCTGGTCAGCAGGAAAATCACTGTCAGAAATCATATCAGCGGGGATTCGAACCTGTGAGCTGTAAGTGTGAAGAAAAGGACAGAGTGACCTGATGTTGGTCATTGGTCGATACTGAAACACAGTATTTGTTTAATTACAAGGTTTGCAGTGTTTAGCAATTTATGGATGTATTTATGAATAATCAAGTCCTATGAATGACATTATAACAACACGCTGTATATTATTTAGCCCACAGATTTAAAAGCATGAAGGATCCACATGAAGGATAAGCACCGTTTCAGTTTTTAACTTTTAAAATCTTCACACATCTAACTACTGGTAAATGTGACTGATAAAAACTTGTACTCGCTTTATACTTTATGTCAGAATGAAACGTTACTGATGTACTGAACTCTCAACAACTGTTTCAAACTGATGTAGATTCTAGTTAAAAGTAAAACGTACAAATGTTGAAAAATGATAAAATAAAGGTTTGATTTAACCAAACATCTGATGCTAAAAGAGGCACAGTGACATACAGTACGGAGAATGAAAGCTCGTTTGTGCAGATAAACTTTTATTTGGTCTTTCAGCTGCAATTTTCACCAGTTCTAACGTTTCCTGTTGTGTTCAAAAATGAGTAAAGTTCAAAATCTGTACAATAGCTTTTATTTTCGTACAGGAACGCTGCACATTCTATTCCAAATCCAAACATGTCACATCTGTTACTGTCTCACAGACAGTGAAGAAAAATTAATATCAGGCTGCTCAAAAAAACAGCAGTGTCGTCATTTTTCTTTACAACATTTACTGTATGAAGTGAACGAGGCTTGAAGTTGCTCATGACTTAAGTTAAAGGCAGTTTCCCACTTTACCTGGATTCATGTCGTCATCAGTCTGAAGCTTCGCGTGTGTTTGACTGTGCTGACGTCACCAGACGTCATCAGAATAACGTCATCAGAATAACGTCATCAGAATAACGTCATCAGAATAACGTCATCAGAATAACGTCATCAGAATAACGTCATCAGAACAACGTCATCAGAACAACGTCATCAGAATAACGTCATCAGAATAACGTCATCAGAATAACGTCATCAGTTAACGGTGTTAGTGAACATTAAACCTTTGTCCTATCAAACTAAAGGAGTTTCCTCCACAGATGGTGAAGGACACGTGACTAAATGTGTGATATGGAAATGGATTCACTTCTCTAACGTGACACGCCGCCCGTGGACGCAGAAGCAGAGGATCACTGTCGATCATCGATCCTCGATCCCACAGCTTGGATCAGTTTTACATCGACGTGAAACCGGAAACAAAGTGAACACTGGCAGCAGCAGCGGATGTAGCTACACGCATCACACCGATGTCTTCAGAGGGTTTATTTCCTCATCAAACCCGTGAAAACGAAAAGAAAGAAAAGTACATGAAACGTTTTACATTAAATCGTATTTCAAAGTTCTTTATCTCTCAGGTTAGTCTCCATAGCAACATACAGAGCACAGTCACCGGGGTTTCAGATTTAGCCGTGACCACGTCAGCTGGTGACCGACTTCCAAAGCGTCGCTTGTTGCTCGTGAGTTACAGCAGCTGTTGAAAACAGGAAGTCAACACATCATCCGTCCTCGTCTATTCTTCGTTTCATTACCAATAAACTTGCATGTATTTGTTCTTTTGAGGCTCGTTTTGTTTGAGTGAAGGTGACGGTCAAAACCCGACGCAGTTTGAACGATGCACGTAAATACGAAGGACCGAGCAGCGAGGCCTCTGCTTGTGTGTTGCCTTGGTCTGTTTTTAATAAAATGTTGAATCTGTATGTCACTATTTTGTCTTTGTGTCTGTGCATAAACGTGTCCCAGATGAAGTTATTCAGTCGGACTTTGAACATTATGAAGTTTTCTACGGGGCTCGAGACATGATTTTGGACGTCTTCACCTTCGTCAGCTGTTTCTCTCGCACTGCAACAGTCAGATCAACCTGTGACCACAGTGTCCGTGTCATTACTGCGATTGTCTCCAACTTCATCACAGTTGTCCCTCTTTCATTCAATTCTTATGTCAGAAATGAACCATCTTAAAAGTCTGGAAGCAGTTTGATCAACTTGTGACACTCCAGGCCTAAAGTCATTTGGTTCCTCCAGAAAGTGACACACCTCTTAACAAAAACACACAGCAAACTAGTTGACAGGACAAGACAACAATGATCAGGCCGATCAGGCCGTGGCAGCTGGTCCAAAAAGCCCAAATGAATCGTGTCACTGTGGCAGGTGCTGCTGAATTCACATCAGCTCCCAGAGACTTTGGACCTTCATCTGTGGAGGAAACAGTGACACCAGATCATCGATCAGCATGAAACCTTGATGCAAAGGAGCAAACAGTCCTTACTTAGATGTAACTGAAGGTCTGAGACCAGAACTGAGGATCAATATCACGACTAAATGAGCGATTCTGCTCTTTCAGCACCGCAGGGACACAAAGAGAGCAGGGAGCTCCCCACTCATTTGGGTTTTCACACACGATCCCTTTGTTTTCCTGACACAAGGAGACAATTCTCGAAGACGCCGGCGTCCACGGCCGTTCTCGGCTCCTACGGAGACGCAGACGGACTGAAAGCTGATGATGCTGGAGTCACAGAGAACAAACAGGAGACAGAAGCAGAAATGTCGGTCGGTCGTCAGCAGTGGGAGAACATTTGTGTTGGGCTCCGAAAACAGCAGCTTCCCACATGTGGAGAGAAAAGTGACGTTCAGTCGGACACAAACTCTGAGCTCAGGACTCAGACTGGAACCACGTCAGAACTGGTTTGTGACAAGAAGCCGAGGACAGACACGTGTTTTCAGCAGGACTTTAAACATGTTGGAGGTGAAATGATGTTCAGAGGATTAAAAAGTGGAAACTGACATTTGTTGTGTTGCCTCGTGTGGTCGTTTCTCCACGACGTCTGTTCCTGCTGCACATCGGCTCATTTTGAACCAGACTTTGTGGAAAAGCTGATGTGACTTTCCTGGTTCCTTTGACACTAGCTCGGCCTCTCGCTCGTCCACACGAGCTTTTGCTTCTGCTGAGGCCGTTTTCACCAAAGTCAAACCTGTTGGTGTCAAAAAACGTTCTTGGTCGTCTCTCACTCGCTTCCTCTGCAGGCAGGAGATGGCTGATCTCTGCATGTGGAACCTGCACGACGCTTCTTTCCTCACTGCAGCATGAAGAAAACACTGGAACCCAAACAGAAGAACATTTCATCAAACTTCTCTGATCAAGAACTAAGAACAACTCAGAAGCTTTACACTGTTATTTACAGCTCACCTCTTTGGAGCAGAGGCTCGTCCTCCGAGGACTGGACACACAGCTGGGTCCAGGTCCAGGTCCAGGTCCAGGTCAGGTCTCTGGTCTTGAACACAGACAGAGATCCTCATCTCATTTGGTTCCTGCTGTTGGTGACATTCATTTATTAAATCTAACAATAAAATATCACCAATAAAACGGACAAAGGACAAAGTCCAGTGACTGTAAAGATTCCTGAGATTTGTCTGGACGTGTGTGTGTGTGATTTAGTGCTAATTAAAGGGAAATGGAGACGTGGTTCTGAGACGGTGAATTCCCTTCATGTCGGGTCCATCAGTTCAGGGATCACTCTGAAATAATGAGCAGGTCACTGAAGGTCGAGCAGAGTCTGAATCCTACAAAGGCCCTTGTCAACACTTCAAGTCTCCACGGGACTCGACACGAGGACAAACGCAGGCCACGGTCTGATGGAGTTTGACACGGACAGTGACATGTGACACCGACAGCAGCTTCATCAGCCGCAGAACAAGAGTCAAAAAGTCAGTCGCATTTTTACCTACAATTACATAATAGGAGAAGATCCGACTTTATTGATCCACAGTGGGGAAATTCTTGGGATTCAGCAGCAACAGAACAAAAAGAACAATATTAACTGAGCAAAGAGTTTATTAAAGATAAAGAATAAAGAATCTCATCTTCTGCATATGTAACAGTGAAAATAAAACAGGTGAATATTGTGTTTGTAGTCACAGTACAAACAAACATGTTGACGTGTTTGTAATAATTATTAAAACAGAGACAAAGTTGGACTTTGTTGGAGGAAAATATTTGTGAATTGCAGAATTATGATTCTGAGATTCAAAGTTTCACCTTCAAATGAGGCTTTTTGCAGATAAAATCAAATCGAATTAAAGCAACAAGCTCAAAGAGTCAGAGAAACATCTTCAAATATTTGACCATCACAGAAAAGTTCAAGTCCAATTGTCCTTTGACTGTGGAACAGATATTTATCATGGACCTGAAGCTCAAACATCCACAACGACAAACAACGACTCTACAAACGGATTAAAACATGAATTATGAGTAAATGATCAGCTGGTCATTTATAAGTGTTTCTGAAAACGTGTGAGTGAGTGACAGAGACAGACATGTACAGACTGAACCACGTGTCCAACACAGACACACTGTCTCTGACAGGACCAGGTTCAACACACTATTCTGGACACAGAGACACTGAGGAACCAAAGGAGTGAAACCAGAACCCAAACCCAGGATACAGAGGTTCAGTGAATGTGGTGTTGAAGGTGTGAAGGTGGATCAGTTTGTCAGAGGAGACACTGTAGAAGGACAGAGTCCCAGCAGGACAGTCCACATACACTGCAAGTCTGTTAGAGACAGAGGGGAAAGAGGAGAAGGGGAAGAATCTTCCCCTTTTATTGTGATAGACAGTGTAATAATTATCATCAAAGCAGCTCAGACACCAGGACTGATCGTTCTCTCCAAACCTGCAGTCTTTACTCTTTCCTTTCCTGTTGATTCCTCTGTAACTCACTGATATGACGACTTCTCCCTCCCACTGCACCTCCCAGTAACAGCGACCAGTCAGACCATCACTACACAGGAGCTGAGGCCAGAAGTCAAATCTGTCCTGATGATCAGGATACGACTGATCCTCCTTCACATATGTCACCTTCCTGTTGTCGTCAGACAGTCGTAGTTTCCTGTTCACCGTGTTTGTGTCGATTGTGAGCTGACAGAAATCTGATGGAGAGAACAAGACACAAACAGCTGCAGTTATGAATCCATCATCTGTTCATTTATTGACACTTTGAAGATGGTTGAATCTCATTAAAAACACACTTACACTTCCTCAGACCTGGTGTCAACCATCGTTCTCCACCAGGCTCCACCCTGAAAGGAGGAGGGGGGTCAGAGCAGCACATTCTCTGTCAGCATGGACACATGGACATGACATAATACAGGATATTATATGTATCTGCAGCAGGTCTGTCCATACCTGAGAGTGTCCAGTCTCCAGTGTGGATCCTCGAGTCCAGCTGACAGCAGCTTCACTCCTGAGTCTCCTGGATGATTGTAGCTCAGGTCCAGTTCTCTCAGATGGGAGGGGTTGGAGCTCAGAGCTGAGGCCAGAGAAGCACAAGCTTCGTCTGTGAGCAGACAACCCGACAGTCTGCAGACAGACAAATGTAGGAATAAACCTGAAACATTATCTGTTGAATTCAGTAACTCTCCTCATGGAAAACAATATTCTGAGTTAAGGAAGTTAAGAACATTAGTTCACAACACAAGTGAAGCTTTTATTCACTTATGAAAATCAGTTGGTCATTTGTCAAGTTCATTTTATTTATCTGGACGTTTTCATGGGAATTCAAAATGCTTCAAATCAGCATCAAAGAAAATGGATCAATATTATAGAATCAAATCAACATCACATAAAATCAAGGTGAAGTTTGGCTCAGTGGGTTTTATAATAATCTGTTCCACAGTGTCTGTCCTCAGACCCTGGACTTGGACGAGGACAAATGATCAGGGACAATAATTCCAGACAAACCAGTGAAGCAGTTTGATGAATCCTGACCTGAGAGTCTCCAGTTGACAGTGTGGACTCTTCAGTCCATCACAGAGGAATTTCACTCCTGGATCCTGCAGCTCGTTGTTACTCAGGTCCAGTTCTCTCAGACTAGAGGACTGGGAGCTGAGGACTGAGGACAGACCTTCACAGCTTCTCTCTGACAGTTTACAGAGACTCAGTCTGAGGAGGAAATAATGAACAAAATTGAAATACTTTCATTATAAGAACAGACAGAAAACAAAAGTCGTCATATTCTGAACAACTCACACAGAATTTTAGATCTTGAGTTGGTTAAAACTGAACTGAAAATACAAACGGAAAATTTCTCAGTTGGACTAAATAAATTATAACGTCTCTGTGTCTGTGGTGACCTGCAAGTTTTTTGGCTAAACTTGGTGGGATGTAATTTTTAATCAGGATTGTCAAAAATCCTTGTTGAAAATACATCAGTTTATTATAATAAAACATGAAAAGAAAAACACAAAAATCAACTCGTTTCTGATCTTCTCTGTAATAATCAGACTGAAGGTTCATTTTCTCCTTTAGGACAAACAGTAACTTGATCTGACCTGAGAGTCTCCAGTTGACAGTGTGGACTCTTCAGTCCATCACAGAGGAATTTCACTCCTGGATCCTGCAGCTCGTTGTTACTCAGGTCCAGTTCTCTCAGACTAGAGGACTGGGAGCTGAGGACTGAGGACAGACCTTCACAGCTTCTCTCTGACAGTTTACAGTCACTCAGTCTGGAGAGACAGTGATGAATAAAGAAAGATATTCCACACAGAATTTTAAGCTTAAATCTGAAAATATAGAAAAAACATTTTCTGAGTTTAATAAATGGAAACAATCATTGATGATATTTATCTTTTCTCTTGTTGAAGTTTTTTAGACAGCTGCAGTGAATTTAATAAAGAATAAATTGACTTTTTAATCTTTGTACTCAGACCTGAGAGTCTCCAGTTGACTTTCTTGGAGACTTTAATCACTCCCAGCAGCAAACAGAAGATCCTCTCTGAAAAGTCTTCTGACAGAATTTTCTTTCTAGGTCAAACACGTCCAGATCTTTTCCTGATGACACTAACATGAAGAGCAGAGCTGACCACTGAGCACTGAGCAGAGACAGTTTCTCTGTGGACAGACGTCCTGATGTCAGATACTGTTGGATCTCGTCCACTAGAGAACGATCATTCAGTTCATTCAGACAGTGGAACAGGTTGATGCTTTTCTCTGCAGAGGGAGTCTCATTGATCTTCATCTTGATGTACTGGACTGTTTTCTGATGGGTCTGTGATCTACTTCCTGTCAGTGTCAGCAGCAGACCTCGCAGAATGTTTCTGATTGTTCTGCAGAGAAAGACCCAGGAGGAAGCGGAGGAACAAGTCCAGGTGTCCATTTGGACTCTTAAGGCCTTGTCCACAGCACTCTGGTAGAAATAAATCTCTGCAGATTTCCTCTTTCAGACATATTAAACATCTGGTGGTTTCAGTGATGTTGATGTGTTCTTCTAACAGCAGATTGACTCCAGAGTTGCTGAATGTCAGATGGACATGAAGAGCAGCCAGAAACTCCTGGACACTCAGATGGACGAAGCAGAACACCTTGTCCTGGTACAGTCCTCTCTCCTCTTTAAAGATCTGTGTGAACACTCCTGAGTAAACTGAGGCTGCTCTGATATCGATGCCACACTCTGTCAGGTCGGATTCATAGAAGATCAGGTTTCCTTTCTGCAGCTGATCAAAAGCCAGTTTTCCCAGAGACTCAATCATCTTCCTGCTCTCTGGACTCCAGTGTGGATCTGTCTCAGCTCCTCCATCATACTTGATGTTCTTCAGTTTTAACTGAACCACCAGGAAGTGGATGTACATCTCAGTCAGGGTCTTGGGCAGCTCTCCTCCCTCTCTGGTTTTCAGCACATCCTCCAGAACTGTAGCAGTGATCCAGCAGAAGACTGGGATGTGGCACATGATGTGGAGGCTTCGTGATGTCTTGATGTGGGAGATGATTCTGCTGGCCTGCTCCTCATCTCTGAATCTCTTCCTGAAGTACT
Organism: Channa striata; assembly: GCA_033026295.1. Lineage (NCBI taxonomy): Eukaryota > Metazoa > Chordata > Actinopteri > Anabantiformes > Channidae > Channa > Channa striata. Next base: position 34,477,037 of record CM065170.1, read on the forward strand.
CGTCCTTCTGTGGGTCAGTGAACCCTCTGACCTCTGTCACCATGTCAACACACTCAGGAGGGATCTGATTGGCTGCTGCAGGTCGTGTGGTTATCCAGAGGCGAGCAGAGGGAAGCAGGTTCCCCTGATGAGGTTTGTCAGCAGCACATCCACTGAGGTGGACTCTGTGACATCAGTCAGGACCTCATTGTTGTGGAAGTCCAGAGGAAGTCGACACTCATCCAGACCGTCAAAGATGAACACAACCTGGAACTCTTCAAACCTGCAGATTCCTTTGGTTTCAGGAAAGAAGAGATGAACAAGTTCCACCAAGCTGAACTTTTTCTCTTTCAGCACATTCAGCTCTCTGAAAGTCAGTGGAAATGTGAACTGTATGTCCTGGTTGGCTTTGTCTTCAGCCCAGTCCAGAGTGAACTTCTGTGTTAGGACTGTTTTCCCAATGCCAGCCACTCCCTTTGTCATCACTCTTCTGATTGGTCCATCTCTTCCAGGTGAGGCTTTAAAGATGTCTTCTTGTCTGATGGTTGTTTCTGGTCTGACTGGTTTCCTGGATGCTGTTTCAATCTGTCTGACCTCATGTTCATCATTGACCTCTCCAGTCCCTCCCTCTGTGATGTAGAGCTCTGTGTAGATCTGGTTCAGAAGGGTTGGGTTTCCTGCTTTAGTGATGCCCTCAAACACACACTGGAACTTCTGCTTCAGGTCAGACTTGAGTTTAGACTGACAAACTGGAAACAATAAGCTCTGAAGGACATCACAAAAAATATATCAGTGAGAGTGATTTATAAAAGTCATATTATAATTTCATTTCACTTGGAGACATCAATAAATGTCTCATTTCTCCATCATATTAAATCTTTATTAAAATCCTCTTACTGCTGTGCAGACATTCAGCCAGCTCCTCCTGCTTCATCCTCCTCAGGAAGTTCACTGTGATCTTCAGAAACGACTCTCTGCTGCTCCTCCTCTGCTCTTCATCCTCACCATCCAACACCTCCTCATCCTCCCTCTGACTCTCTGAGCATTCTGGGTAATCTGGACTCAGACTCTTCTGGATCTTCTTCAGCTCGTCCTTCACAAAAGTCACAATGTTGTCCTCCAGCAGCTGGAACAGAAAACTACATGAGTGACACAGTCCAAGTAAAACCATGGAGCCAAACATCAGATCCATGTTGGACACACTGACAATCCACTGGTGTAAAAAGTGCAGCGTGGACATTATTGGAAAAGTCCTAGTTGGACATGTACAGACCATAAATATGGAGTCCAGGTGTGTTGGATGCTGCTGGGCAGACTGACCACTGGGAACCTCGGAGCTCTGCTGCTCCACTCTGTGGACCAATCAGGGACAATGAGCTCACACTATGTCTGTCCACACACAGACACACAAAGTAAATGTTTGTTACTTTACTGAATCAGATGATCCAACTGTGAATCAGCAGCTTTCAATTTACTGTGGTGGTTTTCCTGCTTGTCAGGTTGATCTGTTATTGTCGCCTATAAAACTGTGCAACAATTTCAGAACTTTGATTAAATCTCCACAAACAAAGTGTCTGTGTTGATTTGTCATTGAGCAAAGTTAAACAGACCAAACAACAGAACCAAGTCTGAAAAGGAGGTTCCTGGTTCACTTGGACCTGAATGGAGTTCATTTGCTTTTTAAAGGAAAACTCAGAAACAGCAGAAATGTGAAACTAGATTTGTAATTCTAATAATAATGTAAAAACACTGGATTAAAATTGTGGGAAATCCTGGGATAAAATCCTTGCAAATCCCAGCCTGGCAAATGTGGCAGCCACATAGACAAATGCTCACAGATGAAGGGATAAAGTTGATCTTGTTAAATCCATCCACTAACTGCAGCAGAGTCTCTGTTGGTAATAAGATAAAACCTCATTGAGGTTCCTGCTCCTCAGGTGAACAGTGTTTTTAACCACTGAGAACTTGTCAACTTGACTCAGTCCAGAGTGGATCCTGAAGGTGATAATTCTAAATGTGTTTATGACTGAGGTCAAAGTGGTTAGTGAACTAATCTTCTTCTCAGAAAATGAAACTGAGCTGACAAATGAGTGTGAAGATCCACAGACATCTCAGAACTTCAGCAGCACCAGTAAAAACCCAGTAGTGTTTCCTCAGAGTTGAGGTCTGCAGGTATAAACTGGTTCTACTGAGCAGTTTTCAGAAACTTCTTTTGGTTAAACATCCCAGCTCTACTTTTAAACTCCACACTTCAACCGTCGTCACTCTGAAGTATCACATCATCTCCAATATGATCAGTCACTGTGACATTAATGATCCGTCAGTGTCTCATGTGTCCACAGCGTCACAGAGTCACACACCAACTTTTCATGTGTCAACTACACAGTAACACACTCAGAGTTAAAGTCTCTCTGCTTCTGACCTGGAAACTCAGTTTCCACTGAACCCACATCCTGCAGTGGGTCCCAGCTGATCCCAGTCCAGCTGTCAGCACTGACATGTTTCTACCTCTGTGAGTCACTGACATCACAGTGTCAGTAGAACTTTACCTTTTTCTGTCAGAGGGTCGTCAGTTTCCACTGAACCAGCACAGTCTGCAGTGGGGTCCAGCCTTTAAAATCAATGTCACGATCGATTGACCACCAGTTACTCTTCAGGACACACAGCTGGGTCCAGGTCCAGGTCCAGGTCAGCAGTCTGGTCCATGCAGCTTCTCTGGTCTTGAACACAGACTGGTTTTAGAGGGAGGGACTCGCTCCTCTCTGTCCTCACACTGATCCATGCTGCTCAGCTCACACACACTTTCTTCCTTCCTGTGGACAGAGAATCTCGAGCTCAGAACATCCTTCCTTTAACTGGGGCATTTAACCGTTTGTGATTTTCATACTTTGATGTCAAACCCAGATGTTTGAGGTCTACACCAAAAATAAAGGATTTGTCCGGACTGGTCCAATACTTTTGGAGGGAGTGTAAACCTCCACATTCATGACTTTGGATCCTACAAGCCCCCACAGAAACACACTCAGCAGGGACTGGCTGTTTCTACTGTCACCATCAGATATTCAGAGCAGAGACAAAATGAGAGTTTGAATAATGAATAATGAATAATGTGCGACAGTGGCAGAGCTTTAAAAATAATGATCGTGTCTTAAATATGAACGTTAACGATAGTTTATCAGCTTTAAAGTGTCATAAGGACGAGAGTCAGTAATAAGATACAACTAGTATGTAACATTAATAACAAACCACAGTGGTTTGAAACGACACGATCTCACAAAGAAAATGACTCAATATATATTCAAAAAAATCACATTCAAAACCTCATTTCATGTCAAATATGAACTAGTGACGTGCTTCATCTACACGAGCGTTCAGACATTAGTGACCTTAGAAGCTCCAGCTGTTAAAGTCTGATTTTTATAAAATGTCTTTTCCAACGTCTGTGAAACAGAAAGTGAAAGTCACAGACAGATCGTCGTCACGGCGACTAGACTTTCACTTTAACTAGTTTCCATTAACTGCTCTTATTTGAATCAGACACTTTACTTCTAATATAAGAACGGGTCGGAACCAGATTCGTCTCGGTCCCGAACCGGCACCTCTGAGTCTGTAAACAGGAAACAGCTGAAAGTCCAAACGTGGGACATTACCTTCAAATATGAAGATCACATGACGAGCTGCATGGAGAAAGCTCACCAACTAATGACGGACCGATCAAAGCGCAGAACTCCACCCAAAACCTTCGGTTCGGCCGGAAGTTCCGATCCAGCGCGTCTCCAAAGGCCACTTCAAGCTTATTTCCGTCCACGTGACAGTGACGTCACGGGGAGGCGTCGCGCTGCTTTTGTCTGGAGGAACCTTAAAGAAACGAAACCCTCTTTAAAATCCTTCTCATATCGAATCATATCCACAGAACATGTGTGATCATTAAATCCATAGGACAGATGACTTGTCCCTGAGTGTTTCAGCATTTGAATTAGAGCCTCAACAAAAGACCTGAACTCCTCCAGAATCAACCAAGTCTCCAGTTTAGGAGGTTTGAGAAACTTTTCTGATGTTACACGTCATAGAAATAAGTCCAGTTCATTTACGACAGTGAGCTGTGAGCAACTAGTGGATTTATTCTGCGACTGGAAATTCTCCAATAATATTTGGTGCCAAGATGGAGAAGATCTCAGTTCTTTGTGGAGGCGTCTCCTCTCCGGGAGAACTGAGCGGGGACAGAGCAGATCTTTAATAGATTCACGTGAACTTGAGTTTATCTTCATATTCTTCCTTTTGTTTGGAGCCACATTCATATTTCATCCTGAGGGTTCAGTCTGTGCATTGGGGTTCACAGGGTGCGATGGTTCTGTCCCATTTGCCTCATACAACAAAGAAATATTTGATCATTATTAGTAACCGTGTGTTTCCCAGCTGGTGCTGAGATTTCACAGTCTCTCCTTCTTTTATTTCCTCATTAGAATCAAAGAGGTGGTCGCCATCCTGGAATACTGTCGTCAGGCTCACCTGGAAGAGATGGACCAATCAGGAGAGTGATGACAAAGGGAGCGGCTGCCATTGGAAAACAGTCTGAACACACAAGTTCACCTTGGTGAAACTTCTTTGTCGTAACAAGTCTCACACACACGAGCAGGTTAGTGACGTCACTGCTCGTCTGCTGAAACGGACGAGTTTCACCTGGAAACTAACGTCACCTGCATTTGTCCAACCAGTGTGAGGTTAAAGAGTCAAAGTTCAGCAAATATTTCTCCATTTCTGTCTATATGAACTTTATGCTGTGTCATTTTCAAGGTCTAACAATATTCAAGAGGGAGATTAGAATAACTCAACCAGCAGATGAAAAAGATAAACATCAAATGAATCAAGCATTAAACCCGGTAAACTCATTTTCCTTGACATCTGGATTGAAACTGAATTTAGCAAAATGTGAAATTACAGATGAAGTTTCACTTTGCAATATTCCAGTTCAAAAAACTGTGAAATATCTCGGAATCTACATCTCTAGAAATCTTAAAGAACGACAAGAAAAGAACTTCAATCCAAAGATACAGAAAACAAAAAACATCTTAAATATGTGGCTGCACAGAGACTTATGGATGACAGGGAGAGTCCTTTAGAGTGAGGCAGATGGTATTTCTAGATTTGTATCTCTCTCTCTGTACATCAGAACAGCTGTAAAGAAATTAATAAGACATGAATCCATTTTGTTTGGAAGAACAAAAGACGTCACCTTCAAAAAGAGATCTTGGCAGGCTCGAGGGCAGAAGGTGGCGTGGAGCTGTTGGACTTTGTGGATTTGAATTATGGCTTTAAGATAAAATGGATAAAGGAGAGTCGAAAGGCTCCAGATTCTCTTTGGTATTTCATCCCAATGAAGGTATTTGAAAAAATGGGAGGTCGGCAATTTTTGTTATTGTGTGACTACGACGAAACTAAATTGCCACGAAAAATTGCAAAATTTCATCAGCAGACTCTAACTGCAGCAAAATAAAATAAAACAATTATTTGGAATAATGAGTACATAACCAGAAAGAATAAATCACTTGTATAGATAAAAATATAATTTACCTTTCAGACATACAGAGTGAAACGGGTCAACTTCTGAGTTATGAGCAATTTCTAAAATCTCACTTGTTTCCAGGAACTTTCAAAGAATTTCAAGCGGTTACTAATGCTGTCACTAGTGGAATTTTACAGCTATCAACATGTTATTATGAAAATCAAATACCAAAAAAACTCCAATTCACATTTTGTATTCAGGGCATCGATATTAAAAGAAAGAAATGCACCAATAAAATCATCTGAAAATATTTGTATAGTAAAAGGAAAATTCTCAGTTTACACATATTCACTGGGAAAAAAGCTGGACCCTACCCCACAAATATGTTATTAATAATAAAATGAGAGAAGTCCATTTTAAGATCCTACATAATATTTACCCTACTAATTCTTATATGTCACATTTTGTAAACATCAGTACAACCTGTGAATTCTGTAAAAGTGAAGAAGATATTAAACACGTCTTTTATGAATGTGGTCACACCAAATCATTCTGGAGAAAGATGAAATTGCACTTTGCTAATAAAACTACTCACACGATTAAACTGGAACTTAAAGCTTTTATCTCACATCACATGAACAACAATCAGGAAATACAACATATGGTCAGTTTATTCATTTTGATGGGTAAATTTCACATTCACAAATCCAGGTTCTCTAAAACCATCATTCCAATCATTTCATATCAAAGTAGATAATTATATTAAATCTGTTAGATTGTTACAAAATCAAAACTCCCAGCACACAATTGGCCTCTATGAAGAAATATTTAACTAAATATAAAGTCTTTGTTTCTCTGATATTCTTAAACAATTGAGGTTTTATTTATTCTATTTGTGATGCTTTTATATATGAAACTGATTTTATAAATAACATTCATTCTCACATGATTCATTTATTTTTGTTTTAATGTTGGAATCTATTTGTTTTTGTTATCTATGCTGAGACAATATGTTACATTGATGTACATGAAACTATGTTTGTATGAAACACAGATGTTAATAAAGCAAAAATAATAACTAACCTCCACCAGTGTTGCCAGATACGACAATTATCGCATCTTTACGATGGTTTTATGGCCCGTCACATATTCGATAAATAAAAAGGTCCAAATATGCGAAACTTTGAATAAAATGTGGCATTTACGTGAACACACACGTCACCAGAACCGGATGCCTGCTCACACCTGATCAGCTCAGACCTGGCGGCCTCCTCCACACTGTCAATCACATCCGGCCCGCCCAGCTCAGGTTTGGTTTCCCAGCTGTTTCCCGCCGAACCTCCGAGTTCGGACCTACGTGTAAAGGACGGATCCAAAGACTCGTGGCACGTTCAGGGAGTGTCGGACGTTTCTGCAGCTTCCTGCACACGTGGCCTTACACCATCGGCTCATTTTAAAGACATTTCCTATTAATATTCCTTCATAACGTCCAAACGACACCACACAGTCAACGTAGACAACGGGGAACGGACGTGAACCGGTCACTTCCTGGTTCCGTTGGGTCTCGTTTTCAGTTCGGTGACGTCACGGATTAATTTAAAGCAGCTGTAAAGTGACAAATATTCAAAATCCGTTGTTGATTTTCTGTTTTCAGGGACAAATCGGGACACGTCACTTGTGCGTTAGTGGGATGAAGCTGCTGATCAGCAACACGACGAAACACAGGAAGTCGAAAAATCACAAGCTCAGTGACTCTTTGGATTGTGTTCATAATCAATGTTCAATAATCAATAATCATTGTCTGGCATTTACTGCTGCTAGAAGAAAGAATCCTAGAACCAGCTGCTCTGACGGTGCAGGTCTGAGGTGAAGCACATTCACGACCCACTTGGTTCTTGTTCCCTGAAATCATTAAAGGAGGATTGAACTGACGTGTGTTTCCTGTCCACAGGAGCTGAGCAGCATGGATCAGTGTGAGGACAGAGAGGAGCGAGTCCGTCCCTCTGAAACCAGTCTGTGTTCAAGACCAGACTCTGCTGGACCCGGACCTGGACCCAGCTGTGTGTCCATGAAGAGCGACGGGTCAAAGGAGCCTCCTCTTCATTTCAGACAGTCTGCAGAGGGAAGGTCAGAATTATACACCAACAGAAAATAATTTGGCACTTTAAGAAAATATTCTTAATTTTAAATGTACTTATTTTTTGTGACTTATGCCCCAGTGAACTTCACTGAACGACTCGATCCACCATCATTTTTCACACTCTGCGTGTGTTTAAGACCAGAGAAGCTGCACAGATCAGACTCTGGAAAAGCAAATGACGCCTTTGATGTAAAACCAGTTTGCACAGTTTTATTTCTCACAGTGAAATGAGGATATAAAGACTTCAGCCATGGTTGAGTCGATTATTGAAGCTCACAGAAAATCCACGCTGAACAATGATTATGAAATGGGATAAATTATGTCACATGCTGCTAAAATTAGACATGAAAACCACATTGACAGATTCTTCTGCATGAAAACTTCTGTGCCTGGACTTTGTTTGGAAACTCATAAAATCTATATTTTTTCAAGGCCTCAGCGTCGTGTCTGCTGTCAGTCCACAGGAAAACTGACTGAAAACCATCATTTATTTTTGGTTCCTACTTCAACGATTTTTAGTTCAAACATTTTGTTAAAACGAAAGTAAACGGCGTTTTTAGATGAGTTAAATAGAAACCAGTGTGACACCTACCAATAAGTTGACACAGTTGTTGAGTTAAGTTTTTACTTTGGGCATTTTTGTTGAACGAAAGGCCAAATTTATGTCTATTTCTTTATGATTTCTAATGCCAAGTACCGTCCTGTAATTTCCAAATGATGCCACTAGCTGGAGTATCCTTGCGCCCGTACACTTACCTCTACGGTAAAGTATTGAAGGGAGCCAAAGAACACTGACTACATCCGGTTTTCAAAATAAAACACCTTAGTAAATAATAAAATAACGGTAACTGACTCAACAGTTTTTCTTTTTGTCATTTAAACTTGTTCATACGTTACATATTTTAATTTTTACTGTACTATTTTGGAGAAATGTCAGTATTGAATGTATTTGAAAATACTGCATGTTCTATGAAGTTTGCAGCTTAATAAAAACACTGTGACTCATATTTCCAGGACAAGGATCTTATATTATGATTTTTATAGATATTGCTAAGCCAGCCTTCAAAGAAACAATGATGTATTCCTATCACACTTGATTCATGCAGACATAGGTATGACTTCCCCCTCAGGCAACAGTTCCAATCTTTCTCCAGCTGTGTTGTGTCCATCTGCAGACACTGTGCATTGAACCACCCACAACAGTTGTCACACTGAATCTGTAAAAAGCAAGAACTTTGGATCATCAAAAGTATGATGTTTGGTCTCATAATTATAAATTGTCCACAAACTCTACACATGAGCTATGCTGCAAATAGACTGAAGAAATTAAATCAAAGTTGGACTTTATCATCTTTTAGATATTGAATTGTTGAGGTATGTTCTAACATGTAGCACAAATCTCAGAGGCACAATTACTCATCCAATAAAATCTCTTATTTCTAAATGTATAAGTATAGTATGTTTCATAAAACTCACTTACAAGCACAGTTTATCAATGTTCAAATACAATAAGCTGGTCTGGCTATTTATAAGAAATATTTAAACTGACTGTCATTTGACAGAAGAAGAAGAGCAGAACAATACTCTACCCAGTCAGTGAGGGAAGGACCTGGACCTGGTGGTTTTGTAGCAGAGCACATTGCACAGGTGGTCTCTGCATTAAACACTGAAATGTATTTTTAAAAATAGCATATGTTTGTATCAAAGTAAAAAAAAGGAAGTAAAAAAGATAAAAGAAAACACTGTATTACAAACCTGCTTTGGAAATACCCAGAGCAGGTTTCTTCGTTCACGTGCCACGTCTTTTTTTGTAGGACCAAAAGCCATTGTTGGTATTTGTGGAAATGCTTCCATCACTAACTTTTCCATCTACATAATAAGAAAATGTTTTATTATTATTATTATTATTATTATTATTATTATACACTAGATCACTAAGATCACGATCAGAGTGCCGTTTCTTAGAGGACCCAAATGGAGGCAAAGATAAGTGATTGGAAGAAAATGGTTTATTGTACAGAAATGAATGAAATGACGTGATCGGCTCCGGCCGGTGGGAACACCCGGGACGGCTCACGGCAGGGAAGTAGTGATAGGATCTGGAGGAGATAGACAGGTGAGTGAGTGGATGACAACGGAGGGGAAACTTCTGAATGAGGAGGCTCTTATGGAAATGTGGAGAGGTAGTAGGATGACGGACGGGTTCTCTATGGTGGAGGTGAGCACATGGTGAAACTAGGAGAAAGTGAAATCGTCTGACAACGTCAGGGAGAAAACAGGCACAAAGTAACAACAGAAAACGAGGTAAGTGGAAAAGTCAAGAGCTCTGACAGGAACAAAGTCACAAATCATATAGTCATGAAGGTTCTTGGAGTCGTCGAGGCCGTGGTGGAGAAGAAGCACAGATTAACAAGATGAGTGGTCCAAAACTGAGACGGGAAAATTCTCTGGCAAGGAACAAACAGACTTGGCAAAACTTGGCGTGACGTGGAACGAGACATGAACGATAATCTGGCACTGGAGAAATGTGCAGGCATGGTTTAAATACGAGAGACACAGGTGAAACATATGGAACTGACGAGAGGGGAGGAGAGCAAGGCGGAGACAGACAGGACCGTAACCAGGGCAACACACATCAACACCGAGACCGTGACAATCACATAGTTTTGAGGACATCTGTGCATCATAATGAAGCTTTCCAACACTGTCCTCCTACAAGCCTCTATCCATTTGTAAAGGCAGTTGAATAGGAGCCTATGTCCAGGAAAAGAGTGTAATTTAAAATGCTTATGTCTTATCATAATGACTATTATGATATTATGACAGGCCCTCCTCATTTTGAAGTTTTCACTGTGTATAGAGAGAAGAGAAGGAGTCAATATTCCCGTTGTACTGTGCCATACTTTTTGTTGGATTGCAAATGATGCGATTTTGGTCCATCAGCCTCTATAGTTGGTTCATTTTGAGACAAATTTAGCATCTAAAAGGATTATAAATTCTGTACCTTTTTATAAATAACAACAACTTCAGTTATATGATGAACAACTGTCTGAAACAGAACCTGTCCCTGATATTCATCATTTAACCAGACTTGGATCTGAGTAACCGGGGGAACTCAATCAATCAAGTAAAATTCAATATTAAATCACGACATCCAAAAGTACAGTAAAGAGCATCATGTGTGTATTGTCAATGTTCACGAATGACACTGTGTCTCTGTAAATCTCAAAGTTCATCTGCAAAACATCCAAAACAAGCAAATGTATATAGTGACGTCAGTACTTCTTTTTTAAAATTATATCAACTATTTATCAATATTATAATTTTCTTTTGATTGCCCTCAGAAACTATACAGGCCCAGAAACAAGTTTTATGAGCACGCACGCAAGCAGCCATCAAGAGGATTTACTTGGACAGACTGTTCCTCCTACCTGCATCTCTCTCCAAACAGCATCACACTGGTCGTGTCGTAATTTCAAACGTAAATTATTTCCAAGTTGAAGTTGATTGGCCGTGTGATGGAGGAGGCATTCAATGACCTTCAGAGACTGTGCACATGTAGAAATTTCCAAACAAAGTAAAATATACATTTTATAAAATGCTGTTTAATCTCAGTGTTGAAAGCTACAAACTCATTAATACCTGGTAGTGAATTGTTTTATAAAATAATTTAAAAATCTTTCAAAATTTACAAGAAGATTTGCAGTTAACCAAAGTTCTTTCTGTAGCAGAGCCTGTGTTTTAATTTCGTGTTCCACGTACTGTAATTCACCTGTCAGCCGCTGGCGAGGCCTGAGTGATCACAGCTGATCTGAGAGGGGACCACAGACAAAACCACCTCTGTGTCCTCTCCCTTCCACAAGAAAGACAGCTGCAGATTATAAAATACAATGAAATATCTGTTATCATTTTTCAGGAGATATTCATTTGAGCCATCTTCCTGACCTGTTTAATACTACGTATTTATTTTTCTATGATGTATTTTCATTCTCCAAACTAATACTAAAAATTCTTACTTTATTTTAGTTTTTGTTTTCACCTGGAAAACAGGTCAAGTTTGTTTGCTTTTGAGAAAATATAAGTTGACTGAAGTGGATTAAAAAATACTGCAGGAGATTTTTATTGTTGTTGTCAGTTTTACCTGCCTCCCTCTGAAACCTTTTCCTGGTTGTTTTTCTTGTCACATGTGGATGTGGGGTGTTAAACATCGTTTACATGTTTTCACAAAGACAGGAAATCACAGAAGAAAACACAGAAATACAAAAATGCAGTATTATATGTCCATGTGGTTTACATTAGTGTCTTTATGTAGTTTCTTTGGTTTTGTTGATGAAACACACTGAAGCCTGTCCTGATGAATTAGCTTCACAATACATGTGTAATTTGCCAGATTAACCAGAGTATTACAGAAGCTTAAGTGTCAAGTATTTGGACATTGTATATGATTAATCTATCATTAAATGCTTAAGGTACTTAAGGTAAGAAGCCAGAAACTGAACATATCAAAGGTCAAACCATTCCACTATTGTGCCGCCCTCAGATTTATTCAACTTGAGAATTTATTTCAGCCTAAAAAACCTCTGCAGATGTTTGCGACTGTTCTAGGTTTGTTGGTTTCAGAAAAGCTTTTCATTGAAATTTAAACATCACGTCATCGTGATCTGTAGTGAAAAACAAGTGTTTCCTTTGAGCAGTGGGAGAAGTTTTTCCCTCATTTAAACTAATGATTTCTCTTAATGCCGTGTAGTTCTGTTAGTGCCAAATACACAAACCGTCTCAATGCAAATTAGAGTTTGTGAACAGAAAACGACTAAGAATAGCTACAAATCATGTCAGTGCTTTTTAAAGCAGAGTTGGGGCTCGAACTGACAGAGACAGAAGGAGCAGAAGGAGGAAGTTCAGTGATGCTGCAGGACTGTGAGCCGAGGATCCAGGAGCAGGAGTCGTCGTTCACCTGCAACACGAACAGGAAACGGCTTTAATTGATTAACTGTTGTCAGTGCAGGACAAAAGAATCCGGGTCTTTTCCGTTCAGCTGCGTATGGATGGGAAACATTCATCGTGTCAAAAGCTCCAAATTTAACAGACTCTCTTTAAACACAGCTGAGCTGAGACGGCTAACTGGACTCGCTGCGTGAAGTCCACCACAGGAACGTGACACTCGTAGACACCGCTGTCCAGCCGGCTCACAGTCTTCAGGACCAGGGAGCAGTTTCCTTTTTGGTCGTGAGCAGGGAAACTTTGAGCTCGACCTCTAAAGGTCCAGTGCTGCAGTGAATCCTCTGCCTCATCATGTCTTGTCTTCAACACACGGTTGTTGTTTCTGTCCCTCCAGAAGAAAGAGACCTTCTCAGGTAGAGGACTGACCCTGCTGTAGACACAGGGGAGCAGGACGTCTTCTCCTACAGAACCGTCCACTGGAACCTGCAGCTCGCGAGAGAAAACCCAGATTGTCATGACTCAGTTCCTCAGCCCCACTTCCTCCCTTGCACCTTTATTTTGTTACCCGCTCTCCTCCACTTCCTGTCCAGTTCTACTACGGCTCAGGCAACTTCACCAGCCTTGATTGCCCTCAGTTGGTTTCACCTGTTCCCCCTGTCTATTTGTACCTGGACTTCACCACAGCTCGCTGCCAGATCGTCTTTCTGTATGACTGCCTGCAGTCCCCCAGGAAGTTCTCTCGCCGTACCGGATGTTCATGTTGGACCGACACATCCTGCCACGTCTCAGGTTCAAGCCGTCTCCCGCCTCGACTCCCCCTCATCATTCACAGTATTTATTCTATTATCCAATAAACGTTCACAATCTTCCTCCTGTGTCCTGTACTTTGGGTCCAAATAAAAGTGCAACTCTGACACAGATAAACTCACTCAGGTCTCTAGTAAGATTATTATTGACAGTTACTTTTAAAGTCAGTAGAAAATCTGCTTTATCACACACACACACACACACACAAAAAACTAAGTACAGTCTTTTTTTATTATTTTTGGAAGTTATTGGTTATATTAAGCTTATTCATCGAGTTTTTATTGCAACACACTCAATGTGCATCTGCTTTCTAATTCCTGATGTATTTTTAGGCAGTTGTATCTCAGGTTCAGAAAAGTAAAATCCTTGTATTATAAGTGTCTAAGAACAACAGGTCGTGCCTAAACTCCGGCAGGACTCTTGCTGTGTGATACATGTGTTCATATGTGAACATTATTACAGCTTTAGAGGTTAGTGGAACAAATTCAGACAAACGTTAAAAATATATTTAGTTTCCCCACCAATGAAAGCACCTTCTGTGTGTCACTGAAATGCTGGTTTGTCCAGGCTATTGCCCTCTGTTAAAGTCCTCTCACTCACTGCAGCTAATCACCATCTCCGTCTCCACTCTGCACTTTGACATGCAGTAATTCAATCAAGCTTATTCAAAAAGGTACGTCCCGAATGACAATTCAATCCCATGTCTCTCTTGAGCTGGGTAGACACTTTGACAGGTTCATTAAGACTGAACTTTGTGATCCCAACAAGACAAAGACAATTTGGAAGCTGGAGGGAAAGTCTTTTCTTGTTCCTCACTGAAAACACTGGGATTCTTGACCAAAGCATATTGTTGGCTAGGTCGACAAAATAACATGAATATAATACATTACAATGTTTGAACAATGAAACTGTCCATTAAACTCTGTACATCCACCTCTGTTATCGGTAACATAAAGATATTCCTTTACATGTCAGAAATAATTGAATTGAAACCTGAAGGGAAGATTCATTTCACTTGTCTTGGAAAAGAAGCTTCTTCCAGAAACTGAAGCACATACTTGCATTAGCACACAAACTTGCCGTGTGCAGAAATGCACAGATAAACTCAGTCAATCATGCAAACGTACCACTACCACAAACACATGACAGTTCATATGGAATCTTTTTGTACAGTGAAGCTGATAAACAGGAGAGCTCTGACTTTTACGTTAGTCAGTCAAAACTAGAGACATGAAAGAACTGTCTGTGTACACCTACCTACTTTTCTTGTTGTTGGTGACTTTATTTCTCGTAGCCCTTGAATGGAACTCCGTAAGCACATTTAATTGGTGCACATTAAAGCACAAAACCATCTAGACTATAAGCCTAAGTCTTGGCATTGTGGGGGAACTTGGGGGAACTTTGAAATTGTGTTGTTCCTGATACCAAGACGGGAGGATGAGGAGGAGAGAGGAAGAGCATCGCTACAGCTGTCCCCATCTTGTTTTGTGCTTCTTCTTTCGGTTTGTTCTTTTCCTTTTTGTGGTTTTGTAAATGAGGTGTGTGTGAGTGTGTGTTACGGAGGGAGGAAGAAATGAAGTTCTCTGTTGACATCAGCGAAAAAAACGAGAGAAAAGACCAAAAGACAAAGCGGCTTAAAAGAGCCACCGGGCTTCGGCGGCAGGAATTACGGAAAGAGTGCAGGCTCAGCGCTGCAACAAAGAGCAGGCGGGCTGGATGAGGGGGTGGAGGGGGCTGGGAGGGGGGTTGGAGGGGGCTGAGAGGGGGTTGGAGGGGGCTGGCGATGAGGGGGCTTGGGGGGTTGGGGGGGCTGGCGATGAGCCTCTTCTGATGTGTCTTTGTGCTCTGTGCCACCCAGCTGCAAGTGATGTAGAAATCAAGTGCAAGAGAAGAGCAGAGGTGCATGGGAGACACAAACATGTAGATAATTATCCTATTAACTTTTGATGACCTACAAACGTTGTTTTTACACTTTGCTTTTCCCAAGTGGCAGATGATGATCTATGTGCAAACAAAGATGTTGTCTGTAAAAGTTTATTAATTTGGATGTGTGCTTTAACTACATGTGCCATTAATGATGATGTTTTATGCTCCTCAAAAGAGAACGCCTGAGTTATTTGTTAAAGTTTTGTACATTTAATGGTGATGCTAGTCCACTTTAGCTCATTGAAGGCATGATTAGATATAACTTGTATGAGGTTGAGCACATAAAAGAAGTATTTAAAGATGTCACCTCAGTAAATCATTTATCTTCAGGTTCCTCAACATCTGACAATAATTACTAAAATGACTTGTAATTACTTACCAACTAGTAATTATGCTGTGCACAGGAACTGTTGGGATATTAATGGATTTCTCTGGCCAAATGATCATGTGAATGTCTCAATAAATAATAAATAATAATAAAATAGGCTTTGTCTTAGTAGACTGAGGTCGATTTTAAAGTTGAACAACCTGTGGCCAAAACGTCAGAGGCAACAATTGAATGGGACTCTGAGCTTTGTTAACTGTTGCTGTTGCAGTGATTGTCTCTCTATCTGCCCGTCAGGACGACGAGAGCTACGAGCGACCTGCAGACGTTAAGCTCTCAGCTCCGCTTCTCCGAGCAGTCGGAGAGAATCGAAAAGCAGAGGAAAGACGAGCAGGAGAGAGATCCTGTTGAAAGCCGCAAAAGTAAGTTATTGTCACTGCAGCATCTGGCTTCATGTGCACATGTGTGTGAGGCCCCATGCAACACTGTGTGTGTGTGTGTGTGTGTGTGTGTGTGTGTGTGTGTGTGTGTGTGTGTGTGTGTGTGTGTGTGTGTGTTGCTCCTGCACAGGCCCTGACAGATGAATGAGAGTGTGACACCAGTGGATGAAGTGACCTCCCTGTGTCCTCCCAGGCTCCTGGCCCCGGGGCTCCTCTGTCCTGGCTCTTCCTCTCTGGACACAATGAGGAGGAGGGACCACGTACACTGTGCACCCCCCATGTACCAAGCCACTGCCACACACACACACACACACACACACACACACACACACACACACAGTCATAGTGGGTTTTAAGATGACGACAGTAACTGTCACTTCTCACTAACACCGGCTGCCGGTCCTGTAGACCTGGACCTGGACCCAGACCCGGGCTTTTGTTGACAGGTCAGTCCCCTTTGCGCCGCATTATTTTAAAGGACAAAACCCTGATGTTGTAAAGAAGTAAGCAGTAATTGAATTGAAGATATGACTGATATCTGCGTTTGTTTTTGCTTGACCCCCCATATTCTATCTGCTGTGGACACACATGTATTGACGTGAACTAAGAATGACTAATTCCACATGTATCTGTGTGATCCTGGTTTGAAAGTGTCCAGCAGCTGAGCTCAGACTCCTCTGCATCCAGCTGTGTCTCTGGAGAGCGATGGTCACTCGATGGTCGTCTCAGTCACTTCAAAGATGCACGAACATTTTTGAAGGGCTGTGAGTTCCTACAGCTGATATTTGTAGTTGTAACTTTATCAGTGGAACATAATTCTCCTCACTTTTTGTCCAACCTGCACATTGGTCAGCTCCGTTTTTCTTTCAGGATCCAGACCTGAGCCCAGCTGTGTGTTCACCCAGATCTTTAAAGAGGACAGAGGACTGGACCAGGACAAGGTGTTCTGCTTCGTCCATCTGAGTGTTCAGGAGTTTCTGGCTGCTCTTCACGTCCATCTGACCTTCTTCAACTCTGGAGTCAATCTGCTGTCAGAGGGAAACTCGGCCTCTCAGACAAGTAAAATAATCGGACCTACAACATGTCTACCAGAGTGCTGTACACAAGTCTTTACAGAGTCCGAATGGACACCTGGACTTGTTCCTGCGGGTCCTACTGGGCCTTTCATGGCTGAACAGTCATATTTTATTACCATGGTTTCTGAAACAGACAGGAAGCAGGTCACTGAATAATCAGGAAACAGTCAGGTACATCCAAATGAAGATGGAGGAGACTCCACCTTCAGAGAAAAGCACCAACCTGTTCCAGTCCCTCAGTGAACTAAACGTCTGTCCACAGAGAAACTGTCTCCTGCTCAGTGGTCAGTTCTGGTCTTTATCTCACTGTCAGCAGGAAAAGATCTGGACGTGTTTGACCTGAAACAAATACTCTGATTCAGAGGAGGCTCTTCTGAGGCTGCTGCCAGTCAAAAAGTCTCCAAAAAGTTCTGGAAGGACATCGGATGTGATTTATTGCAATTTCTTATGATTATATAAAGACATTGCTACTGTTTTATCAACTGAAGAAAAAATAGATAAATGATGAATGTTTTTCTTTTTCTTTTTATTTCTTTGCTCAGACTGCCTGGCTGTAACCTGTCAGAGAGAAGCTGTGAAGGTCTGTCCTCAGTCCTCAGCTCCCAGTCCTCTAGTCTGAGAGAACTGGACCTGAGTAACAACGACCTGCAGGATCCAGGAGTGAAATTCCTCTGTGATGGACTGAAGAGTCCACACTGTCAACTGGAGACTCTCAGGTCAGGATTCATCAAACTGCTTCACTGGTTTGTCTGGAATTATTGTCCCTGATCATTTGTCCTCGTCCAAGTCCAGGGTCTGAGGACAGACACTGTGGAACAGATTATTATAAAACCCACTGAGACAAACTTCACCTTGATTTTATGTGATGTTGATTTGA
>CM065170.1:34500050-34502550 GCA_033026295.1 Channa striata
CTTCACTGTACCATTAACCATTTGGATCTGTTAGATACATGGAGGATAAAACATCCACAAACAAGACAGTACACATGGGTGAGAATCCACAACAATACAGTGAGCGCAGCCAGGTTGGACAGGATTTATATCTCTAGATTATTGAGTAGGACCATATGCCCAGTTGGTTTCACTGATCATCACCTTATCACTTATTGTTTCACCGGGAGAAAGAGTAACATCATACTGGCACTTTAACAATAAGCTTTTACAAGACGATACTTTTTGCCAAGATTTCAGGAGACTCTGGGAATATTGGCAACTTAAAAAAGTAACTTTCAGTTCTCTGAGGCAGTGGTGGGAGGTGGGAAAGACACAAATACGTGTCTTTTGCCAATATTATACGTCTCACTCCACTGCTAAGATTAAACTGGCAGTTGAGGAGCTTGAGGCAGACATAAGAACCCTCGAAGGGAAGTTACATGGAGATTTGGATTCTCATACAGGTCGTTTGCTGCAGGAAAGGAGGTTAAAGCTGAGCTCCTTTCTCCATGAGAAGGTAAAGGGGGCACTTGTAAGGTCTCGCCTCCTCCAATTGGAACACATGGATGCCCCAAGCTCCTTCTTCTTTAATCTAGAGAAATCAGTGGCCCAAAAGAAGCAGATGACTTCTCTTAGACTTCCAGGAGGCAGGGTAACCTCTAACCCAAGTGAGATGCAACGCCATGCAGTGGATTTTTACTCTACACTTTTTGCCATTAACAATTGTAATACAGCGGTTCAGGGAGAGATGTTGGAAGGGCTTCCTCAACTCAAGCAAACTGAGACTGCTGCCTTGGACTGTGAACTAACTCTAGACGAGCTGACTGATGCCGTTACCCAAATGGCATCAGGTCGGGCACCTGGTATTGATGGTCTCACTAGTGAGTTCTTCAAGCGGTTTTGGAGTATAATTGGTCCAGACATGCACGCTGTTTTCATGGAATGTTTGAATACAGGATCTCTTCCCACTTCTTGTCAGCGGGCAGTACTCTCCCTGCTGCCCAAGAAGGGAGACTTGGCTTTGCTTAAAAACTGGAGACCAGTGGCCCTGCTTTGTACAGATTACAAAGTGCTCTCCAGAGCTTTGTCCAATAGACTGAAAGACTTCTTGGGAATACTTGTGAATCGGACCAAACATATTGTGTGCCCGATAGGACTATTATGGATAATATTTTTCTTATTCGTGATTTGATTGACTTGTGTAATATTTCTAATGTTAATGTGGGCATTCTTTCTTTAGACCAAGAGAAAGCCTTTGATAGAGTTGACCACTCTTATTTATTTGCTGCACTTAAGGCATTTGGTATTGGTGAGGGGTTTTTGGCTTGGTTACGTTTATTGTATAATGGAGCTGAATGTATGGTGAAGATAGGGACAGGCCTGAGTCGACCAATCCCTGTACAACGAGGAATTAGACAAGGCTGCCCCATTTCGGGGCAGCTATATAGTCTTGCCATTGAGCCCTTGCTGTGCAGGTTGAGAAGTCGGCTTAGTGGCGTTTCATTGCAAGGTTTCTCGAGTTTGTGCCTCCCTCTCACTGTATCTGCCTATGCAGACGATTTAAATGTTTTTGTTACAAACTGTTAAAACGGCCTCAAGAGTAAGGGTTAAATCCCTTGGATGTAACAGAGCAATGCAACAGCTTATAATGGTTGTGCGTAAGAAATTCTGTAAGTACTAATCACTTCAGTGTTGTTTTACATTTTCCCCTCGTTAAGTGGAAGAATTGTTTACTGCGTGATGCCGGTAAAATACGATCATTCATTGATTAGTTAGATCGCTGAGTTGCTGTATTTCAGCTTAGTTAACCATGTGTTAAACAAATGGGTTCACACACGGCACAGAGCAGCTGTCACAGCGCCACTTCTTATGGAAGTTAGAATGTGACGTAACACGAATGACGACATATAGTAGCGTAGGAAGCCATGTGGCATTTGTGATGTGATAATTCAATTTATATCACTTGTATTATGTTTACAGCCACATTTGACTTGTGTATTGTGGATTACCGTTTGAACTAACAAATTGGTGTTATTTTTACTTTATTCAGAAACCACACCATACCACAACGCAACACAACACACAGCAATGTTCATCTGTGAAGTTTACATGTGGTGGTGAAATAAAGGGACACCTGATAGACCATTGGCCGTCCTCTTGTCTCTAACAGGACAACTGCAGCGAGTCAGATCCCTAGCCCAGCTTATACATTATTGGGAGACGGCTTACAGTAGCCAACCAATTGTTTACAAACCAAAGAGATGTCCAATGCTTAGAGGAGACCTTGTTCCTTTATGAAGAAGCCTCATCTGCAAAGGTCAACTGGGCAAAAAGTGAGGCTTTGCTGGTGGGGCAGTGGAGGGGCCAGCCAGTGCCTAGTTTGCCAGGAGGACTTCAGTGGGGAAAGGTGGGGCTGAAAGTGTTGGGTGTGTTTCTTGGCTCCGAGGATTTTCGGAGAAAAAACTGGGACGGAGTTAGG
>CM065170.1:34506297-34511297 GCA_033026295.1 Channa striata
ACAGCTGGGCTCAGGTCCAGGTCCAGGTCCAGGTTCAGGTCCAGCAGAGTCTGGTCTGTGCAGCTTCTCTGGTCTTGAACACACACAGAGGTCAGAGTGTGAATGACTGTTGGTGCTGAGAGTCATGGACAGTCCAAGATCCTCGTCTCACCTGTGACTCTCAGGTTCCCCCCATCGAGGTTTTTTCCAGGGAGGGTCTGTCAGATCTGTGTCCTCACACTGATCCATGCTGCTCAGCTCACACACACTTTACAGCCTCGGATAGTCTGACGTTTGCACAAATACATAAATACTGGAAATGACGAGCACTTTTCAAATCATTTAAAACAATAACATGATGCTAAAAATAACCTGCATTCATTTTTCATAACAGCAAAAGAAATTACAATACAATAATGATTTTCACTAAATGTGTCACTAAAAGGTAAAAAGTAAGAACATTTCTGTTCATATTGTGCAAAGCAAAACTGATTATTAATTAACAACACAAACTAGTGGCACGAAAGGAAAGAAGATCCATAAACGATCAGACGGAACATTATGACCCCTGTACAATTTAATACAGCAGTTATCATTTCATATTTTCAGAAAGGTGATAATTCTACTCTGTGTTTCTTCCTGAGCTCACAGTGGGGGGGGGGGGTCGTAATGCAGGGCTTTATAAGAAGAGCTGGTTCTAATGTTTTGCTCCCTCATTGGTTTTACAGAGAACGGCCTAAACATTAGAACCACGTCTTCAGTACGACTGCACCACCAGCTGTGACCTCAGTGATAAACACAGTGGAAGGTTTATGATATTTCATACATAAATATGAGAAATTAAACTTTGTAAAAGTAGAATTCGTGACAGAGCTGCTGCATTCAATTGTTCATGTGTCATAATGTTTTTGTCTGATCAGTTTATGAATATTTCACTTCACATATTTAATCCAGGACCGTGTTATTTTATGTAAATCATAAAAACAAAACTGGATCATATTTATATTTGTTTTTCATTTGACATCTAAATCTGAAAAGTAACTATAACAGTAAAAAGGAGAATTTGCCGTTTGACACGAAGAAGAAACAGGAAGTGAGTGTGTGTGGCGCAGTTAGTGTGAGACAAAATGTCGGACACAGACGCTCCGTTGGTCGTTAGTGTAACGTGTGAGCAGCAGATTTGATCGAGTTTGTAGATGAAGAAACGACCAACTGGAAAAATCTCACTGACTTCAGCTTCACGTGGACGAGAAAACCTGCAGCACGACGAGCAGAGGAACTAAACAGGAAACAGACGACGGGAGGAAACTGTAGAAACAAGGACGTTTGTCACGTGTTGTCAGTGACGTCAGAGAGAGAGAGAGAGTGACAGAGGGAGAGAGAGAGAGAGACAGAGAGAGACAGAGAGAGACAGAGAGAGAGAGAGAGAGAGAGACAGACAGAGAGAGAGAGAGAGAGAGAGTGACAGAGAGAGAGAGAGAGACAGACAGAGAGAGAGAGAGAGAGACAGAGATAGAGAGAGACAGAGAGAGGGAGACAGAGACAGGAGAGAGAGGGAGAGAGAGAGAGACAGGAGAGAGAGGGAGACAGAGAGAGAGAGAGACAGAGAGAGAGGGAGACAGAGACAGAGAGAGAGAGAGAGAGAGAGAGAGAGAGACAGAGAGTGAGAGAAAGACAGTGAGAGAGAGAGAGAGACAGAGATAGAGAGAGACAGAGACAGGGAGACAGAGACAGGAGAGAGAGGGAGAGAGACAGAGACAGGAGAGAGAGGGAGACAGAGAGAGAGAGACAGAGAGAGGGAGACAGAGAGATTTTGATTTTAAAACGCCCATTTATTGAGCAGTGCAAAAACCTGAAAAAATACACTTCCCTTTCAATTCATAATTCTAGAAAGGAAAAAAAAAATCTAATTGTACAAACAGACAACAACAAAATACAAGCAAACAAAAAAAGTCAATTCCTTTTGTCAAAGGTTTACAATTAATTCTCCACTCCCCGCTATCGTACATAAAACATCCCCTACTGTCCATCTCTGACTGAAGAACTCTATCTTGTCAATCATCTGATAATAGGTGTATTCCACCTTAAGTCTGGCTTTAAGCAGCCCCTCTAGAACAGACACAAGCTGTGCACCACCAGAACCCTGGACTTGATTTCTACGCGTCAGCCAGATTGCCAGTTTGGCAGAACCAGATAGAAAGTTCAGAAGAGTATGGACAGTCTTCTTTTGCACACGGTATCTTGGACCAAAAATGAACAGGCTATGACAAAAGACCTCCCCAAGACCCTGAAACCACATCTTTAAAAGATCAAACATTGGCAAACGTCTGGGGCATTCTATAAAGAGGTGTTCTAGTGTCTCTATCTGAGCACAGAAAACACACTGGTCTCCCGAGTTAGGGTCCAGCCAGGCTCTGTATCTGTTCGTAGCTATCGCGCCATGTACAACCCTCCACTGGAGGTCTGCCGTCCGCTTCTCAATGGGCAGTTTGTACAGGCACCGCCATCTGCCTTTCGGGGAAGCATCTTGACCAAAAAACTCAGTCCACCTCGACTCTTTCAGTCCTGCCAAAGACCGCAGGTTCAAAACTTTTACACAGGTTTGGTAGAGTGCTTTTTTTCCCACACTCTGAAACGTACCAAGTTGAGGAGTTTTGAATGAGAGTAACTGACCTCTTCCTTCCTGCCACTCCCCCGCAGCTGCGGTGACCGACAGAGGGGGAAAACTGTACTCACAGTCATCATTCCATTGGTCAGACAAAGTACCATTTTCTGCGAACATTCTCCAGGACTGTGGAAAAACAGCCCAAACTTCTTCCACAACTTTATTTATCAACCTGACTGACCTGACTCTGGTTATTTCTCTCAGAGTATCTGCAGACATCGTAACAAGATGTCCCAGTTTCGTACAGCCGGCTCTTCTGAAACTGCTCCAAAGACTGACAGACTGTCGAGATTGCGTCCTTAAGAATTTGTTGAAGAACAACGGTTCCTCAAATAACCACATGCCTGGGGTGACATTGCTGACACGCTCAGCTTTAAAAACCTGCCACGCCTGCAGGACAGAGCTGTAGAAAGGTGACACGCCCGTGAAGTCCACTTCATCAGCCTGCAAACAGAAAAGCTGCTTGTCGTACCCCAACCGTCCAGCTCTCCTCAGCAGTAGGCAAGAGGTGTCAAGCCAGCGTGACCCACAGCCGTACAGCAATTTCTGCACAGTGTGAAGTCTGAAAGAGGCGATCTTGGATCGAATGTCAATCAGACCCTGACCGCCTTCAGCCACAGGCAGGTAAAGGACTGCTGCTCGGACCCAGTGTTTTCCAGACCAGAAAAAGTCCACGATGATTCTCTGGATGTCCTCTATCAGGCCATTTGGTGGGGTCAGGGCAATAAGTCTATGCCACAGAGTCGAGGCGACCAAATTATTGCAAACAAGAACTCTTCCCCTATATGACAGCTGAGGTAGCAACCATTTCCATTTGGACAGACGAGCGCAGACCTTCTCCCTAACTCCGTCCCAGTTTTTTCTCCGAAAATCCTCGGAGCCAAGAAACACACCCAACACTTTCAGCCCCACCTTCCCCCACTGAAGTCCTCCTGGCAAACTAGGCACTGGCTGGCCCCTCCACTGCCCCACCAGCAAAGCCTCACTTTTTGCCCAGTTGACCTTTGCAGATGAGGCTTCTTTATAAAGGAACAAGGTCTCCTCTAAGCATTGGACATCTCTTTGGTTTGTAACAAAGACATTTAAATCGTCTGCATAGGCAGATACAGTGAGAGGGAGGCACAAACTCGAGAAACCTGGCAATGAGACACCACTAAGCCGACTTCTCAACCTGCACAGCAAGGGCTCAATGGCAAGACTATATAGCTGCCCCGAAATGGGGCAGCCTTGTCTAATTCCTCGCTGTACAGGGATCGGTCGACTCAGGCCTGTCCCTAACTTCACCATACATTCAGCTCCATTATACAATAAAAGTAACCAAGCCAAAAACCCATCACCAATACCAAATGCCTTAAGTGCAGCAAATAAATAAGAGTGGTCAACTCTATCAAAGGCTTTCTCTTGGTCTAAAGAAAGAATGCCCACATTAACATTAGAAATATTACACAAGTCAATCAAATCACGAATAAGAAAAATATTATCCATAATAGTCCTATCGGGCACACAATATGTTTGGTCCGAATTCACAAGTATTCCCAAGAAGTCTTTCAGTCTATTGGACAAAGCTCTGGAGAGCACTTTGTAATCTGTACAAAGCAGGGCCACTGGTCTCCAGTTTTTAAGCAAAGCCAAGTCTCCCTTCTTGGGCAGCAGGGAGAGTACTGCCCGCTGACAAGAAGTGGGAAGAGATCCTGTATTCAAACATTCCATGAAAACAGCATGCATGTCCGGACCAATTATATTCCAAAACCGCTTGAAGAAGTCACTAGTGAGACCATCAATACCAGGTGCCCGACCTGATGCCATTTGGGTAACGGCATCCGTCAGCTCGTCTAGAGTTAGTTCACAGTCCAAGGCAGCAGTCTCAGTTTGCGTGAGTTGAGGAAGCCCTTCCAACATCTCTCCCTGAACCACTGTATTACAATTGTTGATGGCAAAAAGTGTAGAGTAAAAATCCACTGCATGGCGTTGCATCTCACTTGGGTTAGAGGTTACCCTGCCTCCTGGAAGTCTAAGAGAAGTCATCTGCTTCTTTTGGGCCACTGATTTCTCTAGATTAAAGAAAAAGGAGCTTGGGGCATCCATGTGTTCCAATTGGAGGAGGCGAGACCTTACAAGTGCCCCCTTTACCTTCTCATGGAGAAAGGAGCTCAGCTTTAACCTCCTTTCCTGCAGCAAACGACCTGTATGAGGATCCAAATCTCCATGTAACTTCCCTTCGAGGGTTCTTATGTCTGCCTCAAGCTCCTCAACTGCCAGTTTAATCTTAGCAGTGGAGTGGGACGTATACTGTTGGCAAAAGACACGTATTTGTGTCTTTCCCACCTCCCACCACTGCCTCAGAGAATTGAAAGTT
>CM065170.1:34518797-34612744 GCA_033026295.1 Channa striata
GCAGCCATGATGAATTCCCAGCCCAGGATCCAGAGGGTCAGTGACTGTGGGGGTGAAGGTGTGGACGAGGGTCCGTTGGTCAAACCGGCCTCTGCAGAAGGACAAAGTCCCAGCAGGACAGTCCACGTAACTGAGAAAGAGGAGGTGGACGTCTGTGTATCACTGTGATGGAGACAGTAAGAACCATCAGAGAAGATCAGAGTCCAGGACTGATCGTTCCTTCCTGCTCGTTCCTCTGTCACTCACTGATGTGAGGACATGTCCGTCCCTTTCAACGTCCCAGTAACAGTGACCAGTCAGACCATTACTACACAGCTGCTGACGATGGGCAAATCTGTCCCGATGATCAGATTATGAGTTTTTATATGTAATTAAACAACAAACCTCAAACCAGGTGGAAAAACTGCTAGACTTGTTCCACTGCACAAGTTATGAACGGCCCGGTGAATATTTTAAAAACCATAACTCGCTGTATTTACACTCCTGCTATTAGCACAAGCATTAAAATACACACAAACTAAAACGTTTCACTTCCTGCAGTCACAGACAGACAGAGTTCAGCAGAATGAGCAGCTGCTTCTCGTCTCTTCATGAATCCACTTCCTGTCTCTCTCATCGGCTGCTGCTTGTCTCTAACACTAAAGGAACTGGAGTCCTTACCCTGGACCCGCAGGGACATGGACCAAAGATTTCACTTTGACTCAGAGTCAACACGTTTTCTTGATTTTACACGTTAATTTATGAAATCACCGTGTTGTAGTTATGATTTACTGTCTGTTGAACATGACAACACGTCTTCTAATTACAAGAGCAGGATGTCAGCAAGTTTAACGTGGTTTATTTGTCCCTAGTTAAGGAGACAGATGATGACGAAGCCTAATTTGAACTTCTTTTATCTTCTGTCCCAAGAGGGAGAAATGGATTTTCAGAGACGCCACGAATCGACACTGACAGATTTTAATGTCTCCACATCTTTAAATAAAGCTGATAAAGCTGAAGTCCATGTAAACACACTCACGTCTGTGTCTGCAGCAGGTCTGTCCACACCTGAGAGTGTCCAGTCTCCAGTGTGGATCCTCGAGTCCAGCTGAGTCTCCTGGATGATTGTAGCTCAGGTCCAGTTCTCTCAGATGGGAGGGGTTGGAGCTCAGAGCTGAGGCCAGAGAAGCACAAGCTTCGTCTGTGAGCAGACAACCCGACAGTCTGCAGACACACAAAGTACAGACACTACCATTAGCAAAGAGTGAAATTAAAATTAGCTCCACGTTTCATGATCCAGCTTTGAAAGGATGGACACATTAGAACAGGTGCATGGAATAAAAGTATTTCAACAATTTGCCTTTTTTTAACAGTTAATCCGTCTAATGGACATCAAGCAGTAATCGTCTGTATTTCTGCCTTGAAGTGTTACCAGTCAGCTGCTACAGTAACTGAATCTTAATACGTCTTAATGACACCTGAAAAAGATAAAACACAAACTCTGAACAGAAATTCTATGAACTGTGTATTAGAATTTTTCTGCTCGTCCAGTGGTTATAATCTTTTTAGGACAAATCTTCAATGCAAGAGTAGCTAGTTTGAACATTTCACAAATAACATGATAAAATATGTGAATGATAAAAACGTACGTTTCAACAGCTAAAGTCAGTCTAGGAGGCCTAAACAGACCACAGGTCGGACAAACACAAGCTCCTCAGCCTGATACACCGGCAACGGCAGTAGGTGACAAACAGCATCATGTTTTCAGGTTGTGTGTTCGTCCCAGTTACTGGATGTGGATGCAATATCTCAGAAACACCATGAGGGAAGTTCTTCAAATTTGGTTCAAATGTTGTTGAGACTCACGGATGAACTAATGAAATTTGATGGTCAGTTTCATGAAAGGGCTACCGCAGAAAATCACGAGTGAATTTCATTACATCTGCCATAAACATCCACTTAGACTTAATGATAAACTCAACAGAATATGATTCTGAGCAGACACGCATTTAACATTTCAATATAAGCCCATTCTTTCCCGTTTGGGAGCCGACTATTTATTATGTCTTTAAAAGATGTTTTTCCATATTTAGTAACTCAACAACAAACACAAAACAAGGAAACAATATTTGAAAAAAATACATGCATGGAGCAAAATTCCCCAAAAAATACAAAGACAAAAATCTAAAATATGGAAAAAAATATGGTCATTTAACAAATTAAACACACAATTGTGCCGAGGCTAGATATGTTACTGTGTATCTGTGCAACTCAAAGGTTTTAAACGAAGGCAGTTTGATGAATTCTGACCTGAGGGTTCTTAGTCTACATTGTGGACTCCCCAGTCCAGCACACAAAAGCTCCACTCCTGAATCCTGCAGGTCGTTGTTACTCAGGTCCAGTTCTCTCAGACTAGAGGACTGGGAGCTGAGGACTGAGGACAGACCTTCACAGCTTCTCTCTGACAGGTTACAGCCACTGAGTCTAGCAAAGAAATAAAAAAGAAAAACAAAATACAATTCATCATTTATCTATATTTTACTTCAGTTGAAAGGAGAGCTGTGTCTTTATGTAAAATATGAATAAATCACACGATGTACTTACACAGCTTTATTGGAGACTTTCACGACTGGCAGCAGCCTCAGAAGAGCCTCCTCTGAATCAGAGTATTTCTTTAGGTCGAACACGTCCAGATCTTTTCCTGCTGACAGTGAGATAAAGACCAGAACTGACCACTGAGCAGGAGACAGTTTCTCTGTGGACAGACGTTTAGTTCACTGAGGGACTGGAACAGGTTGGTGCTTTTCTCTGAAGGTGGAGTCTCCTCCATCTTCATTTGGATGTACCTGACTGTTTCCTGATTATTCAGTGACCTGCTTCCTGTCTGTTTCAGAAACCATGGTAACAAAATATGACTGTTCAGCCATGAAAGGCCCAGTAGGACCCGCAGGAACAAGTCCAGGTGTCCATTCGGACTCTGTAAAGACTTGTGTACAGCACTCTGGTAGACATGTTGTAGGTCCGATTATTTTACTTGTCTGAGAGGCCGAGTTTCCCTCTGACAGCAGATTGACTCCAGAGTTGAAGAAGGTCAGATGGACGTGAAGAGCAGCCAGAAACTCCTGGAGACTCAGATGGACGAAGCAGAACACCTTGTCCTGGTCCAGTCCTCTGTCCTCTTTAAAGATCTGTGTGAACACTCCTGAGTAAACTGAGGCTGCTCTGATATCGATGCCACACTCTGTCAGGTCGGATTCATAGAAGATCAGGTTTCCTTTCTGCAGCTGCTCAAAAGCCAGTTTTCCCAGAGACTCAATCATCTTCCTGGTCTCTGGACTCCAGTGTGAGTCTGTCACAGCTCGTCCATCGTACTTGATGTTCTTCAGTTTTAGCTGAACCACCAGGAAGTGGATGTACATCTCAGTCAGGGTCTTGGGCAGCTCTCCTCCCTCTCTGGTTTTCAGCACATCCTCCAGAACTGTAGCAGTGATCCAGCAGAAGACTGGGATGTGGCACATGATGTGGAGGCTTCGTGATGTCTTGATGTGGGAGATGATCCTGTCAGCCTGCTCCTCATCTCTGAATCTCTTCCTGAAGTACTCGTCCTTCTGTGGGTCAGTGAACCCTCTGACCTCTGTCACCATGTCAACACACTTAGGAGGGATCTGATTGGCTGCTGCAGGTCGTGTGGTTATCCAGAGGCGAGCAGAGGGAAGCAGGTTCCCCCTGATGAGGTTTGTCAGCAGCACATCCACTGAGGTTGACTCTGTGACATCAGTCAGGACCTCATTGTTGTGGAAGTCCAGAGGAAGTCGACACTCATCCAGACCGTCAAAGATGAACACAACCTGGAACTCTTCAAACCTGCAGATTCCTTTGGTTTCAGGAAAGAAGAGATGAACAAGTTCCACCAAGCTGAACTTTTTCTCTTTCAGCACATTCAGCTCTCTGAAAGTCAGTGGAAATGTGAACTGTATGTCCTGGTTGGCTTTGTCTTCAGCCCAGTCCAGAGTGAACTTCTGTGTTAGGACTGTTTTCCCAATGCCAGCCACTCCCTTTGTCATCACTCTTCTGATTGGTCCATCTCTTCCAGGTGAGGCTTTAAAGATGTCTTCCTGTCTGATGGTTGTTTCTGGTCTGTCTGGTTTCCTGGATGCTGTTTCAATCTGTCTGACCTCATGTTCATCATTGACCTCTCCAGTCCCTCCCTCTGTGATGTAGAGCTCTGTGTAGATCTGGTTCAGAAGGGTTGGGTTTCCTGCTTTACTGATGCCCTCAAACACACACTGCTTCAGGTCAGACTTGAGTTTAGACTCACAAACTGGGGCAATAAGCTCTGAAGGACATCACAAAAAATATATCAGTGAGTGATTTATAAAAGTCATGTTATAATTTCAGTTCACTTGGAGACATCAATAAATGTCTCATTTCTCCATCATATTAAATCTTTATTAAAATCCTCTTACTGCTGTGCAGACATTCAGCCAGCTCCTCCTGCTTCATCCTCCTCAGGAAGTTCACTGTGATCTTCAGAAACGACTCTCTGCTGCTCCTCCTCTGCTCTTCATCCTCACCATCCAACACCTCCTCATCCTCCCTCTGACTCTCTGAGCATTCTGGGTAATCTGGACTCAGACTCTTCTGGATCTTCTTCAGCTCGTCCTTCACAAAAGTCACAGTGTTGTCCTCCAGCAGCTGGAACAGAAAAGTACATGAGTGACACAATCCAAGTAAAACCACGGAGCCAAACATCAGATCCATGTTGGACACACTGACAATCCACTGGTGTAAAAAGTGCAGCGTGGACATTATTGGAAAAGTCCTAGTTGGACATGTACAGACCATAAATATGGAGTCCAGGTGTGTTGGATGCTGCTGGGCAGACTGACCACTGGGAACCTCGGAGCTCTGCTGCTCCACTCTGTGGACCAATCAGGGACAATGAGCTCACATTATGTCTGAAGTGAAATGTGGACGTGGACAGTGAGTCGGAGACTCTCTGTGGTGGTGAAGATTTACTGGTCCTGCTGATCCCACTGCAGTTGATGAAAGAGTTTAACCAAGTGTCCAGATCAACATGTGATGAGGCCTCTCAGTATTATCAATAACTAATAAACTAACGATTGATCTTCCAACTACTTGATCCAGAAAACCTGCCCAACACAGGAAGTTCAATTCTGGTACTGGTTGTACTGTGTATTATGTCTCACAGTAGTTACGAGTTCGTCTCTCCTGTGTCTCCTCGTCCCTTCACTCACTCTGAGACATGAAATGCCTGTTTTAAAGGTTCAGCTGTGGATTCAAACATGCAGAGTTAATTCGAGTTGTTGGGGTTTGACAAGTCCATAAGAAACCGGTTCGGATGTAAAGTCTCTCTGAACTTAAGTCACAAGTAGCAGTGCAACAAACTGAGCGGCTTGTTACGTAAAAATAACCACAACAATCAAAGCCGACTGCGGGAGCCAAAGACCAAAAAGGTGAAACATGATGAAATATGTAAACGTGTAATAAACAAAACAATGGACCTTTAATTTGAAAGGCCTTTCTGTCACTGATTCTTACCTTCCATCATCGAACGGTCTGAAAGTGAGAGGAGGATCCCTTGAGTGGTCAGTCTGATCAGATCCGGGTGATTCTGGATGGATCCTAATACAAAACAAATGTTGAATGTCCAGTAAAAGTCCAATAACACTAATAATAAATCAGTTACTTTTCATCAGATACTTGTATTTGTTTAATATGTATAAACAAATCTGCTGACCTGTTGCTCTTAAAAGGTGAAAAGATGGGTCCAGGTTCAGGTCCAGGTTCGGGTCCAGGTTCAGGTCCAGGTCCAGCAGAGTCTGGTCTGTGCAGCTTCTCGGGTCTTAAACACACACAGTCAGAGAGCGAGTCGTTAAGTGAGATCCCTGGGGGCGTATCCATCAAAGTCACAAAAATATAAGAATATTTTATTTTCTTAAATCAAACCAAAAAGTGCCAAATTATTTTCTGTTGGTTCTGTTATTACCTTCCCTCTGCAGACTGACTGAAATGAAGTGGAGGCTCCTTTGACCCGTCACTCTTCATGGACACACAGCTGGGTCCAGGTCCAGCAGAGTCCGGTCTTGAACACAGACTGGTTTCACAGGGACGGACTCGCTCCTCTCTGTCCTCACACTGATCCATGCTGCTCAGCTCACACACACTGTGATACAGGAAGTGAAACGCTGAATTCATTTATGAAATATGTGAAGTAAAAAACAAAGGCCGAGGTGAAGCAAGAACTTTAGAACTTACAGTGAGTTTGCCTCCACCTCTTAGATCCTAAGGCTTGTGGGTCCATCTACCTTCACTCTAACCTCGGTCCGACCCGAACCACCCTGGTCCGTCCGACATTAACTTCCGGTTACACCCAACTCACCTGTCGGGCACCAGTCACATGACCAGACAGGCCGTCACTCATTGGCTCCTTGACTTGAAGACCCGAGTCTGACGGTGCTGTTGGATCCTCAGACCGTGATCCAGACTTAAATCCAACAACATAAGCAAAGACCCGCCGAGAAACGGGCCGGACATTTCCGGTAAATGGAGAAAAGGAAGTGAAGTGAAACCTGAACCAAAGACACACGGAGAGACGGAGTTCGAACCGGTTCAGAACGTCCGGGAACATCCGACACATTAACAGCGGATCCATGATCCACAAATCCCGGAACTTCCGCAGCTCGGACCGTCCAGAACCGTGACGCGTCCAGGGACAAACCCGAGTGTAGGTCATGAGGAAGTTTTCAGAGCCCAGTCACTTCCGGTTCCTCATTAGAACCGTCAAATCCCACGTTCATTCTGGAAGGTCGATGTATTGGGTTTATTAATATTATTATGTCCGTCTGTCCCATATAGAAACATTTATTACATTTGTTTTAACGCAGTTACAGGAAATACATTCACTGGTAAAATATATTTGAAGAAAAAATATATTTTCATTTCTGTCTTACAAAGTTATCCAAACAAACAGGATCAGAAAACACACACAAACACACACACACAACGCAGGAAATACAACACATCCTCTAAACTCAGCATTAATTCTTAATAAACAATAAGTCAATTTTAAGTGATATTAAATCTATGTGTATCAATCCTCTGATTCTGTCTTTCAGTATTTGTTAATTGACTCGATTGGAGCGTTGTTTCGTCTTCATGATGTAGACTTGGACCAGGACACTGATTCTCCAATAACTGGACCTTGCTGATTCAGTTCTACAGTATTTATAGTAAAGTTCTTTAAACCAATTCAGTGCGATCACGTCATCACAGTTTCATTAAATGTCTTGCAGACCAGCAGGCGGAACCAGTGATGATTTAGAGGAGTTACATTAAAGGGGGTTAATTTTTATGAACTTTCTAAAATTATTGTTTAAATATGTTGCAGAGTTTCCACTGATGGCAGACATGGACAGACTGACCTAATGTTCAACACGGACACAGTCTTCTCTGATAAAGCCAGACTCTGTGCTAGACTCATCATAAAGATGCTGAGGAACCAGATCACCAGACTCCAAGTCCAGGATGCAGAGGCTCAGTGAGCGGTAGAGTACTTAAGGTGTGGATGTGGGTCAGCTTGTTAGAGGAGACTTTGTAGAAGGACAAGGTGTGAGCAGGACAGTCCACATACACTGCTACTCTCCCAGACGAAGAAGAGAAGGAGGACACAAGAGTTTGTGTGTTGTTGTACAAGATGAAGTAACCACCATCAGAGCACCTCAGAGCCCAGGAGTGATCATTCCTTCCAAATGCAGAGCCATCACCAAGTCCTTTCCTGCTGATTCCCCTGGAACTCAGCGACACAGAAACCAGTCCTTTCCACTGCACCTCCCAGTAACAGCGACCAGTCAGACCATTACTGCACAGGATCATAGGCCAGTCAAATCTGTCCTGATGATCAAGATACGACTGATCCTCCTTCACATGTGTCGCCTTCCTGTTGTTGTCAGACAGTCGTAGTTTCCTGTTCACCGTGTTTGTGTCGATTGTGAGCTGACAGAAATCTGATGGAGAGAACAAGACACAAACAGCTGCAGTTATGAATCCATCATCTGTTCATTTATTGACACTTTGAAGATGGTTGAATCTCATTAAAAACACACTTACACTTCCTCAGACCTGGTGTCAACCATCGTTCTCCACCAGGCTCCACCCTGAAAGGAGGAGGGGGGTCAGAGCAGCACATTCTCTGTCAGCATGGACACATGGACATGACATAATACAGGATATTATATGTATCTGCAGCAGGTCTGTCCATACCTGAGAGTGTCCAGTCTCCAGTGTGGATCCTCGAGTCCAGCACACAAAAGCTCCACTCCTGGATCCTGCAGGTCGTTGTTACTCAGGTCCAGTTCTCTCAGACTAGAGGACTGGGAGCTGAGGACTGAGGACAGACCTTCACAGCTTCTCTCTGACAGTTTACAGAGATTCAGTCTGAGGAGGAAATAACGAACAAAATTGAAATACTTTCATTATAAGAACAGACAGAAAACAAAAGTCGTCATATTCTGAACAACTCACACAGAATTTTGGATCTTTGAGTTGGTTAAAACTGAACTGAAAATACAAACGGAAAATTTCTCATTTGGACTAAATAAATTATAACGTCTCTGTGTCTGTGGTGACCTGCAAGTTTTTTCTAAACTTGGTGGGATGTAATTTTTAATCAGGATTGTCAAAAATCCCTGTTGAAAATACATCAGTTTATTATAATAAAACATGAAAAGAAAAACACAAAATCAACTCGTTTCTGATCTTCTCTGTAATAATCAGACTGAAGGTTCATTTTCTCCTTTAGGACAAACAGTAACTTGATCTGACCTGAGAGTCTCCAGTTGACAGTGTGGACTCTTCAGTCCATCACAGAGGAATTTCACTCCTGGATCCTGCAGCTCGTTGTTACTCAGGTCCAGTTCTCTCAGACTAGAGGACTGGGAGCTGAGGACTGAGGACAGACCTTCACAGCTTCTCTCTGACAGGTTACAGCCACTGAGTCTAGCGAAGAAATAAAAAAGAAAAACAAAATACAATTCATCATTTATCTATATTTTACTTCAGTTGAAAGGAGAGCTGTGTCTTTATGTAAAATAGGAATAAATCACACGATGTACTTACACAGCTTTATTGGAGACTTTCACGACTGGCAGCAGCCTCAGAAGAGCCTCCTCTGAATCAGAGTATTTCTTTAGGTCGAACACGTCCAGATCTTTTCCTGCTGACAGTGAGATAAAGACCAGAACTGACCACTGAGCAGGAGACAGTTTCTCTGTGGACAGACGTTTAGTTCACTGAGGGACTGGAACAGGTTGGTGCTTTTCTCTACAGGTGGAGTCTCCTCCATCTTCATTTGGATGTACCTGACTGTTTCCTGATTATTCAGTGACCTGCTTCCTGTCTGTTTCAGAAACCATGGTAACAAAATATGACTGTTCAGCAATGAAAGGCCCAGTAGGACCCGCAGGAACAAGTCCAGGTGTCCATTCGGACTCTGTAAAGACTTGTGTACAGCACTCTGGTAGACATGTTGTAGGTCCGATTATTTTACTTGTCTGAGAGGCCGAGTTTCCCTCCGACAGCAGATTGACTCCAGAGTTGAAGAAGGTCAGATGGACGTGAAGAGCAGCCAGAAACTCCTGGACACTCAGATGGATGAAGCAGAACACCTTGTCCTGGTCCAGTCCTCTGTCCTCTTTAAAGATCTGGGTGAACACACAGCTGGGCTCAGGTCTGGATCCTGAAAGAAAAACGGAGCTGACCAATGTGCACGTTGGACAAAAAGTGAGGACAATTATGTTCCATTGATAAAGTTACAACTACAAATATCAGCTGTAGGAACTCACAGCCCTTCAAAAATGTTCGTGCATCTTTGAAGTGACTGAGACGACCATCAGTGACCATCGCTCTCCAGAGACACAGCTGGATGCAGAGGAGTCTGAGCTCAGCTGCTGGACACTTTCAAACCAGGATCACACAGATACTTGTGGAATTAGTCATTCTTAGTTCACGTCAATACATGTGTGTCCACAGCAGATAGAATATGGGGGTCAAGCAAAACAACAAACGCAGATATCAGTCATATCTTCAATTCAATTACTGCTTACTTCTTTACAACATCAGGGTTTTGTCCTTTAAAATAATGCGGCGCAAAGGGGACTGACCTGTCAACAAAAGCCGGGTCTGGGTCCAGGTCCAGGTCTACAGGACCGGCAGCCGGTGTTAGTGAGAAGTGACAGTTACTGTCGTCATCTTAAAACCCACTATGACTGTGTGTGTGTGTGTGTGTGTGTGTGTGTGTGTGTGTGTATGTGTGGCAGTGGCTTGGTACATGGGGGTGCACAGTGTACGTGGTCCCTCCTCCTCATTGTGTCCAGAGAGGAAGAGCCAGGACAGAGGAGCCCGGGGCCAGGAGCCTGGGAGGACACAGGGAGGTCACTTCATCCACTGGTGTCACACTCTCATTCATCTGTCAGGGCCTGTGCAGGAGCAACACACACACACACACACACACACACACACACACACACACACACACACACACACACACACACACACACACACACACATGTGCACATGAAGCCAGATGCTGCAGTGACAATAACTTACTTTTGCGGCTTTCAACAGGATCTCTCTCCTGCTCGTCTTTCCTCTGCTTTTCGATTCTGTCCGACTGCTCGGAGAAGCGGAGCTGAGAGCGAACGTCTGCAGGTCGCTCGTAGCTCTCGTCGTCCTGACGGGCAGATAGAGAGACAATCACTGCAACAGCAACAGTTAACAAAGCTCAGAGTCCCATTCAATTGTTGCCTCTGACGTTTTGGCCACAGGTTGTTCAACTTTAAAATAGACCTCAGTCTACTAAGACAAAGCCTATTTAATTATTATTGATCTATTTCTACTCGACAAACAAACAATGGTAGCTGAATATTTATTGAGAAATTAACAAGATCATTTGGCCAGAGAAATCCATGAATATCCCAACAGTTCCTGCGCACAGCATAATTACTAGTTGGTAAGTAATTACAAGTCATTTTAGTAATTATTGTCAGATGTTGAGGAACCTGAAGATAAATGATTTACTGAGGTGACATCTTTAAATACTTCTTTTATGTGCTCAACCTCATACAAGTTATATCTAATCATGCCTTCAATGAGCTAAAGTGGACTAGCATCACCATTAAATGTACAAAACTTTAACAAATAACTCAGGCGTTCTCTTTTGAGGAGCATAAAACATCATCATTAATGGCACATGTAGTTAAAGCACACATCCAAATTAATAAACTTTTACAGACAACATCTTTGTTTGCACATAGATCATCATCTGCCACTTGGGAAAAGCAAAGTGTAAAAACAACGTTTGTAGGTCATTAAAAGTTAATAGGATAATTATCTACATGTTTGTGTCTCCCATGCACCTCTGCTCTTCTCTTGCACTTGATTTCTACATCACTTGCAGCTGGGTGGCACAGAGCACAAAGACACATCAGAAGAGGCTCATCGCCAGCCCCCTCCACCCCCTCATCCAGCCCCCTCCAACCCCCTCATCCAGCCCCCTGCTCTTTGTTGCAGTGCTGAGCCTGCACTCTTTCCGTAATTCCTGCCGCCTGAAGCCCGGTGGCTCTTTTTGCCGCTTTGTCTTTTGGTCTTTTCTCTCGTTTTTTTCGCTGATGTCAACAGAGAACTTCATTTCTTCCTCCCTCCGTAACACACACTCACACACACCTCATTTACAAAACCACAAAAAAGGAAAAGAACAAACCGAAAGAAGAAGCACAAAACAAGATGGGGACAGCTGTAGCGATGCTCTTCCTCTCTCCTCCTCATCCTCCCGTCTTGGTATCAGGAACAACACAATTTCAAAGTTTCCCCCCCAAGTTCCCCCACAATGCCAAGACTTAGGCTTATAGTCTAGATGGTTTTGTGCTTTAATGTGCACCAATTAAATGTGCTTACGGAGTTCCATTCAAGGGCTACGAGAAATAAAGTCACCAACAACAAGAAAAGTAGGTAGGTGTACACAGACAGTTCTTTCATGTCTCTAGTTTTGACTGACTAACGTAAAAGTCAGAGCTCTCCTGTTTATCAGCTTCACTGTACAAAAAAGATTCCATATGAACTGTCGTGTGTTTGTGGTAGTGGTACGTTTGCATGATTGACTGAGTTTATCTGTGCATTTCTGCACACGGCAAGTTTGTGTGCTAATGCAAGTATGTGCTTCAGTTTCTGGAAGAAGCTTCTTTTCCAAGACAAGTGAAATGAATCTTCCCTTCAGGTTTCAATTCAATTATTTCTGACATGTAAAGGAATATCTTTATGTTACCGATAACAGAGGTGGATGTACAGAGTTTAATGGACAGTTTCATTGTTCAAACATTGTAATGTATTATATTCATGTTATTTTGTCGACCTAGCCAACAATATGCTTTGGTCGAGAATCCCAGTGTTTTCAGTGAGGAACAAGAAAAGACTTTCCCTCCAGCTTCCAAATTGTCTTTGTCTTGTTGGGATCACAAAGTTCAGTCTTAATGAACCTGTCAAAGTGTCTACCCAGCTCAAGAGAGACATGGGATTGAATTGTCATTCGGGACGTACCTTTTTTGAATAAGCTTGATTGAATTACTGCATGTCAAAGTGCAGAGTGGAGACGGAGATGGTGATTAGCTGCAGTGAGTGAGAGGACTTTAACAGAGGGCAACAGCCTGGACAAACCAGCATTTCAGTGACACACAGAAGGTGCTTTCATTGGTGGGGAAACTAAATATATTTTTAACGTTTGTCTGAATTTGTTCCACTAACCTCTAAAGCTGTAATAATGTTCACATATGAACACATGTATCACACAGCAAGAGTCCTGCCGGAGTTTAGGCACGACCTGTTGTTCTTAGACACTTATAATACAAGGATTTTACTTTTCTGAACCTGAGATACAACTGCCTAAAAATACATCAGGGAATTAGAAAGCAGATGCACATTGAGTGTGTTGCAATAAAAACTCGATGAATAAGCTTAATATAACCAATAACTTCCAAAAATAATTAAAAAAAGACTGTACTTAGTTTTGTCTGTGTGATAAAGCAGATTTTCTACTGACTTTAAAAGTAACTGTCAATAATAATCTTACTAGAGACCTGAGTGAGTTTATCTGTGTCAGAGTTGCGCTTTTATTTGGACCCAAAGTACAGGACACAGGAGGAAGATTGTGAACGTTTATTGGATAATAGAATAAATACTGTGAATGATGAGGGGGAGTCGAGGCGGGAGACGGCTCGAACCTGAGACGTGGCAGGATGTGTCAGTCCAACATGAACATCCGGTACGGCGAGAGAACTTCCTGGGGGACTGCAGGCAGTCATACAGAAAGACGATCTGGCAGCGAGCTGTGGTGAAGTCCAGGTACAAATAGACAGGGGGAACAGGTGAAACCAACTGAGGGCAATCAAGGCTGGTGAAGTTGCCTGAGCCGTAGTAGAAATGGACAGGAAGTGGAGGAGAGCGGGTAACAAAATAAAAGTGCAAGGGAGGAAGTGGGGCTGAGGAACTGAGTCATGACAATCTGGGTTTTCTCTCGCGAGCTGCAGGTTCCAGTGGACGGTTCTGTAGGAGAAGACGTCCTGCTCCCCTGTGTCTACAGCAGGGTCAGTCCTCTACCTGAGAAGGTCTCTTTCTTCTGGAGGGACAGAAACAACAACCGTGCG
Organism: Channa striata; assembly: GCA_033026295.1. Classification (NCBI taxonomy): domain Eukaryota; kingdom Metazoa; phylum Chordata; class Actinopteri; order Anabantiformes; family Channidae; genus Channa; species Channa striata. The sequence continues at coordinate 34,532,492 of CM065170.1, forward strand.
TTGAAGACAAGACATGATGAGGCAGAGGATTCACTGCAGCACTGGACCTTTAGAGGTCGAGCTCAAAGTTTCCCTGCTCACGACCAAAAAGGAAACTGCTCCCTGGTCCTGAAGACTGTGAGCCGGCTGGACAGCGGTGTCTACGAGTGTCACGTTCCTGTGGTGGACTTCACGCAGCGAGTCCAGTTAGCCGTCTCAGCTCAGCTGTGTTTAAAGAGAGTCTGTTAAATTTGGAGCTTTTGACACGATGAATGTTTCCCATCCATACGCAGCTGAACGGAAAAGACCCGGATTCTTTTGTCCTGCACTGACAACAGTTAATCAAATTAAAGCCGTTTCCTGTTCGTGTTGCAGGTGAACGACGACTCCTGCTCCTGGATCCTCGGCTCACAGTCCTGCAGCATCACTGAACTTCCTCCTTCTGCTCCTTCTGTCTCTGTCAGTTCGAGCCCCAACTCTGCTTTAAAAGCACTTACATGATTTGTAGCTATTCTTAGTCGTTTTCTGTTCACAAACTCTAATTTGCATTGAGACGGTTTGTGTATTTGGCACTAACAGAACTACACGGCATTAAGAGAAATCATTAGTTTAAATGAGGGAAAAACTTCTCCCACTGCTCAAAGGAAACACTTGTTTTTCACTACAGATCACGATGACGTGATGTTTAAATTCAATGAAAAGCTTTTCTGAAACCAACAAACCTAGAACAGTCGCAAACATCTGCAGAGGTTTTTAGGCTGAAATAAATTCTCAAGTTGAATAAATCTGAGGGCGGCACAATAGTGGAATGGTTTGACCTTTGATATGTTCAGTTTCTGGCTTCTTACCTTAAGTACCTTAAGCATTTAATGATAGATTAATCATATACAATGTCCAAATACTTGACACTTAAGCTTCTGTAATACTCTGGTTAATCTGGCAAATTACACATGTATTGTGAAGCTAATTCATCAGGACAGGCTTCAGTGTGTTTCATCAACAAAACCAAAGAAACTACATAAAGACACTAATGTAAACCACATGGACATATAATACTGCATTTTTGTATTTCTGTGTTTTCTTCTGTGATTTCCTGTCTTTGTGAAAACATGTAAACGATGTTTAACACCCCACATCCACATGTGACAAGAAAAACAACCAGGAAAAGGTTTCAGAGGGAGGCAGGTAAAACTGACAACAACAATAAAAATCTCCTTCAGTATTTTTTAATCCACTTCAGTCAACTTATATTTTCTCAAAAGCAAACAAACTTGACCTGTTTTCCAGGTGAAAACAAAAACTAAAATAAAGTAAGAATTTTTCGTATTAGTTTGGAGAATGAAAATACATCATAGAAAAATAAATACGTAGTATTAAACAGGTCAGGAAGATGGCTCAAATGAATATGTCCTGAAAAATGATAACAGATATTTCATTGTATTTTACAATCTGCAGCTGTCTTTCTTGTGGAAGGGAGAGGACACAGAGGTGGTTTTGTCTGTGGTCCCCTCTCAGATCAGCTGTGATCACTCAGGCCTCGCCAGCGGCTGACAGGTGAATTACAGTACGTGTAACACGAAATTAAAACACAGGCTCTGCTACAGAAAGAACTTTGGTTAACTGCAAATCTTCTTGTAAATTTTGAAAGATTTTTAAATTATTTTATAAAACAATTCACTACCAGGTATTAATGAGTTTGTAGCTTTCAACACTGAGATTAAACAGCATTTTATAAAATGTATATTTTACTTTGAGAATGGAAATTTCTACATGTGCACAGTCTCTGAAGGTCATTGAATGCCTCCTCCATCACACGGCCAATCAACTTCAACTTGGAAATAATTTACGTTTGAAATTACGACACGACCAGTGTGATGCTGTTTGGAGAGAGATGCAGGTAGGAGGAACAGTCTGTCCAAGTAAATACTCTTGATGGCTGCTTGCGTGCGTGCTCATAAAACTTGTTTCTGGGCCTGTATAGTTTCTGAGGGCAATCAAAAGAAAATTATAATATTGATAAATAGTTGATATAATTTTAAAAAAAGACGTACTGACGTCACTATATACATTTGCTTGTTTTGGATGTTTTGCAGATGAACTTTGAGATTTACAGAGTCACAGTGTCATTCGTGAACATTGACAATTGTGAGGGAAATTTGGGTAAATTTAGTCACTGGTTAGATAATTAGAAAACAGATGGACTCATCAATGGGATCATAGGGAGGACAAGAAGCCACAGGGGGTAACACATATAGAGGACTGCTTAAGAACACCTCAGGTACTTTGTTGTTATATGGCCCAAAAGAATGTAAGAGATAGTGGGCCTGGGGTCATGGACCCTGTGGGTGAGATACTGTAAAACGTTTTCCATCTTAAAGAACAAATGACTTCAAAGAGAAAATGACTGATGACTGACCACTGTATGTAAATGCTTTTCAACATTTGTGTTCTTGTGAGGGTGGGTCCTTTGTTCAGATTGAGTATAAGTACAAGCGATTTGGAAGTAACAAGTTAGAAGCAGACATTAGGGGCTCTTCTCCGTGCGGCATGTATTAAATTGAGATGGTTCATCACGTTGAGTCTTTGTCTTCAGTTCTTCAAAAAATCTAACAACGTCTGACTAAGGAAGACAGAAAAATTCTACAACATTTGGCGTCACGAACAGGATGGACATTCTGCTGATCATCGCCTGAGTCCAGACTGAAGGTTACTGCCGGCCCAGGGAAAGTTCGCTCCGACAAGCGGAGGACTGGATCCCGCCTGACGTCAGGGACAGGCGACGGACAGCAGATGCTCCATTCAAGGAATAAGTGAGTACAGCGTTATGAACCATTTCTGTTTAGTAGTAGGTACCAAGTTGCGTAAAGCCTGTGTGGTAGCAACGCTATTCTTGTAAAGCCTGTGTGGTATAGAATATAACTGAAGTCGCGTAAAACCTTTGTGGTAGCGAACACTCGAGTTTTTTGATTCGTGTAAAGCCTGTGTGGTAGCGAATAATTGTGTGTAATTTGATGTGTTTTGTAGAAAAAAGGAAAACTAAGAAAAAAGGTGAAATAATGCATGCTTTATAAAATATACAATCCTAAATAGATACATATGCAAATGGCCAGATATAACAACTAAATAAATACCTAAATTAATTATCTGATATATCAGGGAGTATAAAGATCTGGTTTAGGTTCCATTGAATAAAATGGGCGTATGACTGAGACAATATGAATATATATATATATATATATATATATAAAAGATATAATAATAATAATAATAATAATAATGATAAGCTTTGTGGTGACTTCTTCAGTGTCCAGTGTGCATAACTAACTTTGCACACTAATAGGGTAGTTGCTCGGAACGAATGTGTCATACAAACTACCTGGCTGAAGAGGAGTCCCCCAGAGTTAGTGTATGTGTGATAAGATCCAACCATACGATCAGATGGGAAGATCAGTGTGAGTGAGTAAATTGTGTGTGATTGATAAGCCCATTGAAAGTTAAAGCACCAACCACAGGGAGTCCAGAAAATATGGGTAACAAAATGGAGAAATTAAAATGATCTAAATTAATTACAGGCCCTGCTAAAAAAATGGCAGAGAAATGGGGAGAACGCTTGGTTAAGAATGTTCCACTTTGGCACCAAGTAACACAACTATTTTCCTTGAAGATAAGTAGAAACTGTTTAGAAGGCTGCAAAGCATTGTTATAAGAAAGAGAAGAGGAAGTGAAAAGAAAGGACAAGAAAGTAGGGAAGAACAAAATAGATTGGCAGTCTTTCCAAAAGTGGGAAAGAAATGCAGAAGAAAATGAAAAGAAAATATTCTGCAGGATTGAGATTAGAAAGGAAAGAGTTGGGTATAGAGGAGAAATAGAAGGTGAAATAGAAACGTAGGGGAAGAGATAAGGTCCTGCCCCCTCCATATGTCTCCAGGCCGGTTTTCCCTCCTCCACAAGGGACACAACCTCCAAAGTGTCAAGATGTGGCCTCTGCAAGTGAACAAGAACTGGAAAAAGGACAAGAAAAGGAAGGACATTGAGCAAATTCACTGCCAAAAAATCTGCAGGTACAGGCCAACTGGACTGTAGAGATGCTTGTCTACAGGCCATGGGAGCCAAATGAAATGAAGGAGATGGCAGAGGAATTACCTGATCCCTAAAGGTCTGTTGATGGGAAATTGGATCACAAGCATTTAACACCTTGCATGATGCTGTGCAAAGTTGTCTTCCTCTTAAGAGTCTGCTTGCCTAAGATTCATAATACCAACCAGAAGGAAGGTACAAATGGACTTTGACAACAAACAAGTGAAGAAGTTTCTTACTGCTCAGCTGATGTTCTGTCAGCAGGGTAGTGCAAAAAGCTTTGGATTAGAACAAAGCCATAACAAAGAGGGCGCCATAAAACCAGCTTCCTGGATATCAACTGGTTGGGTGTTGTGGCAGTCAACTGTGTTACATTTGTGATGGCTATGGAGACAAGTCTCAAGTTTGTCCCACAAGCAGAAGGACTAACCAACAAAAGGAAGGAGGCACACAAGAGTCTTGGCCAGAGGCATCTTCTCAAGAACTTGAGAAGAACAAGAAGAGCTGTCCATTCTCCAGGACTGCAGACATAGGAGACAGTGGGGGTAGGTCAGAGCGTTAAGCAGCATGTTGACACACTCACAGGCACACAATCTATTAGTAATCAATATTCCAGTTAAAATAAGATAAACAAATATAAATAAATAAATAAAAAACACCAAGAGGTGGATAGATTAGCTCTATTCATAGGTTTCATTGTCAACCAGGACATGAACCTTATGACATTTGAAAGCTGAGTATTGCTTTTCTGGTTAAATAACGAATGTTAAAATTTAGACGATGTAAATGACAATATTTACTTAGTACTAAAAAGGTTGAAAGCATTGTTTTTTTTAACACAATCAGTAGTAAATCAAGGTGCCATAATGGTATGTTCACATTCACCCTGCAACACCCCCATTGTGCCTGTAAAGAAACCAAACGGGTGATGGACACCAGTCTAAGACCTTTGAGCTGTAAATGAAGCAGTTCACTATCCGGCTACTAAAAATCCAATGTAACAACCATGATGTGACAGGTTTTAGAAGATGTTTGCTGGTTCTCAATTACTGATTTGGAAATTGCATATTTTAGCATTCCTGTCCATCCTGACTCAAAATTCTGGTCTGCTCTCACTTTCAATGGTAAATACTACACATGGAAAATTCCTGCTTTATTTGATGGGGCAGTGACTAGAAATCTGTCATCTAGTGAGCCACCATGTGATAGTACCTTTGTTCAACATGTTGATGATCAGTTAGACTGATGCCAAACTGACACAGTGTCTTTCCTTTGTTTTCTGGCAGAAAACAGACACAGGTTTTGAAAGATAAGTTAAAGCTTGTATTGCAACTTGTGTGCTATCTTGGCCATACCATAACTCCGGAGGTTCATAATTGGGTCCTGTACACATCCAATCAATTCGGGATGTGCCAAACAAAATTAAAAATTAAAAAACAATTCATGTCTGTTAGACTTAGTAGGCTATTGCCGTCCATGGATTTATAATTATGCGGATATCTCCCAACCCCTATCAGACATCACATTTGGGGCAAAACATATGGCCATGACTGACATTCTGATTTGGACTGTACAAGCAGAAATTGATTTTTACTGACTGACTTTTTACTGACTGACTTAAAGACTCTGTCAAGTATTCTGTACTTAGGACTTTCATACCATACAAAACCATTTAATACCTATAGGGTTTTATTCAAAACGCCTATCAACAACAGAATGAGGTAGGGTTGCATGCTTAGAGCTGTAGCAGCTGCTACTGAAGCTGTTTTGGCTACAACTGACATAGATGCTATGTGTCCTCTAACCGTGCATGTTCCCTATGTTGTTCATTCACTAATCTTGCAAGAAAAAACTAACCATGTCTCATGTCACTCTAAAACGTTGTGCTGTACTTAACCCTTCAACTTTGCTTCCTACAGCCGAAGAGGGAGAACCACATACATGTTTGGAATTGGTTGAAACTACATCTGCTCCACGTGATAACCTATTTGATACACCTTTAAGTAATCCTGACTGTGTGTTTTTTGTAGATGGTTCCGCAACAAGGAATCCTGCTGATGGCTCACCTTGTGTTGATTATGCCATTTGTAGCAGCACTGAGATAGTTGAAAGTGCCAGATTGCCTGTTCATTTGTCTGCTCAAGCAGCAGAGTTATTTGCTTTAACCCAGGTTTTCATTCTAGGAGAAGGAACTAACATCACAGTCTACACTGATTCCCAGTATGTTTTAATGTTTGTCATAACTTCTGTGCATTGTGGAGGAACAGTGGTTTCCTCACATCCACAGGTAAACCTATTGCCCATAGGATTCTTATCATTAACCTGTTAAATGCATTGCTGCTTCCTTCATCCATAGCTGTATGTAAATGCCAAGCTCACACTGGGTACAAAGATCCAGTGTCACAGGGTAATTCAGGAGCGGATACAGCGGCAAAATCGGCTGCTCTCTCACCTGTCTCCCCCATGTTGCAAATGCCTTTCTGTTCCGGACAATGTTTTTTTCCCTTAATGATGTCTCTTTGCTAAAAGCAGGAGCTGAGGCGGGTGAACAAGCTGCTTGGAAGAGAAAACTTGCACTAAACTTCCTTCAGGAGTCTGGGTTGATCAGCAAGGTCTCCCAGTACTGCCAAAATCCATCTTCCCTTTCTTAGCAAAGTTGATACGTGGTCAGGACCACGTGTCAAAAGGGGGGTATGATGGATATTGTAAATAGATTGTGGTATGCATCAGGTTTTTCCAGTTTCTCTGAGAATTTTTGTAAAAAGTGTGTGATTTGTGCTACTAATAATATGGGCAGGACTACAGAAATGTCAATGTCAGCTCATCCAAAACCTGAAGGCCCCTTTGAACATTTAATGATGGATTTTATCGAGTTAACCCCATGCTCAGGTTACAAATATTGCTTAGTGATAATAAATATGTTTTCAAAGTGGATTGAATGTTTTCCTTGCAGACATGCGTCGGCTGTCTCAGTAGCCAAGGCATTACTTCGAGAAGTGATCCCGAGATGGGGACTCCCTTCTAAATTAAGTAGTGATAATGGCTCACATTTTGTAAATAATGTTATACAGAGTCTTTCAGAAAGCCTTCAGATAAATCTGAAAACCCATTGCGCCTACCATCCAGCCAGTGGTGGTGCAGTGGAACGAGCCAATCAAACATTGAAAACTAAGCTCACAAAATTAATGGCTGAAAAACAACTGTCGTGGGTTCAGTTCTTTCATTTGGCCTTAATGTTTATGAGAGGTCGTCCACATAAAACAACTGGACTCTCTCCTTATGAAATACTTACTGGTCGTCCTATGAGAAGAACTAGCACACCTTTTCCACAGAACAGATTGAACTTAACAGGAGTAGATGATGAAATGTTAAGATATTGTTGCACACTAAACCATTCTCTAAAGCTTATCTTTCCCAAGGAGAAAGCTGCCCTTCCTGAGCCTGCAGTGGGCCTCCTGTACAGTATTCAGCTGGGTGACTGGATTGTGGTGAAAGACCTCAGAAGAAAACACTGGCACCAGCGTCGTTGGACGGGACCATTTCAAGTGTTGCTGACCACTCCAACTGCAGTCCGAATTGCTGAGAGGCATACGTGGTTTCATGCAACCCAGTGTAGACCTTTCCCAGAGGATGTTCCTGACAAGGCAACGGCCAGGACCTGAGAGGAAGCAGGGCTGGAGGTTCCTGACCATATCTTTAAGCATCTGCATCATAACAACGGGGGCCATTATCCAAGGATGGACACAGAGTAGTGGCATTCACAAATCCATAGCCACTGACACATGAAAAAATGGGAATAGAGATGAAAAAGCCAAAAGTATGTTACCACCAACAGACAATGTGAAACTGGAGAATAGAGGTGACATCGCCATGTTACCCATACTGGGTAAAGAGACTCCTGAAGAACACCAATCACCTCCAAAAAAGAGAAATTGCACGATTTTTAACCCTTCAGTCCTACAACTGGTGAATTTCCTTGGGTGAGAAATTGGGAAATAGTTTATTCCTTTGGTACGGGGTGATATTTCTGGCTGATCACATTGACAACATTACATACTCACTGTCTGCATTTGCAAATTAGATTATGAATGTTTTCCATTTATTAGCTGTAAACTATAAATCTCACCGGTTAACATTGCAACAAATGGTTATTACATAATTTTGGTCTTTGGGGTGCGGGTATTGTGCAGGTATTATTTCCTATTGTTGTTGTTTTTGGAATTATGTTAAGTTTTTGTACATGTGCGATTACTTTCATGCAAGCTCTCATATATAAATGGATAGGAGGAATTATTGGAAGTGAACAGACACCATTGTATGTCAAGATACCAACCAAGTCAATGCACCCTGAACTAAAATCGGATCCTATATCTGATTGGGCCCCAGGGAATCCTTACACTGATAGTGATCTAGATGATACAACATCATAATTACTCACATATTTTTCCCATTTATGTGTGTCTATCTTTGTAATGTTTTTCTGAAGATATTCTGTGTACCTACAGGGCTTATGGGATAGCAACACTATACATATTTCGGAGATTCACTAAATTTACCATGTTGACACTTTGTGTCAAAAGGGGGGAATGTGAGGGAAATTTGGGTAAATTTAGTCACTGGTTAGATAATTAGAAAACAGATGGACTCATCAATGGGATCATAGGGAGGACAAGAAGCCACAGGGGGTAACACATATAGAAGACTGCTTAAGAACACCTCAGGTACTTTGTTGTTATATGGCCCAAAAGAATGTAAGAGATAGTGGGCCTGGGGTCATGGACCCTGTGGGTGAGATACTGTAAAACGTTTTCCATCTTAAAGAACAAATGACTTCAAAGAGAAAATGACTGATGACTGAACACTGTATGTAAATGCTTTTCAACATTTGTGTTCTTGTGAGGGTGGGTCCTTTGTTCAGATTGAGTATAAGTACAAGCGATTTGGAAGTAACAAGTTAGAAGCAGACATTAGGGGCTCTTCTCCGTGCCGGCATGTATTAAATTGAGATGGTTCATCACGTTGAGTTTTTGTCTTCAGTTCTTCAAAAATCTAACAACGTCTGACTAAGGAAGACAGAAAAATTCTACAACACAATACACACATGAGGCTCTTTACTGTACTTTTGGATGTTTTGCAGATTCAATTCAATTCAACTTTATTTATATTGCGCCAATTTACAACAAGGTCATCTCAGGGCACTTTACATAATAAAGTCAAGACTATACAAACATGTAGAGAAAACCCAACAAATCCCCCTTGAGCAGCTATAGGCAACAGTGGAGAGGAAAAACTCCCTTTACCGGAAGAAACCTCCAGCAGAACCAGGCTCAGGGTGGACGGACATCTGCCTTGACCAGTTGGGGTGAGTGGAAAGTGGAGAGAGAAAAGAACAGAGCAACAAAAGCAACAACAAAACATTGAGCAGGTTAATAGGACCAGTAGCTGCACACTGGAGGACACACAGCGCCAAATCCGGGGACACCTGTGGACAGGGAGAGAGAGGGGGGGAAAGAGAGGGAGAGAGACGACTACGGGACAAAGAAGACACAGAGTTAATGTCATACAGTGGTGACATTATAGATGTGGGGTGAGAGGAGAGAATGAAGAGAAGAGGAAGTGGCACAGTGCAGAGTCCCCCAGCAGTCTAAGCTTATAGCAGCATGACTATAACCAGCTATAAGCTTTATCAAAAAGGAAGGTTTTGAGCCTAGTCTTAAAAAAAGAGAGGGTGTCTGCTTCCAGAATCTGGACTGGGAGCTGGTTCCACTGGAGAGGAGCTTGATAGCTAAAGGCTCTGCCTCCCATTCTATTTTTGGAAATTCTGGGAACCACAAGTAGGCCTGCATTTTGGGACCGAAGTGGTCTAGTAGGATGATATGGTACTAGGAGATCTTTTAAATATGATGGGGCTTGGCCGTTTAAAGCTTTATAGGTAAGAAGAAGGGTTTTAAATTCTATTCTACATTTAATTGGAAGCCAATGGAGAGAAGCTAATGAAGGTGAAATATGATCTCTCTTACCAATCCCAGTCAGTAATCTTGCTGCAGCATTTTGGATTAATTGGAGGCTTTTTAGAGAGTTACTGGGGCAGCCTGAAAGTAGAGAATTACAATAGTCCAATCTAGAAATAACGAATGCATGAACCAGTTTTTCAGCATCACTTTGAGACAGGATGCTCCTAATTTTGGCAATGTTCCATAGGTGGAAGAAGGCTGTTCTAGAGATTTGTTTTATGTGTGAGGTAAATGACAAATCCTGGTCAAAAATGACTCCAATATTCCTTGCAGTACTACTGGGGGCAAGAGTTATGTCATCTAAAGTAGCAATATGGTTAGAAAACATGTGTCTTAGACTATTAGGCCCAAATACAATAACTTCAGTTTTATCTGAGTTTAGAAGAAGAAAATTATACGTCATCCAGTCCCTTATGTCTTTTAGACATGCTTGTAGTTTGATTAATTGATTTGTTTCATCAGGTTTCATAGATAGATATAACTGCGTGTCATCAACGTAGCAGTGAAAATTTACAGAGTGTTTTCTAATAATGTTGCCAAGGGGAGACATATATAGAGTAAAGAGTATTGGTCCTAATACAGAGCCTTGTGGAATTCCATAACTAACATTTGTGTATGTGGAAGATTCATCATCAACATGAGTAAATTGGAGTCTATCTAATAGATACGATTTAAACCAGTTTAGTGCTGTTCCTTTAATCTAGCCACAGGGGTTGCAAGCCAGTAACTTCTGTGCCGGTCCCAAGCCCGGATAAATAGAGAGGGTTGCATCAGGAAGGGCATCCGGCGTAAAATTTTGCCAAGTACAACCATGCGAGTCATCCATACCACTTTCATACCGGATCGGTCGAGGCCCGGGTTAACAACGACCGCCACCGGTGCTGTTAACCTACAGGGTGCCGGTGGAAAATGGACTACTGTTGGTCGAAGAAAGAGAGGAGGCAGAAGGCTTCGTGGTCAGAGAGAGAAGGGGAAAGGCAGGAGCTTAGATTTGAGAGTAGGGACTCTTAACGTTGGCACAATGACAGGGAAAGGTAGAGAGCTGGCAGACATGATGGAGAGAAGGAAGGTAGATGTACTGTGTGTGCAAGAGACGAGGTGGAAAGGCAGCAAAGCACGTAGTATTGGAGGAGGATACAAACTGTTCTACCATGGTGTGGATAGGAGAAACGGAGTAGGAGTGATCCTGAAGAGGGAGTTTGTGAACAATGTTCTAGAGGTGAAAAGAGTCTCAGACAGGGTGATGAGCCTAAAGCTAGAAATAGAAGGTGTGATGGTGAACGTAGTCAGTGGGTATGCTCCACAAGTTGGCTGTGAGTTAGAAGAGAAAGAGAGATTCTGGAGTGAGTTTGATGAGGTTGTAGAGAGTATCCCCAGAGGAGAGAGAGTAGTTGTTGGAGCAGACTTCAATGGGCATGTTGGTGAGGGGAACAGAGGTGATGAGAAGGTGATGGGCAGGTTTGGTGTAAAGGACAGGAATCCAGAAGGACAGATGGTAGTGGACTTTGCTAAGAGGATGGAAATGGCTGTAGTTAACACTTACTTCCAGAAGAGAGAGGAACATAGAGTGACATACAAGAGTGGAGGTAGGAGCACACAGGTGGACTACATTCTATGTAGACGAGGTCATTTGAGAGAGGTTAGTGACTGTAAAGTGGTGGTAGGAGAGAGTGTAGCCAGACAGCACCGCATGGTGGTGTGTAAGATGACTCTGGTGGTCAGGAAGAAGAAGAGAGGAAAGACAGAAAAGAAGACCAAGTGGTGGAAGCTAAAGAATGAAGAAACTTGTGAGGAATTCAGGCAGAAGTTGAGACAGGCTTTGTGTGGTCAGGAAGAGCTTCCAGATGACTGGGAAACTACAGCAGAGGTAATTAGGGAAACAGGTAGGAAGGTGCTTGGTGTGTCATCTGGTAAGAGGAAAGATGATAAAGACACTTGGTGGTGGAATGAGGAAGTACAGGACTGCATCCAGAGGAAGAGGTTAGCTAAAAGGAAGTGGGATGTAGAAAGGACTGAGGAAAGTAGACAGGAGTACAAGGAAGTGCAGCGCAGAGTGAAGAGGGAGGTGGCAAAGGCCAAACAGAAAGCTTACGATGAGCTGTATGACAGGTTAGACACGAAGGAAGGAGAGAAGGACTTGTACAGGATAGCCAGACAGAGAGGTAGGGATGGGAAAGATGTGCAACAGATAAGGGTGATTAAAGACAGAGATGGAAAGGTGCTAACAAGCCAGGAGAGTGTGCAGAGAAGATGGAAGGAGTATTTTGAGGAGCTGATGAATGAGGAAAATGAGAGAGAAAGAAGGGAGGAAGATGTGGATGTTGTGGAGCAGGAAATAGGAGAGATTAGAAAGGATGAGGTGAGGAAGGCTCTGAAAAGGATGAAGAGCGGAAAGGCTGTAGGTCCTGATGACATACCTGTGGAGGTGTGGAAGTGTCTAGGAGAGACAGCAGTGAAGTTTCTGACAGGTCTGTTTAACAGGATTTTAGAGAGTGAGAAGATGAGACAGAAATCTCCCTGGACAATGATGTTTGCAGATGACATTGTGATTTGCAGTGAGAGTAGAGAGCAGGTGGAGGAACAGCTGGAGAGGTGGAGGTTTGCTCTGGAAAGAAGAGGTATGAAAGTCAGTCGTAGTAAGACAGAATACATGTGTCTAAACGAGAGGGATCCAGGTAGAAGCGTGAGGTTACAGGGGGCTGAGGTGAAGAAGGTGCAGGAGTTTAAGTACTTGGGGTCAACAGTTCAGTGTGATGGGGAGTGTGGAAAAGAGGTGAAGAGGCGAGTACAGGCAGGTTGGAATGGGTGGAGGAAAGTGTCAGGAGTGTTGTGTGACAGAAGAGTGTCAGCAAGACTCAAAGGAAAGGTGTACAGGACAGTGGTGAGACCAGCTCTGCTCTATGGGTTAGAGACAGTAGCAGTGAGAAAGAGACAAGAGGCAGAGATGGAAGCAGCAGAGATGAAAATGTTGAGGTTCTCCTTAGGAGTGACAAGGTTGGACAGAATTAGGAACGAGTTCATCAGAGGGACAGCGCACGTTGCCTGTGTTAGCAACAAAGTCAGAGAGGCCAGATTGAGATGGTTTGGACATGTGCAGAGGAGGGATAGTGATTATATTGGTAGAAGGATGTTGGAGATGGAGCTGCCAGGCAAGAGGGCGAGAGGACGACCAAGGAGGAGATATATGGACGTCCTAACAGAGGACATGAGGTTAGCTGGTGTCAGAGTGGAAGATGCCCAGGATAGAGTAAAGTGGAAAAGGATGATTCGCTGTGGCGACCCCTGATGGGAAAAGCCGAAAGAGAAGTAGTAGTGCTGTTCCTTTAATTCCAATTACATGTTCTAGTCTCTGTAATAATATTCTGTGATCAATGGTGTCAAATGCAGCACTAAGATCTAGCAGAACTAGTATAGAGACAAGTCCGTTATCTGAAGCCAGAAGAAGATCGTTGGTGACTTTAATCAGTGCGGTTTCTGTGCTATGATGAACTCTAAATCCTGACTGAAGTTCTTCAAACAAGTCGTTTCTGCGCAGGTGGTCACATAATTGCTTTACAACTACTTTTTCAAGTATTTTAGAAATAAAGGGGAGATTGGATATTGGTCTGTAATTGGCTAAGACATCTGGATCCAGACAAGGTTTTTTAAGTAGAGGTTTGATTACAGCTACCTTATAAGCCTTTGGTACATATCCTTTTTGTAAAGATAGATTAATGATATCTAATACAAACGTGTCTAATAAGGGTAGAGCATCTTTGAGCAGTCTAACTGGAATAGGGTCTAGCAGACATGTTGTTGGTTTAGATGATGTAATAGTTGAAGTTAACTCAGCGAGATCTATGGGCACAAAGCAGTCCAAAAGGGACTGAGGACTTACTGATGACTCTAATTCTGTTGTATTTGTGGGGAGGGTCTGGTGAATTTTATTTCTAGTAGCTATGATTTTGTTTGTGAAGAAGGTCATGAAGTCATTGCTGCTCAGCGTTGAGGGAAAACTAGTCTCAACTGAACTATGGCTCTTAGTCAGCCTGGCTACAGTGCTGAAAAGAAACCGGGGGTTGTTCTTGTTTTCCTCTATTAGTGATGAATAATAAGCTGTTCTGGCTTTACAGAGGCTAATTTGTATAAGTGTAAACTCTTTTTCCAGGCTAAGCGTGATTCTTGTGAATGAGTGGAACGCCACTTCCTTTCTAATCTTCGTGGCGCCTGCTTTAAATTGCGGGTTTCAGAGGCTAATTTGAGCTATACCATGGAGATCGCCTGTTCAGAATTACTGCCTTCTTTTTAGAGGGCCAACACTATCAAGTATGGAACGTAAAGATGCTGCATAATTATCAGTCAGGTAATCAACTTGTACAGGAGTACAGTTAATGAGGCTACTCTCAGTTATATCAGTACGTGTTGAGGTAAATGATGAAGGGATCATTTCCTTAAATTTGTTCACAGTGTTTTCAGATAAACACCTACTGAAGCAAAACTTCTTTCTAGCTGCTGTGTAGTCCATTAAATTAAATTCAAATGTTATTAGAAAATGGTCAGAGAGAACAGAATTATGGGGAAATACTGTTAGTTTATATCAATACCGTATGTAAGGACAAGGTCTAGGGTGTGACCAAAACAGTGAGTGGGTTCATTTACCCCCATTTAGAAAATCAGAGAATTCAGTCAAAAATTCAGAATAAGGGACTGGAGGACGATACACGATAACAAATAGAAGTGGATTTTGAGTTTTCCAACTTGGGTGTGAAAGTCTCAGAGTAAGACTCTCAAATGAGTTATAACTATGTTTGGGTCTAGGGTTTATTGATCAGCTTGAGTGATAGATTGCTGCTACTCCTCCACCTCGGCCTGAGCTTCTAGGAACATGATAGTTAATATGACTTGGGGGGGTTGACTCATTTAAACTAACATATTCTTCCTTCTGCAACCAGGTTTCAGTGAGACAAAACAAATCGAATTGATGATCGCTTATCAAGTCATTTACTAACAGAGATTTAGATGAGAGAGATCTGATATTTAATAATCCACATTTAATTGTTTTAGTTTTTGTTCAGTAAGAGGAGCAGTCCTGATTTTTATTAAGTTATTATGATTAACTCCTCTTGTGATCATTTTTTTTAGTTTGTAAAATTTAGTTAATCGGGAACAGACACAGTTTCTATAGGAATGTGGGAGTTGTGGGGGTAACGGCGGTAAGGATACTGCAGAGAGGCGTGTAGGACTGGATCTCGCGTCCTAGGCTCAACTCTGGATTGTCAATCTTTTGGTTGTCTAATAAAATCAGCCAAATTTTTTGATAAGACAGAGGCACCGTCCAAAGTAGGATGGATGCCGTCTCTCCTAATCAGCCTAGGTTTTCCCCAAAAACTTTTCCAATTGTCTATGTAGCCCACATCGTTTGCTGGACACCACCTAGACAGCCAGCGGTTGAATGACGACATGCGGCTATACATGACGTCACTGATCAGATTTGGCAAGGGTCCAGAGAAAAACTACGGAGTCCGACATTGTTTTTGCAAAGTTACACACCGACTCAATATTCGTTTTAGTGACCTCCGATTTGCGTAATCGGGCGTCATTTGTTCCTGCATGAATAATGATCTTACGGCATTTACGTTTATCCTTAGACAGGAGCTTCAAATAGGATTCGCTGTCGCCCGCTCTGGCCCCAGGGTAACATTGGACTATGGCCGCTGGCGTCTCTAAGTTCACGTTTCTGACTATGGAGTCGTCAATTACCAGAGTTCGTTCCTCAGCGGGTGTGTCGCTGAGTGGGGAAAATCGATTGGAAACGTGAACCGGCTGGTGGTGAACCTGGGGCGTCTGTTTAGCATTAGGTCGCTTACGAACCGTCACCCAGCCTGATGAACTTTGAGAGTTACAGAGACACAGTGTCATTCGTGAACATTGACAATACACACATGATGATCTTTACTGTACTTTTGGATGTCGTTATTTAATATTGAATTTTACTTTGATTACAGAACATCAGGGTTGCAGAAAGCAGGGTATATGTGCTTGATCCAGCACGCAACTCTAAGGAGCTGGACCAGTCAGAGCATTAGAATTATGGCTTATACATTTATAAAAAGTTGTTATTCATACTTTGCTGTGGTTTCAAATTGAGGCGTTTTGAATTCTCCATTTTCTTGTGATTTGTGTAGAATGTGACTGGTCTTTTTGTTCTGAAGTGACGGAACCAGGAGCAGTTTGTATGTTCTCCCCCGGTTACTCAGATCCAAGTCTGGTTAAATGATGAATATCAGGGACAGCTTCTGTTTCAGACAGTTGTTCATCATATAACTGAAGTTGTTGTTATTTATAAAAAGGTACAGAATTTATAATCCTTTTAGATGCTAAATTTGTCTCAAAATGAACCAACTATAGAGGCTGATGGACCAAAATCGCATCATTTGCAATCCAACAAAAAGTATGGCACAGTACAATGGGAATATTGACTCCTTCTCTTCTCTCTATACACAGTGAAAACTTCAAAATGAGGAGGGCCTGTCATAATATCATAATAGTCATTATGATAAGACATAAGCATTTTAAATTACACTTTTCCTGGACATAGGCTCCTATTCAACTGCCTTTACAAATGGATAGAGGCTTGTAGGAGGACAGTGTTGGAAAGCTTCATTATGATGCACAGATGTCCTCAAAACTATGTGATTGTCACGGTCTCGGTGTTGATGTGTGTTGCCCTGGTTACGGTCCTGTCTGTCTCCACCTTGCTCTCCTCCCCTCTCGTCAGTTCCATATGTTTCACCTGTGTCTCTCGTATTTAAACCATGCCTGCACATTTCTCCAGTGCCAGATTATCGTTCATGTCTCGTTCCACGTCACGCCAAGTTTTTGCCAAGTCTGTTTGTTCCTTGCCAGAGAATTTTCCCGTCTCAGTTTTGGACCACTCATCTTGTTAATCTGTGCTTCTTCTCCACCACGGCCTCGACGACTCCAAGAACCTTCATGACTATATGATTTGTGACTTTGTTCCTGTCAGAGCTCTTGACTTTTCCACTTACCTCGTTTTCTGTTGTTACTTTGTGCCTGTTTTCTCCCTGACGTTGTCAGACGATTTCACTTTCTCCTAGTTTCACCATGTGCTCACCTCCACCATAGAGAACCCGTCCGTCATCCTACTACCTCTCCACATTTCCATAAGAGCCTCCTCATTCAGAAGTTTCCCCTCCGTCGTCATCCACTCACTCACCTGTCTATCTCCTCCAGATCCTATCACTACTTCCCTGCCGTGAGCCGTCCCGGGTGTTCCCACCGGCCGGAGCCGATCACGTCATTTCATTCATTTCTGGACAATAAACCATTTTCTTCCAATCGCTTATCTTTGCCTCCATTTGGGTCCTCTAAGAAACGGCACTCTGATCGTGATCTTAGTGATCTAGTGTATAATAATAATAATAATAATAACAATAATAATAATAATAATAATAATAATAATAATAATAATAATAATAATAATAATAATAATAATAATAATAAAACATTTTCTTATTATGTAGATGGAAAAGTTAGTGATGGAAGCATTTCCACAAATACCAACAATGGCTTTTGGTCCTACAAAAAAAGACGTGGCACGTGAACGAAGAAACCTGCTCTGGGTATTTCCAAAGCAGGTTTGTAATACAGTGTTTTCTTTTATCTTTTTTACTTCCTTTTTTTTACTTTGATGCAAACATATGCTATTTTTAAAAATACATTTCAGTGTTTAATGCAGAGACCACCTGTGCAATGTGCTCTGCTACAAAACCTCCAGGTCCAGGTCCTTCCCTCACTGACTGGGTAGAGTATTGTTCTGCTCTTCTGCTTAATGTTGATGTTAGAGATACAATTTAATTGTATCTGACTGTCAAATGACAGTCAGTTTAAATATTTCTTATAAATAGCCAGACCAGCTTATTGTATTTGAACATTGATAAACTTGCTTGTAAGTGAGTTTTATGAAACATACTATACTTATACATTTAGAAATAAGAGATTTTATTGGATGAGTAATTGTGCCTCTGAGATTTGTGCTACATGTTAGAACATACCTCAACAATTCAATATCTAAAAGATGATAAAGTCCAACTTTGATTTAATTTCTTCAGTCTATTTGCAGCATAGCTCATGGGTAGAGTTTGTGGACAATTTATAATTATGAGACCAAACATCATACTTTTGATGATCCAAAGTTCTTGCTTTTTACAGATTCAGTGTGACAACTGTTGTGGGTGGTTCAATGCACAGTGTCTGCAGATGGACACAACACAGCTGGAGAAAGATTGGAACTGTTGCCTGAGGGGAAGTCATACCTATGTCTGCATGAATCAAGTGCGATAGGAATACATCATTGTTTCTTTGAAGGCTGGCTTAGCAACATCTATAAAAATCATAATATAAGATCCTTGTCCTGGAAATATGAGTCAAAGTGTTTTTATTAAGCTGCAAACTTCATAGAACATGCAGTATTTTCAAATACATTCAATACTGACATTTCTCCAAAATAGTACAGTAAAAATTAAAATATGTAACGTATGAACAAGTTTAAATGACAAAAAGAAAAACTGTTGAGTCAGTTACCGTTATTTTATTATTTACTAAGGTGTTTTATTTTGAAAACCGGATGTAGTCGGTGTTCTTTGGCTCCCTTCAATACTTTACCGTAGAGGTAAGTGTACGGGCGCAAGGATACTCCACCTAGTGGCATCATTTGGAAATTACAGGACGGTACTTGGCATTAGAAATCATAAAGAAATAGACATAAATTTGGCCTTTCGTTCAACAAAAATGCCCAAAGTAAAAACTTAACTCAACAACTGTGTCAACTTATTGGTAGGTGTCACACTGGCTTCTATTTAACTCATCTAAAAACGCCGTTTACTTTCGTTTTAACAAAATGTTTGAACTAAAAATCGTTGAAGTAGGAACCAAAAAATAAATGATGGTTTTCAGTCAGTTTTCCCTGTGGACTGACAGCAGACACGACGCTGAGGCCTTGAAAAAATATAGATTTTATGAGTTTCCAAACAAAGTCCAGGCACAGAAGTTTTCATGCAGAAGAATCTGTCAATGTGGTTTTCATGTCTAATTTTAGCAGCATGTGACATAATTTATCCCATTTCATAATCATTGTTCAGCGTGGATTTTCTGTGAGCTTCAATAATCGACTCAACCATGGCTGAAGTCTTTATATCCTCATTTCACTGTGAGAAATAAAACTGTGCAAACTGGTTTTACATCAAAGGCGTCATTTGCTTTTCCAGAGTCTGATCTGTGCAGCTTCTCTGGTCTTAAACACACGCAGAGTGTGAAAAATGATGGTGGATCGAGTCGTTCAGTGAAGTTCACTGGGGCATAAGTCACAAAAAATAAGTACATTTAAAATTAAGAATATTTTCTTAAAGTGCCAAATTATTTTCTGTTGGTGTATAATTCTGACCTTCCCTCTGCAGACTGTCTGAAATGAAGAGGAGGCTCCTTTGACCCGTCGCTCTTCATGGACACACAGCTGGGTCCAGGTCCAGGTCCAGCAGAGTCTGGTCTTGAACACAGACTGGTTTCAGAGGGACGGACTCGCTCCTCTCTGTCCTCACACTGATCCATGCTGCTCAGCTCCTGTGGACAGGAAACACACGTCAGT
Source organism: Channa striata (assembly GCA_033026295.1). NCBI lineage: Eukaryota > Metazoa > Chordata > Actinopteri > Anabantiformes > Channidae > Channa > Channa striata. The sequence continues at coordinate 34,552,205 of CM065170.1, forward strand.
TCAATCCTCCTTTAATGATTTCAGGGAACAAGAACCAAGTGGGTCGTGAATGTGCTTCACCTCAGACCTGCACCGTCAGAGCAGCTGGTTCTAGGATTCTTTCTTCTAGCAGCAGTAAATGCCAGACAATGATTATTGATTATTGAACATTGATTATGAACACAATCCAAAGAGTCACTGAGCTTGTGATTTTTCGACTTCCTGTGTTTCGTCGTGTTGCTGATCAGCAGCTTCATCCCACTAACGCACAAGTGCGTGTCGATTTGTCCCTGAAAACAGAAAATCAACAACGGATTTTGAATATTTGTCACTTTACAGCTGCTTTAAATTAATCCGTGGCGTCACCGAACTGAAAACGAGACCCAACGGAACCAGGAAGTGACCGGTTCACGTCCGTTCCCGTTGTCTCACGTTGACTGTGTGGTGTCGTTTGGACGTTATGAAGGAATATTAATAGGAAATGTCTTTAAAATGAGCCGATGGTGTAAGGCCACGTGTGCAGGAAGCTGCAGAAACGTCCGACACTCCCTGAACGTGCCACGAGTCTTTGGATCCGTCCTTTACACGTAGGTCCGAACTCGGAGGTTCGGCGGGAAACAGCTGGGAAACAAACCTGAGCTGGGCGGGCCGGATGTGATTGACAGTGCGGAGGAGGCCGCCAGGTCTGAGCTGATCAGGTGTGAGCAGGCATCCGGTTCTGGTGACGTGTGTGTTCACGTAAATGCCACATTTTATTCAAAGTTTCGCATATTTGGACCTTTTTCAAAGCATTTATCGAATATGTGACGGGCCATAAAACCATCGTAAAGATGCGATAATTGTCGTATCTGGCAACACTGGTGGAGGTTAGTTATTATTTTTCTTTATTAACATCTGTGTTTCATACAAACATAGTTTTGTGAATATCAATGTAACATATTGTCTCAGCATAGATAACAAAAACAAATAGATTCCAACATTAAAACGAAAATAAATGAGAATGAATGTTATTTATAAAATCAGTTTCATATATAAAAGCATCACAAATAGAATAAATAAAACCTCAATTGTTTAAGAATATCAGAGAAACAAAGACTTTATATTTAGTTAAATATTTCTTCATAGAGGCCAATTGTGTGCTGGGATTTTTGATTTTGTAACAATCTAACAGATTTAATATAATTATCTACTTCGATATTAAATGATTGGAATGATGGTTTTAGAGAACCTGGATTTGTGAATGTGAAATTTACCAATCAAAATGAATAAACTGACCATATGTTGTATTTCCTGATTGTTGTTCATGTGATGTGAGATAAAAGCTTTAAGTTCCAGTTTAATCGTGTGAGTAGTTTTATTTTCAAAGTGCAATTTCATCTTTCTCCAGAATGATTTGGTGTGACGACATTCAAAAAAGACGTGTTTAATATCTTCTTCACTTTTACAGAATTCACAGGCTGTACTGATGTTTACAAAATGTGACATATAAGAATTAGTAGGGTAAATATTATGTAGGATCTTAAAATGGACTTCTCTCATTTTATTATTAATAACATATTTGTGGGGTAGGGTCCAGCTTTTTCACAGTGAATATGTGTAAACTGAGAATTTTCCTTTTACTATACAAATATTTTCAGATGATTTTATTGGTGCATTTCTTTCTTTTAAAATGCCCTGAATACAAAAGAATTGGAGTTTTTTTGGTGTTTGACGTTCATAATAACATGTTGATAGCTGTAAAATTCCACTAGTGACAGCATTAGTAACCGCTTGAAATTCTTTGAAAGTTCCTGGAAACAAGTGAGATTTTAGAAATTGCTCATAACTCAGAAGTTGACCCGTTTCACTCTGTATGTCTGAAAGGTAAATTATATTTTTATCTATACAAGTGATTTATTCTTTCTGGTTATGTACTCATTATAAAATACTCCAAATAATTGTTTTATGGGGCAAAACATTATGGACAAAGCATCATTTTGCTGCAGTTAGAGTCTGCTGATGAAATTTTGCAAGTTTTCATGTCAATTTAGATTCGTCGTAGTCACACAATAACAAAAATTGCCGACCTCCCATTTTTTCAAATACCTTCATTGGGATGAAATACCAAAGAGAATCTGGAGCCTTTCGACTCTCCTTTATCCATTTGATCTTAAAGCCATAATTCAAATCCACAAAGTCCAACAGCTCCACGCCACCTTCTGCCCTCGAGCCTGCCAAGATCTCTTTTTGAAGGTGACGCGTCTTTTGTTCTTCCAAACAAAATGGATTCATGTCTTATTAATTTCTTTACAGCTGTTCTGATGTACAGAGAGAGAGATACAAATCTAGAAATACCATCTGCCTCACTCTAAAGGACTCTCCCTGTCATCCATAAGTCTCTTTGCAGCCACATATTTAAGATGTTTTTTGTTTTCTGTGTCTTTGGATTGAAGTTCTTTTCTTGTCGTTCTTTAAGATTTCTAGAGATGTAGATTCCAAGATATTTAACAGTTTTTTGAACTGGAATATTGCAAAGTGAAACTTCATCTGTAATTTCACATTTTGCTAAATTCAGTTTCAATCCAGATGTCAAGGAAAATGAGTTTACCGGGTTTAATGCTTGATTCATTTGATGTTTATTTTTCATCTGCTAGTTGAGTTATTCTAATCTCCCTCTTGAATATTGTTAGAGCTTGAAAATGACACAGCATAAAGTTCATATAGACAGAAATGGAGAAATATTTGCTGAACTTTGACTCTTTAACCTCACACTGGTTGGACAAATGCAGGTGACGTTAGTTTCCAGGTGAAACTCGTCACGTTCAGCAGACGAGCAGTGACGTCACTAACCTGCTCGTGTGTGTGAGACTTGTTACGACAAAGAAGTTTCACCAAGGTGAACTTGTGTGTTCAGACTGTTTCCCAATGGCAGCCGCTCCTTTGTCATCACTCTCCTGATTGGTCCATCTCTTCCAGGTGAGCCTGACGACAGTGTTCCAGGATGGCGACCACCTCTTTGATTCTAATGAGGAAATAAAAGAAGGAGAGACTGTGAAATCTCAGCACCAGCTGGGAAACACACGGTTACTAATAATGATCAAATATTTCTTTGTTGTATGAGGCAAATGGGACAGAACCATCGCACCCTGTGAACCCCAATGCACAGACTGAACCCTCAGGATGAAATATGAATGTGGCTCCAAACAAAAGGAAGAATATGAAGATAAACTCAAGTTCACGTGAATCTATTAAAGATCTGCTCTGTCCCCGCTCAGTTCTCCCGGAGAGGAGACGCCTCCACAAAGAACTGAGATCTTCTCCATCTTGGCACCAAATATTATTGGAGAATTTCCAGTCGCAGAATAAATCCACTAGTTGCTCACAGCTCACTGTCGTAAATGAACTGGACTTATTTCTATGACGTGTAACATCAGAAAAGTTTCTCAAACCTCCTAAACTGGAGACTTGGTTGATTCTGGAGGAGTTCAGGTCTTTTGTTGAGGCTCTAATTCAAATGCTGAAACACTCAGGGACAAGTCATCTGTCCTATGGATTTAATGATCACACATGTTCTGTGGATATGATTCGATATGAGAAGGATTTTAAAGAGGGTTTCGTTTCTTTAAGGTTCCTCCAGACAAAAGCAGCGCGACGCCTCCCCGTGACGTCACTGTCACGTGGACGGAAATAACATAGTGGCCTTTGCTGGATCGGAACTTCCGGCCGAACCGAAGGTTTTGGGTGGAGTTCTGCGCTTTGATCGGTCCGTCATTAGTTGGTGAGCTTTCTCCATGCAGCTCGTCATGTGATCTTCATATTTTGAAGGTAATGTCCCACGTTTGGACTTTCAGCTGTTTCCTGTTTACAGACTCAGAGGTGCCGGTTCGGGACCGAGACGAATCTGGTTCCGACCCGTTCTTATATTAGAAGTAAAGTGTCTGATTCAAATAAGAGCAGTTAATGGAAACTAGTTAAAGTGAAAGTCTAGTCGCCGTGACGACGATCTGTCTGTGACTTTCACTTTCTGTTTCACAGACGTTGGAAAAGACATTTTATAAAAATCAGACTTTAACAGCTGGAGCTTCTAAGGTCACTAATGTCTGAACGCTCGTGTAGATGAAGCACGTCACTAGTTCATATTTGACATGAAATGAGGTTTTGAATGTGATTTTTTTGAATATATATTGGAGTCATTTTCTTTGTGAGATCGTGTCGTTTCAAACCACTGTGGTTTGTTATTAATGTTACATACTAGTTGTATCTTATTACTGACTCTCGTCCTTATGACACTTTAAAGCTGATAAACTATCGTTAACGTTCATATTTAAGACACGATCATTATTTTTAAAGCTCTGCCACTGTCGCACATTATTCATTATTCATTATTCAAACTCTCATTTTGTCTCTGCTCTGAATATCTGATGGTGACAGTAGAAACAGCCAGTCCCTGCTGAGTGTGTTTCTGATGGGGCTTGTAGGATCCAAAGTCATGAATGTGGAGGTTTACACTCCCTCCAAAAGTATTGGACCAGTCCGGACAAATCCTTTATTTTTGGTGTAGACCTCAAACATCTGGGTTTGACATCAAAGTATGAAAATCACAAACGGTTAAATGCCCCAGTTAAAGGAAGGATGTTCTGAGCTCGAGATTCTCTGTCCACAGGAAGGAAGAAAGTGTGTGTGAGCTGAGCAGCATGGATCAGTGTGAGGACACAGAGGAGCGAGTCCGTCCCTCTAAAACCAGTCTGTGTTCAAGACCAGAGAAGCTGCATGGACCAGACTCTGCTGGACCTGGACCTGGACCCAGCTGTGTGTCCATGAAGAGTAACTGGTCAATCGATCGTGACATTGATTTTAAAGGACGTCGACCCTCTGACAGAAAAAGGTAAAGTTCTACTGACACTGTGATGTCAGTGACTCGCGTCATTGTGTTGTAGAAACATGTCAGTGCTGACAGCTGGACTGGGATCAATCTGGGACCCACTGCAGGAGTGGGTTCAGTGGAAACTGTTTCTCAGGTCTAAATGCAGAGAGACAAACAGTCTGAGTGTGTTACTGTCCTGTTGATCACATGAAAGTTGGTGTTGACTCTGTGACACTGTGGACTTTGAGACACTGTCTGATCATCTTTTAATGTCACAGTTGACTGATCATTATTGGAGATGATGTGACCTACTTCAGTGTCACACACACTGTTCAGTGTGGAGTTCTGGCTGTAGAATCTTGGATGTTTAATTAAGTTTCTTAGAAGTTTCTGAAAACTGCTCAGTAGAACCAGTTTATACCTGCAGACCTCAACTCTGAGGAAACACTACTGGGTTTTTACTGGTGCTGCTAGAAGTTCTGAGATGTCTGTGGATCTTCACACTCATTTGTCAGCTCAGTTTCATTTTCTGAGAACACAAGAAGTGTTTTCACCAGGATCCACTCTGGACTGAGTCAAGTTGACAAGTTCTCAGTGGTTAAACACTGTTCACCTGAGGAGCAGGAACCTCAATGAGGTTTTATCTTAGTTACCAACAGAGACTCTGCTGCAGTTAGTGGTGGATGGATTTAACAAGATCAATTTGCTTATTTCATTTGTCCCTCTGGGGGAGTGGTGGGCTGCCACAGCCATGCTGGGATTTGCAGGTGGCCAGGATTTTTCCCACATCCATTTTAATCCAGTGTTTTTACATTATTACTAGAATAACAATTAATTTCACACATTTCTGCTGTTTCTGAGTTTTCCTTTAAAAAGCAAATGAACTCCATTCAGGTCCAAGTGAACCAGGAACCTCCTTTTCAGACTTGGTTCTGTTGTTTGGTCTGTTTAACTTTGCTCAATGACAAATCAACACAGACACTTTGTTTGTGGAGATTTAATCAAAGTTCTGAAATTGTTGCACAGTTTTATAGGCGACAATAACAGATCAACCTGACAAGCAGGAAAACCACCACAGTAAATTGAAAGCTGCTGATTCACAGTTGGATCATCTGATTCAGTAAAGTAACAAACATTTACTTTGTGTGTCTGTGTGTGGACAGACATAATGTGAGCTCATTGTCCCTGATTGGTCCACAGAGTGGAGCAGCAGAGCTCCGAGGTTCCCAGTGGTCAGTCTGCCCAGCAGCATCCAACACACCTGGACTCCATATTTATGGTCTGTACATGTCCAACTAGGACTTTTCCAATAATGTCCACGCTGCACTTTTTACACCAGTGGATTGTCAGTGTGTCCAACATGGATCTGATGTTTGGCTCCATGGTTTTACTTGGATTGTGTCACTCATGTAGTTTTCTGTTCCAGCTGCTGGAGGACAACATTGTGACTTTTGTGAAGGACGAGCTGAAGAAGATCCAGAAGAGTCTGAGTCCAGATTACCCAGAATGCTCAGAGAGTCAGAGGAGGATGAGGAGGTGTTGGATGGTGAGGATGAAGAGCAGAGGAGGAGCAGCAGAGAGTCGTTTCTGAAGATCACAGTGAACTTCCTGAGGAGGATGAAGCAGGAGGAGCTGGCTGACTGTCTGCACAGCAGTAAGAGGATTTTAATAAAGATTTAATATGATGGAGAAATGAGACATTTATTGATGTCTCCAAGTGAAATGAAATTATAATATGACTTTTATAAATCACTCACTGATATATTTTTTGTGATGTCCTTCAGAGCTTGTTGTTTCAGTTTGTCAGTCTAAACTCAAGTCTGACCTGAAGCAGAAGTTCCAGTGTGTGTTTGAGGGCATCACTAAAGCAGGAAACCCAACCCTCCTGAACCAGATCTACACAGAGCTCTACATCACAGAGGGAGGGACTGGAGAGGTCAATGATGAACATGAGGTCAGACAGATTGAAACAGCATCAAGGAAACCAGCCAGACCAGAAACAACCATCAGACAAGAAGACATCTTTAAAGCCTCACCTGGAAGAGAAGGACCAATCAGAAGAGTGATGACAAAGGGAGTGGCTGGCATTGGGAAAACAGTCCTAACACAGAAGTTCACTCTGGACTGGGCTGAAGACAAAGCCAACCAGGACATACAGTTCACATTTCCACTGACTTTCAGAGAGATGAATGTGCTGAAAGAGAAAAAGTTCAGCTTGTTGGAACTTGTTCATCGTTTCTTTCCTGAAACCAAAGGAATCAGCAGGTTTGAAGAGTTCCAGGTTGTGTTCATCTTTGACGGTCTGGATGAGTGTCGACTTCCTCTGGACTTCCACAACAATGAGGTCCTGACTGATGTCACAGAGTCCACCTCAGTGGATGTGCTGCTGACAAACCTCATCAGGGGGAACCTGCTTCCCTCTGCTCGCCTCTGGATAACCACACGACCTGCAGCGGCCAATCAGATCTCTCCTCAGTGCGTTGACATGGTGACAGAGGTCAGAGGGTTCACTGACCCACAGAAGGACGAGTACTTCAGGAAGAGATTCAGAGATGAGGAGCAGGCCAGCAGAATCATCTCCCACATCAAGACATCACGAAGCCTCCACATCATGTGCCACATCCCAGTCTTCTGCTGGATCACTGCTGCAGTTCTGGAGGATGTGCTGAAAACCACAGAGGGAGGAGAGCTGCCCAAGACCCTGACTCAGATGTACATCCACTTCCTGGTGGTTCAGCTAAAACTGAAGAACATCAAGTACGATGGAGGAGCTGAGACAGATCCACACTGGAGTCCAGAGAGCAGGAAGATGATTGAGTCTCTGGGAAAACTGGCTTTTGATCAGCTGCAGATAGGAAACCTGATCTTCTATGAATCCGACCTGACAGAGTGTGGCATCGATATCAGAGCAGCCTCAGTTTACTCAGGAGTGTTCACACAGATCTTTAAAGAGGAGAGAGGACTGTACCAGGACCAGGTGTTCTGCTTCGTCCATCTGAGTGTCCAGGAGTTTCTGGCTGCTCTTCATGTCCATCTGACCTTCTTCAACTCTGGAGTCAATCTGCTCTCAGAGGAACAATCAACCTCTCAGAGTTCTGAAATAGGGAAAGAAAAATCTGATGTGAGAAACTTCTACCGGAGTGCTATAAAAAAAGCCTTACAGAGTCCAAATGGACACCTGGACTTGTTTCTGCGCTTCCTCCTGGGTCTTTCTCTGCAGATCAATCAGAAACATCTGCGAGGTCTGCTGACACAGAAAGGAAGTAGATCACAGACCCATCAGAAAACAATCCGGTACATCAAGATGAAGATCAATGAGACTCCCTCTGCAGAGAAAAGCATCAACCTGTTCCACTGTCTGAATGAACTGAATGATCGTTCTCTAGTGGACGAGATCCAACATTATCTGACATCAGGACGTCTGTCCACAGAGAAACTGTCTCCTGCTCAGTGGTCAGCTCTGCTCTTCATGTTAGTGTCATCAGGAAAAGATCTGGACGTGTTGACCTGAAGAAATATTCCAAAGAAAAAGGCTGCTGCCTGTGGTCAAACTTTTCAGAAAGCAGGATGTAGATATTTTGTTTGTGCTGTTGGATTGATTAAAGTCTCCAAGAAAGCTGTGAAGGTCTGTCCTCAGTCCTCAGCTCCCAGTCCTCTAGTCAAAGATTAAAAAGTCAATTTATTCTTTATTAAATTCACTGCAGCTGTAAACTGTTTTCAACAAGATTTTGAAAAGATAAATATCATCAATGATTGTTTCCATTTATTAAACTCAGAAAATGTTTGTTTTTTCTTCTTTAACGCAACTAAAATTCAGGTTTGTCTCTCAGACTGAGTCCAGACTGTAAACTGTCAGAGAGAAGCTGTGAAGGTCTGTCCTCAGTCCTCAGCTCCCAGTCCTCTAGTCTGAGAGAACTGGACCTGAGTAACAACGAGCTGCAGGATCCAGGAGTGAAATTCCTCTGTGATGGACTGAAGAGTCCACACTGTCAACTGGAGACTCTCAGGTCAGATCAAGTTACTGTTTGTCCTAAAGGAGAAAATGAACCTTCAGTCTGATTATTACAGAGAAGATCAGAAACGAGTTGATTTTGTGTTTTTCTTTTCATGTTTTATTATAATAAACTGATGTATTTTCAACAAGGATTTTTGACAATCCTGATTAAAAATTACATCCCACCAAGTTTAGAAAAAACTTGCAGGTCACCACAGACACAGAGACGTTATAATTTATTTAGTCCAGCTGAGAAATTTTCCGTTTGTATTTTCAGTTCAGTTTTAACCAACTCAAAGATCTAAAATTCTGTGTGAGTTGTTCAGAATATGACGACTTTTGTTTTCTGTCTGTTCTTATAATGAAAGTATTTCAATTTTGTTCATTATTTCCTCCTCAGACTGAGTCTCTGTAAACTGTCAGAGAGAAGCTGTGAAGTTCTGTCCTCAGTCCTCAGCTCCCAGTCCTCTAGTCTGAGAGAACTGGACCTGAGTAACAACGAGCTGCAGGATCCAGGAGTGAAATTCCTCTGTGATGGACTGAAGAGTCCACACTGTCAACTGGAGACTCTCAGGTCAGGATTTCATCAAACTGCTTCACTGGTTTGTCTGGAATTATTGTCCCTGATCATTTGTCCTCGTCCAAGTCCAGGGTCTGAGGACAGACACTGTGGAACAGATTATTATAAAACCCACTGAGCCAAACTTCACCTTGATTTTATGTGATGTTGATTTGATTCTATAATATTGATCCATTTTCTTTGATGCTGATTTGAAGCATTTTGAATTCCCATGAAAACGTCCAGATAAATAAAATGAACTTGACAAATGACCAACTGATTTTCATAAGTGAATAAAAGCTTCACTTGTGTTGTGAACTAATGTTCTTAACTTCCTTAACTCAGAATATTGTTTTCCATGAGGAGAGTTACTGAATTCAACAGATAATGTTTCAGGTTTATTCCTACATTTGTCTGTCTGCAGACTGTCGGGTTGTCTGCTCACAGACGAAGCTTGTGCTTCTCTGGCCTCAGCTCTGAGCTCCAACCCCTCCCATCTGAGAGAACTGGACCTGAGCTACAATCATCCAGGAGACTCAGGAGTGAAGCTGCTGTCAGCTGGACTCGAGGATCCACACTGGAGACTGGACACTCTCAGGTATGGACAGACCTGCTGCAGATACATATAATATCCTGTATTATGTCATGTCCATGTGTCCATGCTGACAGAGAATGTGCTGCTCTGACCCCCTCCTCCTTTCAGGGTGGAGCCTGGTGGAGAAACGATGGTTGACACCAGGTCTGAGGAAGTGTAAGTGTGTTTTTAATGAGATTCAACCATCTTCAAAGTGTCAATAAATGAACAGATGATGGATTCATAACTGCAGCTGTTTGTGTCTTGTTCTCTCCATCAGATTTCTGTCAGCTCACAATCGACACAAACACGGTGAACAGGAAACTACGACTGTCTGACGACAACAGGAAGGTGACACATGTGGACGAGGATCAGTCGTATCCTGATCATCAGGACAGATTTGAACATCATCAGCTGCTGTGTAGTGATGGTCTGACTGGTCGCTGTTACTGGGAGGTTGAAAGGGAAGGAAAAGTCCTCATATCAGTGAGTTACAGAGGAATCAACAGGAAAGGAAAGAGTAAAGACTGTGAGTTTGGAGAGAACGATCAGTCCTGGTGTCTGAGCTGCTTTGGTGATAAACATTACACTGTCTATCACAATAAAAGGGAAAGACTCTACTCCGTCTTCCCCTTCCCCTCTGTCTCTAACAGACTTGCAGTGTATGTGGACTGTCCTGTTGGGACTCTGTCCTTCTACTGTGTCTCCTCTGACAGACTGATCCACCTTCACACCTTCAACACCACATTCACTGAACCTCTGTATCCTGGGTTTGGGTTCTGGTCTGGCTCCTTTGGTTCCTCAGTGTCTCTGTGTCCAGAATAGTGTGTTGAACCTGGTCCTGTCAGAGACAGTGTGTCTGTGTTGGACACGTGGTTCAGTCTGTACATGTCTGTCTCTGTCACTCACTCACACGTTTTCAGAAACACTTATAAATGACCAGCTGATCATTTACTCATAATTCATGTTTTAATCCGTTTGTAGAGTCGTTGTTTGTCGTTGTGGATGTTTGAGCTTCAGGTCCATGATAAATATCTGTTCCACAGTCAAAGGACAATTGGACTTGAACTTTTCTGTGATGGTCAAATATTTGAAGATGTTTCTCTGACTCTTTGAGCTTGTTGCTTTAATTCGATTTGATTTTACCTGCAAAAAGCCTCATTTGAAGGTGAAACTTTTCCTGAATCTCAGAATCATAATTCTGCAATTCACAAATATTTTCCTCCAACCAAAGTCCAACTTTGTCTCTGTTTTTATAATTTTTACAAACACGTCAACATGTTTGTTTGTACTGTGACTACAAACACAATATTCACCTGTTTTATTTTCACTGTTACATATGCAGAAGATGAGATTCTTTATTCTTTATCTTTAATAAACTCTTTGCTCAGTTAATATTGTTGTTTTTGTTCTGTTGCTGCTGAATCCCAAGAATTTTCCCACTGTGGATCAATAAAGTCGGATCTTCTCCTATTATGTAATTGTAGGTAAAAATGCGACTGACTTTTTTTACTCTTGTTCTGCGGCTGATGAAGCTGCTGTCGGTGTCACATGTCACTGTCCGTGTCAAACTCCATCAGACCGTGGCCTGCGTTTGTCCTCGTGTCGAGTCCCGTGGAGACTTGAAGTGTTGACAAGGGCCTTTGTAGGATTCAGACTCTGCTCGACCTTCAGTGACCTGCTCATTATTTCAGAGTGATCCCTGAACTGATGGACCCGACATGAAGGGAATTCACCGTCTCAGAACCACGTCTCCATTTCCCTTTAATTAGCACTAAATCACACACACACACGTCCAGACAAATCTCAGGAATCTTTACAGTCACTGGACTTTGTCCTTTGTCCGTTTTATTGGTGATATTTTATTGTTAGATTTAATAAATGAATGTGACCAACAGCAGGAACCAAATGAGATGAGGATCTCTGTCTGTGTTCAAGACCAGAGACTCTGCTGGACCTGGACCTGGACCTGGACCTGGACCTGGACCCAGCTGTGTGTCCAGTCCTCGGAGGACGAGCCTCTGCTCCAAAGAGGTGAGCTGTAAATAACAGTGTAAAGCTTCTGAGTTGTTCTTAGTTCTTGATCAGAGAAGTTTGATGAAATGTTCTTCTGTTTGGGTTCCAGTGTTTTCTTCATGCTGCAGTGAGGAAAGAAGCGTCGTGCAGGTTCCACATGCAGAGATCAGCCATCTCCTGCCTGCAGAGGAAGCGAGTGAGAGACGACCAAGAACGTTTACGACACCAACAGGTTTGACTTTGGTGAAAACGGCCTCAGCAGAAGCAAAAGCTCGTGTGGACGAGCGAGAGGCCGAGCTAGTGTCAAAGGAACCAGGAAAGTCACATCAGCTTTTCCACAAAGTCTGGTTCAACATGAGCCGATGTGCAGCAGGAACAGACGTCGTGGAGAAACGACCACACGAGGCAACACAACAAATGTCAGTTTCCACTTTTAATCCTCCTCTGAACATCATTTCACCTCCAACATGTTTAAAGTCCTGCTGAAAACACGTGTCTGTCCTGGCTTCTTGTCACAAACCAGTTCTGACGTGGTTCCAGTCTGAGTCCTGAGCTCAGAGTTTGTGTCCGACTGAACGTCACTTTTCTCTCCACATGTGGGAAGCTGCTGTTTTCGGAGCCCAACACAAATGTTCTCCCACTGCTGACGACCGACCGACATTTGTGCTTCTGTCTCCTGTTTGTTCTCTGTGACTCCAGCATCATCAGCTTTCAGTCCGTCTGCGTCTCCGTAGGAGCCGAGAACGGCCGTGGACGCTTGGCGTCTTCGAGAATTGTCTCCTTGTGTCAGGAAAACAAAGGGATCGTGTGTGAAAACCCAAATGAGTGGGGAGCTCCCTGCTCTCTTTGTGTCCCTGCGGTGCTGAAAGAGCAGAATCGCTCATTTAGTCGTGATATTGATCCTCAGTTCTGGTCTCAGACCTTCAGTTACATCTAAGTAAGGACTGTTTGCTCCTTTGCATCAAGGTTTCATGCTGATCGATGATCTGGTGTCACTGTTTCCTCCACAGATGAAGGTCCAAAGTCTCTGGGAGCTGATGTGAATTCAGCAGCACCTGCCACAGTGACACGATTCATTTGGGCTTTTTGGACCAGCTGCCACGGCCTGATCGGCCTGATCATTGTTGTCTTCTCCTGTCAACTAGTTTGCTGTGTGTTTTTGTTGAGAGGTATGCCACTTTCTGGAGATGCCAAATCACTTTAGGCCTGGAGTGTCACAAGTTGATCAAACTGCTTCCAGACTTTTAAGATGGTTTATTTCTGACATACGGATTGAATGAAAGAGGGACAACTGTGATGTAGTTAGAGACAACCGCAGTAATGACACTTACCTGTGGTCACAGGTTGATCTGACTGTTGCAGTGCAAGAGAAACAGCTGACGAAGGTGAAGACGTCCAAAATCATGTCTCGAGTCCCGTAGAAAACTTCATAATGTTCAAAGTCCGACTGAATAACTTCATCTGGGACACGTTCAGACCCAAAGACAAAATAGTAACGTATAGATTCAACATTTTATTAATCTAGCCACAGGGGTTGCAAGCCAGTAACTTTTGTGCCGGTCCCAAGCCCGGATAAATAGAGAGGGTTGCGTCAGGATTGGCATCCGGCGTAAAATTTTACCAAGTACAACCATGCGAGTCATCCATACCCCTTTCATACCGGATCGGTCGAGGCCCGGGTTAACAACGACCGCCACTGGTGCTGTTAACCTACAGGGTGCCGGTGGACATTGGACTACTGTTGGTCGAAGAAGGAGAGGAGGCAGAAGGGTTCGTGGTCAGAGAGAGAAGGGGAAAGGCAGGAGCTTAGATTTGAGAGTAGGGACTCTTAACGTTGGCACAATGACAGGGAAAGGTAGAGAGCTGGCAGACATGATGGAGAGAAGGAAGGAAGATGTACTGTGTGTGCAGGAGACGAGGTGGAAGGGCAGCAAAGCACGTAGTATTGGAGGAGGATACAAACTGTTCTACCATGGTGTGGATAGGAAGAGAAACGGAGTAGGAGTGATCCTGAAGGGGGAGTTTGGGAACAATGTTCTAGAGGTGAAAAGAGTCTCAGACAGGGTGATGAGCCTAAAGCTAGAAATCGAAGGGGTGATGGTGAACGTAGTCAGTGGGTATGCTCCACAAGTTGGCTGTGAGTTAGAAGAGAAGGAGAGATTCTGGAGTGAGTTTGATGAGGTTGTAGAGAGTATCCCCAGAGGAGAGAGAGTAGTTGTTGGAGCAGACTTCAATGGGCATGTTGGTGAGGGGAACAGAGGTGATGAGGAGGTGATGGGCAGGTTTGGTGTTAAGGAAAGGAATCCAGAAAGACAGATGGTGGTGGACTTTGCTAAGAGGATGGAAATGGCTGTAGTCAACACTTACTTCCAGAAGAGAGAGGAACACAGAGTGACATACAAGAGTGGAGGTAGGAGCACACAGGTGGACTACATCCTATGTAGACGAGGTCATTTGAGAGAGGTTAGTGACTGTAAAGTGGTGGTAGGAGAGAGTGTAGCCAGACAGCAACGCATGGTGGTGTGTAAGATGACTCTGGTGGTCAGGAAGAAGAAGAGAGGAAAGTCAGAAAAGAAGACCAAGTGGTGGAAGCTAAAGAATGAAGAAACTTGTGAGGAATTCAGGCAGAAGTTGAGACAGGCTTTGTGTGGTCAGGAACAGCTTCCAGATGACTGGGAAACTACAGCAGAGGTAATCAGGGAAACTGGTAGGAAGGTGCTTGGTGTGTCATCTGGTAAGAGGAAAGATGATAAAGACACTTGGTGTTGGAATGAGGAAGTACAGGACTGCATCCAGAGGATGGCTAAATGGAAGTGGGATGTAGAAAGGACTGAGGAAAGTAGACAGGAGTACAAGGAAGTGCAGCGCAGAGTGAAGAGGGAGGTGGCAAAGGCCAAACAGAAAGCTTACGATGAGCTGTATGACAGGTTAGACGTGAAGGAAGGAGAGAAGGACTTGTACAGGATAGTCAGACAGAGAGATAGAGATGGGAAAGATGTGCAACAGATAAGGGTGATTAAAGACAGAGATGGAAAGGTGCTAACAAGCCAGGAGAGTGTGCAGAGAAGATGGAAGGAGAATTTTGAGGAGCTGATGAATGAGGAAAATGACAGGGAAAGAAGGGAGGAAGATGTGGATGTTGTGGAGCAGGAAATAGCAGAGATTAGAAAGGATGAGGTGAGGAAGGCTCTGAAAAGGATGAAGAGCGGAAAGGCTGTTGGTCCGGATGACGTACCTGTGGAGGTGTGGAAGTGTCTAGGAGAGACAGCAGTGAAGTTTCTGACAGGTCTGTTTAACAGGATTTTAGAGAGTGAGAAGATGCCTGAGGAATGGAGGAGAAGCGTTCTGGTGCCGATCTTTAAGAACAAGGGTGACACGCAGAACTGCAGCAACTACAGAGGGATAAAGCTGATGAGCCACACAATGAAGCTGTGGGAAAGAGTAGTGGAGGCCAGGCTTAGGAAGGAGGTGGAGATTTGTGAGCAGCAGTATGGTTTCATGCCCCGTAAGAGCACCACTGATGCCATTTTCGCTTTGAGGTTGTTGACGGAAAAGTACAGAGATGGTCAGAAGGAGCTGCAATGTGTCTTTGTGGATTTAGAGAAAGCGTATGACAGGGTGTCGAGGGAGGAGCTGTGGTACTGTATGAGGATGTCGGGAGTGGCAGAGAAGTACGTCAGAGTAGTTCAGGACATGTATGAGAGAAGCATGACGGTGGTGAGATGTGCCGTAGGTCAGACAGAGGAGTTCAAGGTGAAGGTGGGACTACACCAAGGATCGGCTTTGAGTCCCTTCTTGTTTGCTATGCTGACAGGTTGACAGATGAGGTCAGACAGAAATCTCCCTGGACAGTGATGTTTGCAGATGACATTGTGATTTGCAGTGAGAGTAGAGAGCAGGTGGAGGAACAGCTGGAGAGGTGGAGGTTTGCTCTGGAAAGAAGAGGCATGAAAGTCAGTCGTAGTAAGACAGAATACATGTGTGTAAACGAGAGGGATCCAGGTAGAAGCGTGAGGTTACAGGGGGCTGAGGTGAAGAAGGTGCAGGAGTTTAAGTACTTGGGGTCAACAGTCCAGTCTGATGGGGAGTGTGGAAAAGAGGTGAAGAGGCGAGTGCAGGCAGGTTGGAATGGGTGGAGGAAAGTGTCAGGAGTGTTGTGTGACAGAAGAGTGTCAGCAAGACTCAAAGGAAAGGTGTACAGGACAGTGGTGAGACCAGCTCTGCTCTATGGGTTAGAGACAGTAGCAGTGAGAAAGAGACAAGAGGCAGAGATGGAAGCAGCAGAGATGAAGATGTTGAGGTTCTCCTTAGGAGTGACGAGGTTGGACAGAATAAGGAACGAGTTCATCAGAGGGACAGCACACGTTGTCTGTGTTAGCAACAAAGTCAGAGAGGCCAGACTGAGATGGTTTGGACATGTGCAGAGGAGGGATAGTGATTATATTGGTAGAAGGATGTTGGAGATGGAGCTGCCAGGCAAGAGGGCGAGAGGACGACCAAGGAGGAGATATATGGATGTTCTAACAGAGGACATGAAGTTAGCTGGTGTCAGAGAGGAAGATGCCCAGGATAGAGTGAAGTGGAAACAGATGATTCGCTGTGGCGACCCCTAATGGGAAAAGCCGAAAGAGTAGTAGTAGTTTACTTATTTTTCCGTTGGATCTTCACTTCTTACTTTTTATTTTGTGATTTATTTTCCGCATAGATTTTCTAGTTTGTTTCTTGTCGTCCCTTTTGTAGAAGGTTTGAGTTTTTGTTAATTAAATAAATTATTTTACACACCCAGCTGTCGTCACCACCCTGGGTCCTTATGTCATATATTACCACAAATTTGACACAGCCGTGTGCGTTATTATTAGGCTGTCACACTGATTTCAGATCAGCACAAATGAAGCATAATCTAAACGATCAACTCTCAGCACAAAGCCACTGCACTTAACTGTGTGTCACAGCCAGATTAACGTGATTGTGTGAATCCATATTTTAAAAATCTGATGTGGATTGTATTTGTCTGCACAATTTGTGTGTGTGTATTTGCACTGGACAATGTGGGAGCTCGCAGAACAGATCCTCCAGAAGAGGAAAGTGGACTTCCTGTGCACCAGGTCAGGACTGGAAATGGCAGCGTCCTCGGCCACTAACTCCGGTATATTGGAGCAAATCAGTGCAAATATATGAGTTAGAGTTTTCCATTTTTAACAGACGACCTGTCCCAGCTGTGTCGAGCGTGTGAGGAGAAGAGCTCAGGAGCTGAAACTGATGAGTGGACTCAAACCAGCTGGTCACGGTGTGTCGGTTCACAGATTTCCTTCCCCTTGTTTTAGTGTGAACAAGTGAACCAGACGTCCTTTATAACCTCGATGCTCTAAATGACCTGAGTCGATGCTGATCAGTCCGTCTGTTGGGATTCGAGCGTCATCGTCCTGTTTCTGGGTCCCAGTCTGATGAACTGAATACTGCCGCTCTGTGCTGTCTGTGAAGGTTGGCTCTCTCTCCCTTACAGGTCGTCTTCTCATTTCACTTCATGAAGATGTTAACTTCTCGTCGGTCTTCTGCAGAGGTTTCTTCAGCTCAGCGTAGGAAAACGTTACGGAGCTCAGTGAGGAGACGACAGGAAGCAAACGTCTGTTGGCGCTTTCATTTTTCATTTTTGTTTGTGGCTGCAGCTGCTGTTTCGACATGTCCGTGTTTTCTGCTTTAGGGAAACTTGTTTTACTGCTAATTCCTAATGTGTAGAAGTTCTGTTCCACACAGAGTCCCAAGGTGCAGAAACTTTGGCCCTAGTAAGATTTCACGTTCGAGAGAGAAATATGGACTGGACGTGCACGTTCAAAATATGTATTAAAAATGCAGCGTTTCCTTAATTTTTAAATAACTGTAGACAAAAACCTTTATTTTATTTGAGTTTTGGGTTCAGTACCTTTACAGATTCTGCTGCTACACAAAGTGAAAAACTCATTGTGGCATCCATAACCCTTATTTATATATCATCATATTACTGGTGGCAGATGTCGCTATGGCAACAGCAACACGGATGGATACATACGGACCGTTTCCTCGTAATCACCAACAGGCTGATCGTAGTTTGTCGTGTGACATTGAGAACACAGAACAAATCCTTCAGAATCCGCCTCAGTAACTTCAGAGACTTTGTTTTCTTCAGGACTGAAGACTGACAGTCAGTGTGTGTCTTCATCAGGAGCTGCAGCCTTGTTACCGACGTTCGACACTAGAAAACCAGAGCCCTGGTAGGAGATCCTGATACAGATACTGGACTGGACTTCAGTCTGGACTGTGATACTCCATTTGTTTATGAAGGGTCATAATTCATGTTCATGTTCATGTGTAATAACTTCCAGTTCAGTGATGTTCTATGTTTAATAGAAAGTCAAACATGTAGAGACACAGTAAAGTCCTTATGTTTGACCCTCAGATGAAGAACTTCTTCATCGATCTCTGTGGGATAATGGGAGAAGAACCAAAGTTTGTCCTGATCAACTTTTGATCCACGTTTCAGCATCGAGCAGGTGAAAACTGTTGAATGTGACCTCACACTGTTCACTAGCAGCTTCTTATTTAGATGGTAGATAGTGGATCTGATGACGTGTGTCTCTGTCTGAAATGATCCTCAGATTCCTCCGTTGGATCTTCTCAGACAGCTCTGTCTCATCCACTTTCTAGTGTAAGTGCTGGCTTCACACTTCCTGTCTCTGTCTCACATTACACTCGCCTGTTCTGGGTTCGACACCTCACTCCATGTTAGCTGCCTGTGCTCTGTGCTCCTCATACACATCGAATCCAGGAAATGCTCTTTACTGAGTCTGATCAAACACTGAGGACTCTGAGGGTCGATGCACTAGTGTAAAGGTCGTTGATAATCGCCGAGGACCCGACAAAGGTCGTATGAATTTAAAACTGATCTTAGGAATCGTTAGTCTGTGGGATTTTGCTTCAGCCACAAGAGGCAAATCTGAGCATCTTGGTGAATTGAGGGATCAGTGAATGTAGGGAGTCAGAGTCCCTCTGTCATGTGACCGTAACTTAACCCCCATTAGCAGCTCTGGGATCAGCTCAGTTCATGAATGGATCCTCAGACTGATCGGAAGCAGAGAAGAAGGAGAAATGGTGGAAAGGAGGATTGGAGCTGATGTGTGTTTCCTGTCCACAGGAAGCTAGAAAGTAGAAAGACCAGAGAAGTTGCACAGACCAGAGTCTGCTGGACCTGGACCCGAACCCAGCTGTGTGTCCATGAAGAGTGACAGCATGTGATCGTGTCGAGGTTAAACGGCAGAGGGACACAGGGAACCAGCCGACGTGTCCCCAGTCCGTCCCTGGGACACAGTCTTCATCCAGACATTTGGATTAAGGACAAACCACTGAGTCCATGTGGGACTTTGCTGTTGTAGATATGGATGAATTCATTCATCCTAATATCAGAGTCGAATCTCGAACATTTGTTATGCTCTGATTTCTAATAAAAACAATCATTTCCTGTCTGAAGGTAAATTTAAATCATATTAAACATTACTCTTAATGTTTGTTCCTTTAAAATCGCTCGTATTTTTGATCATTTTTATCCCTTTAAAGAATCAGCTGCTGTTGTCTGGTCCTGTCATCTACACTCACTACTACAACTAAAAACACTTTGTGTCATAAATACTTTGTCATATTTACACATTTGACACATGGAAACTGAAGATTAAAGTCAAACTGTGGACGTTATAATTGTTGTTGTTTGAATACAGTTTATTCCATTCTAATAACTACTTGTGTAAATGTATAAAGTGTATTAGTGATGATGGATTAGTTGTAGTTCCCGCTGATGTCCAGCAGAGGGAGACACTGGACCAGACAACAGCAGCGGATTCATTCAACTCAGTGAACTGAGACATTGTCTTTAATATGAATTTCATTAATATCCATCACTTTGTCACATTTAGTGTTTGATTTATTATTTCATTCATACATATGATACATAATATCATTAAAGTCAACAGGAAGGTGACACACGTGTGAAGGAGGATTGGACCAGAGCTTCCAGCTGATGTGCAGTAATGGTCTGACTGGTCCCTGTTACTGGGAGCTGGAGTGGAGGAAATGCGTTGACGCTTCAGCAGGACAGGAGACAGGAAGGACTGTGAGTTTGGGCTGGACAATCAGTCCTGGACGCATCAGAACACAAAGACCTTCATCCCTCCTCGTCCTCCTGACCTTCCTAGATCTCACTTTGATAACTGCTGTTGGGACGTCTGCTCACATCCTCCAGCCATTGTGGAGGGACCACACAATCTTCTACGTTATGTTCATAGTCGTGAACCTGAGGTGCCTGATGTCTGTCCAGAACAAGCACAAGGAGCAACAGCTTCAGGGATGATGGCTCAGCATCGTGGAGTGTCTAGGAGGACTGTTCAGAGACGTCTGGCTGAAAACAACTTGTCCGTAACGGACACCTAGTCTAAAATGACGGATGTTGGCAGTAAAGAACACGAAGCCACATGCTGGGTGCAGGGTAATGAAAGGAGCCCTCTTGGCTCGAGGTCACAAAGTGCAGTGTTCCAGAGTCCGAGCATCAATGCATCGAGTGGACGTGGAGGCTGTTGTCCTGCCAATGACCCAAACGGGTCGTATAGTACGTCGAAGTTACTCAGTTACTGGCCCCCAGGAACTTATGCACATTGATACAAACCACAAACTAATAATGTGAGTTTATCATAAGCCTTGTATTCATCATGCAACAATAGTGAAACACCCTCTAATACAATTCAGTACAACATCTGCACAAGATGTTCACATGCTCCATAGTTTTTCTTTTTGTATCTGTCAAAAGATCAAAAGACGGCGTGGAAAAGCTCACAACACACAGCTGTAAGAAATACTAGGACACACTGCAGAGTGTTTCAGTACATGTGGTTTATTGGGGACGTGTGAACGTGTGTTGTGTAGCTGTGGTCATAGTGTTTGGTTTTGTCTGAAAAAAGGGACAGACATACAACATGGTGGACAGAGAGACGGGGGACAGCAGGTTATAGGTAGATATGTTTCCAGCAATAACTGTAATGTCTGTTATCCTGATGCTGGGACAATAGTTGTGCTCAGTAGTTGGTGTTGGGTTTGAATCCTCAGCTCCAGTTTTTGTTGAGACTGTTGGTGAACTGTCTCTTCACGTCTGTCCATTTAGTGTCTGTCGTCTTGTGGTTGAATTCGACGGCTTCTAAACTCAAATTAGTTAAATACAAACTGTAATTTCACCATTTTAAATATCGACCATTTAATTTCAAATGAAATTAAGTTGGTGCCGTTTGGATTGAGGAACAACATTGTCATATTCGGAGGCATCGATGGTATTGTAATAGTTTACAGAACACTTTCATCCCACTGAAGAACTGACAAAACTGTGACATCTCTGTCCTGTAGATCATGGACCTTGGATGTGCGGACAGTAACAAAGCCAGCACAGCGCTCTCCTTCCTCCGACATACGTGACAAATTGTACAAAGTCCTGAATGTACTGAGATCTTCTGTTAAATATTGACAGCGTGGAAAATGAACTCCATAAAACCAGTTTTCTGTTGGACAGAGTGGAGCGACTGTGGCGTGATGTTCTCTGTGACAACCACCTTCATGAGGTGTTACACGAGCTGGAAGACGATGGACTTCACGTGCACCTGCTCTGCCGTCATTGGGTTTTCCTCCCAGACTTCAGGAGGCCGTCGAACATTCACAGGAGCGTGAGATAATCAGCGTCTTCACACTGAAAGACGTCTGACTCCAAACCAGCTGTGGACTAGAACAACCTGATGTTTAATGAAGCAAATGAGATTTAAAAAATGCTGGTTAAAATATACACTGTCATTAAAACAATCCAACATTCCAGCTGTGTTGCAGTGAAATGCCCAAAACTCTTGTCCTCCATTTGCGGCCTGAACTTTTTCACTGGATTTTGTGGCAACGCCTTCCTCCCGACCATTGATGGCGCACCGTCGGTAGCCAGGCTCACGGCACGGGACCAGTCCGCTCCAACGAGAGCGCTGAAAATGTGGGGCACCAATCCAAGCAGCTCCTCGGGGATGGTCAACGTTTCATCAACACCTCTAATGAATATTGCCAGTTGAGCAATATCGGTGACATCAGTGCTCTCATCTATTGCAACTGAAAATGCGATAAATGACTTGATTTTCTCTGTCATTTGGCTGCTCAGGTCACTTGAGAGTTCTGTCCCCCGATCTGCGATAGTGTCCCTCGTTAGACTAATATTGGCAAAGGCAGGTCGCTCTTCAGGGCCCACGACTTCTGCAGCCTTCAGCAGGCACGTTTTTACAAATTCCCATCAGAAAATGGCTTGGATGCCTGCACCAGCTGTAGTGGAGCTGGCTCTTACATCTGCTGTTTCTTCAGACCAGCGACCAGTTGGTTTCTCTCGTCTTTCCTCATTTGTCCTTTCAACTGGTCATACTTGTCTTTATGATGAGTCTCATAGTGGCGCCGACTATGAAACTCTTTGAACACTGCAACTTGCTGAGAACAAACCAAGCCCACTGGTTTTGCGTTCACTTCTGTGAAGAAATAATTCTCAGTCCATTTTTCCGTGTCCACTTTTCTTTATTTTGACAAAGCCATTTTAGGAAGGATGTGTTGACCGAAAACTTGTTTAGTAGTGGTGGATGGTGAAGCAAGATTCATTTTTACTTCGACGCATCACGTTGCGAATGTCTATTTCCTGTGACTAACTCGTGTCAGTGCTGGAGGGTCGCGCAAGATGGCGACTTTGGTGGGACATAACGTGGTGAGCTCTGTAACAACAAACCAAGTACCTTTAGTTATTCTTGCCAAAAGTCGATGGTTAACGGCCTGTGTGTGCTCTATATAAATGCGCTAACACCTACAAGCTAAGTTTGCTGAAATTAGTAATTCTGAAATGACTAAAAGAGACGCCAAGAAAAGTATGAAAGGAAGTTTGACGGTGGAGCTGGAACCAGAGGAGGATTTTTACGGTTTGTGTTCACCTTTACCAGCAACTCCCTGTAAAAGTCCCAACTCCAAGAAAATGTGCAAAACAGAAACGAGAGTGAAACGGTCTCTAATGCAGAAATCATCAAAACTATTTATGAAGTGAAGGAACAGTTCAACGCTTTTGAACAAAGAATAAGCAAAAACTCGGCAGACATGAACCTGCTGAAAGAAGAGATGGAAGGATAATATGCAAAGAGTGAAAAAATGCAGAGAGGAACTGCAAGAGAGGATCAGTGATAATGAGCGATACAACAGAAAATGGAATCTGCGTCTCATGAATCTACCAGAAAGAGAAAATGAAAATGTGAGAAAATGAGCTGATGGCTCAAGTTGCACCTGAAGACCAGAGTGATCTTGGTTTTCTGATTGACACCGTGCACAGAGTTGGTCGCCCCAGAGATGATAAAAAACCACGTCCGGTCATTATACAGTTCAACCTTCTGTCCTTCAGGAACAAGATCTGGAAAGTCTCACACACTGATGACATCATGATGAAGAGGAGCCTCCGTTTGACGGAGGACCTGACGCGTTCCGAGAAAGATTGTAGGAATAAACTGTGGCCTTTGGTTGAAAAAGCTCGTAAGGAAGGGAAGAAAACTAGGTGGCAAGGTCCCGTCGTCTTCATTGAAGGTGTGAGATTCGCGGCCTGAAAGTCTCCCTTCAACAAACGACTTTGTTGGTCAAAACAGGACAGAAACCAAAAACTCAAGAGGCGAGTGAACTAGTGAAAGGCCAAAACCATCTAAACTAATGCTATGACAGTTATGACCTAAGATCAATAGACATGTTCAAGGTCCTGGTTTTGTTCAGAGTATTTGTAACTTTCTGAAAGACGTAAGACTCTTTGCTTGTTGCTCAGTTCTCTTTGTCAGATATTCGTTTGCATTGTAGATTTTTTATAGCATATGGCAACTCACAGTTTCTGCAATCTCAAACTAACCTCTCTTAATGTTAGGGGCGTTCGGGATATTATCAAAAGGAAATCAATTTTCCTATTCTGTAGACGTTCTAATGCTAATTTGATTCTTTTACAAGAAACTCATTCGTTTGCTGAAGATGGTCAATTTTGGAGAAATCAATGGGGAGATCAGATTTATTTAAGTCATGCTGCTAATAACTCAGCAGGTGTCGCTATTTTGCTAAATAAACTGAAAGAAGATGTAGTAGAATCCATTTGAAGTAAAGATGCAGATGGATTATTTTGGTATTAAGAACAAACAGTGCTGTGTTAGTGGTATGTAATGTTTATGGACACAATAATAATAATTTAGCAAAGAATTTGATTGTTAGTCTCGCTATGGAACTGAAAAGGATAAAAGACAAATATAAAGATTCCTACTTAATAATTGGCGGTGACGTTAATGATGTAAGCAGTGATCACATAGACAGAATACCAGCAAGGAATTCATATAAATCAGGTTTTAAGGTAATTTTATTCTTGTGTGAACAACTAAATGTTAGTGATGTTTGTCGGTTTATGCATCTCTACCAGAGGGAATTTACATGGAGCAACACAAATGGTTCACTACAACCCAGAATTGACCGATGGCTGATATCGTCATCAGCAATAACATTTGTCTCTGAAACCTCACATATCTATGCCCCTCTCACCGATCATAGAATGATGAGTATTACTTTTGTCAACCCGTCTGGGCAAAAAAAAATGCACGTGGATACTGGAAATTTAATTGTACTTTACTACAAGATGAATGTTTTTGCAAATTAATAGAAGAAACAGCTGATAAAATATTCAAAGATAAAGAAATGAATAGTATACAAAAACGGGAGTATTTTAAATTTAAAGTTAGGGAATTAGCCATCAAATACAGTAAGGAGAAAAAAAACTAGATAAAATAAAAGAAGTTGAAATGTTTCAAGAATTAAATTCATTACTAAACAAAGAATCGCTCACAAATGATGAAGCATTAAAACTGACAAAACTCAAAATTGATATAGACCAATTATATATTAATTTGACTGAAGGGGCCTTCATTCACTCAAGAGCAAAATGGTTGGAAGAGGGCGAGAAGAACACAAGCTATTTTATTGCACTAGAAAAAAGAAACTGTAGGAGAAATAATATTACATCTTTAAAAATAAATGACTCCGTTACTAGTTGAGTATGTTACTAATTTCTTTTCCAATTTATATAAGTCACTTTTCAACCAAACAGAGTGCGACAAATTTATCAACTCTATTAAAACATTCATCCCACAAATTTCAGACAAGTTCAAATTGGATTGTGAAAAAGCTAAATCAAAACCTGAAATACTTGATGTTATCCACAAGATGAAAAAGTCAAATCTCCAGGAATAGACGGTCTCCCGGTGGAATTTTACTCCCATTTTTGGAACATACCTGAGAATCCACTGTTCAACATGTTTCAGGAATGTATTGAAACCGGAGAAATGACCACAACCATGAAACCAGGTCTAATAACACTACTCCCCAAACCTGATAAAGATCATCTTTTAATCGAGACCAATAACATTGTTAAACGTAGATTACAAAATCCTTTCTCAAATTTTCGCCAGGCGTCTAAGAAAAGGCTTAAACGAAATAATCAATGAAACCCAAACAGGTTTCATGGTCAACCGGCACATAACTTGTAATATTAGATTGATTCTTGATATGATGGATTATTCTGATTATATTGATTCAGGTGCCTTAATTTTGTTTTTCGATTTTTATAAAGCCTTTGACACAGCAGAGCATGATTTTTTATTTAAATCACTTCAAGCATTTGGTTTTGGAAATTCATTGATCTCCAATATTAGATTACTTTACAAAAATATTACTAGTTGTGTTTTAATGTTCCCCAATACCACAAAACAATTTCCAGTCCATAGATCAGTCCGCCAAGGTTGTCCCAGCTCTCCATTTCTCTTTTTACTTGTTGTCCAATTACTGTCTGTCTATACTTTATGCTGTCATCATTTTCAAGGTGTAACAATATTCGGGAGAGAAATTAGAATAACTCAACTAGCAGATGACACAGTTTTATTCCTAAAAAATAAACATCCAATTAATCAAGCATTAAACCTGGTAAACTCATTTTCCTTGACATCTGGATTGAATTTGAATTTAGCAAAATGTGAAATTACAGATGAAGTTTCACTTTGCAATATTCCAGTTAAAAAAACTGTGAAATATCTCGGAATCTACATCTCTAGAAATCTTAAAGACCGACAAGAAAAGAACTTCAATCCAAAGATACAGAAAACAAAAAACATCTTAAATATGTGGCTGCACAGAGACTTATGGATGACAGGGAGAGTCCTTTAGAGTGAGGCAGATGGTATTTCTAGATTTGTATCTCTCTCTCTGTACATCAGAACAGCTGTAAAGAAATTAATAAGACATGAATCCATTTTGTTTGGAAGAACAAAAGACGTCACCTTCAAAAAGAGATCTTGGCAGGCTCGAGGGCAGAAGGTGGCGTGGAGCTGTTGGACTTTGTGGATTTGAATTATGGCTTTAAGATCAAATGGATAAAGGAGAGTCGAAAGGCTCCAGATTCTCTTTGGTATTTCATCCCAATGAAGGTATTTGAAAAAATGGGAGGTCGGCAATTTTTGATATTGTGTGACTACGACGCAACTAAATTGCCACGAAAACTTGCAAAATTTCATCAGCAGACTCTAACTGCAGCAAAATGATGCTTTGTCCATAATTTTTTGCCCCATAAAACAATTATCTGGAATAATGAGTCCATAACCAGAAAGAATAAATCACTGTATCTACAGAAATGGATGGACAAGAATATAATTTACCTTTCAGACATACAGAGTGAAACAGGTCAACTTCTGAGTTATGAGCAATTTCTAAAATCTCACTTGTTTCCAGGAACTTTCAAAGAATTTCAAGCGGTTACTAATGCTGTCACTAGTGGAATTTTAAAGCTATCAACATGTTATTATGAAAATCAAATACCAAAAAAACTCCAATTCACATTTTGTCTTCAGGGCATCGATATTAAAAGTAAGAAATGCACCAATAAAACATCTGAAAATATTTGTATAGTAAAAGGAAAATTCTCACTTTACACATATTCACTGGGAAAAAAGCTGGACCCTACCCCACAAATATGTTATTAATAATAAAATGAGAGAAGTGCATTTTAAGATCCTACATAATATTTACCCTACTAATTCTTATATATCACATTTTGTAAACATCAGTACAGCCTGTGAATTCTGTAAAAGTGAAGAAGATATTAAACACGTCTTTTTTGAATGTGGTCACACCAAATCATTCTGGAGAAAGATGAAATTGCACTTTGAAAATAAAACTACTCACACGATTAAACTGGAACTTAAAGCTTTTATCTCACATCACATGAACAACAATCAGGAAATACAACATATGGTCAGTTTATTCATTTTTATTGGTAAATTTCACATTCACAAATCCAGGTTCTCTAAAACCATCATTCCAATCATTTAACATCGAAGTAGATAATTATATTAAATCTGTTAGATTATTACAAAATAAAAAATCCCAGCACACAATTGGCCTCTATGAAGAAATATTTAACTAAATATATATTTTTTAGTTTTGCTTATATGCTTATACATTTGAGATTTTATTTATTTTATTTATGATGCTCTATATAAGGAAATTACTTTGTAAATGGTTTTATTCTCATAATTCTTCATTTATGTATTTTTTTTGTATTATCTGTTTCATTTCATTGTAATTTTGTAATTTATCTATCCTTGGTTATCTATGCTGTGACTATATGTTACATTGATATACATAAAACTATGTATGTTACACAGCTGTTAATAAAAAAACTCGTGTCAGTGCTGAGCTCTTTTACACGTTTACTGCCCTGTAGCGGCCGGACGGAGCAGTTGGTTTGTATTGATTTTCCAAAATCATAACTTTGATAGAAATGAGCTAGAGACTCGCTTCTTTTGTTGACATACTCAGAAATTTATATTTGTGTATTAATAATGGGAAGCTGGATCCCTGGATTCTATTTTCATAACTTGAGAGATGTTATTTATCAAACGGCCTTTGGTAACACGTCTTTACGAGGGCCACAGCCGATAAAACGCAGGATTATTTTGGTGTCGATGCTCCTGTCGTTCCTCTGATGTCGATTTTCAAAGTACAGCCATAAATTAAGACGCCCTGCTTTATATCATATCATATCCATAAATAGCTCCAACACTATGTGGCTATGAAATACAATACAGCGTTTGATAGACTTGCTGGATTTTGCTGTTTTTCTGCCTCGTGAACCTGCTCCAGGTCCATTAACCCACTACAACAGACTACAAGGATCGAACTCATTCAAAAGGATCAAATACTTTGTCCAAATCTCTGCTGTTCTGTGAATCGTCAAGCTGATCGAACCCATTGTTTCCATCATCTGCTGATTTTGCTCATGATTGGTGAATTCTGGTCCGTGTTTCATAGAACCGAAGGTGATGTAACGTGGCACAAACTCCTTAAAAGCTGTAAATCGTGTGTGAACTAACAATCCGTGCAGCTCTTGTCCTCTGCAGTGTGACGGTGGCTGGGATCATTTCAACTCAATGTAAGTGGCCATTTCCCACAATACGTCGTGAGGCCTGATCTGCTGCGGCCGGCCCACACTCGTCATTTACACGTCAACACGTCAGCTGCGTTGCTCCAACGGGTTTGAACCAAACCGAGCTGCCTCTGCTGGAAATGAACCAGCACGAGGCTCCTACACTTGCAGTTTGCACAACAGAAACGTATTTATATGTTTATGGAGAGAATGTGTTTATTCAGCACATTTCTGCAGACGCATTTTATGTTTTACTGTACTATAATGTTCTCTTCTTCTTTTTGTTGTATCACATTAAATTCATCATTATTTATCCTTTATTTCCTTTTACTATTTGGAACAATAAAGAATTTCCAAACTTTAGTTAATGACCTGATGTGCAAATGCAGTGGAACATTTTGTCAAACACGTATGAAGTAATAGAAATATGAATCATTCCAACACGGAGACGTTTGTTTTCTACCACCAACCAGGTTTGGATGTTCCCAAATCACAGACGTCCTGCAAAGGAGCGTGATGAAGCTCCGTTATTTCCACCGATAAAAACCTCGTCGTTGAACTTAGTGTCCAGCTGGACACAGACACAGTCTGATGCAGGACATTTAGTCTTTCTTCAAACTGCTGTTTGTGTGAACATGAATCAGTAACTTGGGATAATTGTAAGTACATTCTGACTGTACATTCACTTGAAGCTGGACTGTCGATGCTCGTCCACATCAGTTTGTGTCTGTATCGAACAAGTTCAATTCCTTTTAAGACATTTCCTCGTCATTTTTCCTCCACACACATGAATCTCTTTGTTCTGATTAAGGATGAAAACACATTTGGATTGAATGAGACAAAACACTGTGAACACAAGAGGAAAAATTCATGTTCATAGTCTCTGTCCTGCTCATTGTGAGAACACGGCGGCTACACTACAGATCCCATGATGCTTTGGGGAACGTAAACAGGAAGTCGTCATGGAGAATGAGGAAGTTCAAGAGCAGAAGGTGAGTCCCGGTTTTGGACATGATACATTCATATCTGGTCCCGGTTCCACCGTGTAAAACATGCCGAATAATCCGTGACGGGCTTGTGTTTTAAACGGGGCCAAAAATGACCGGACACCTGTCAGTGTTTTACTGTGACACCGAAGAAACGGGAAGAACCGGCGGATTCTCAGGCACGTTCGGCCGGACAAGTGGCGTCTGCGTGTCTCTGACGTCACACACTGAAACATGATCTTCAAGATAAAACCATAAAAGCAGCTGAAACTTTCCCTTCGTTCGACTTTTAAAGGCTTTTCAAGTCTGAGCAACATTCAACACGTGGCTTGAAATAATGTGAGTGAATATGATGGAAAAGTTGGTGAGAACATGGGAAATATCACTCTGGCTTTCATAGACTGAATGTAGTTTTGGAGGAATAAGGACGCAGCTGTTGGTTTCCTCACCGTTTGTTCCCTTTCTTTCAGGTGGAGACGATGAAGGACACAGGACGTACGTGCAGCTTCCTGTGGTGAGGTCACACTTTCAAACGGACTCGAGTCCTTCTTGAAGCCCCGTGTGCTTCGGGTTCGGCCGTTAGTGGAAACCAAACGCGTCTGACGGTAAATCCACTGTAATTCTCTACAGAGCCGTTATTCTCCGTCCTTTCAGCTCACGACTGCGGCTCAGAGGCGTCTGAATACGGGACAAAGTGGAGAATTAGTGTCGTTCAGACCGACACGTCCCACATCGTCCGTCCTTATGTGACCAACACCCCCAGTGTCACAACTCTGAGCACAGACCCAGTTGGAAACACCAGCAGGGACGTGATGGACACGTCCCACTGGGAACCAGAGCTTTCCATGAAGGAGGAATGGGAGCACTGGTTGGTGATGGAAGGAGGAGGAAAGGCAGCAGCGTGTTGGTGCTTTCAGGTCCGAGCTGACGCCAGGTGCTGGTTCTGCTCTGTCCTGCGTCTCTCTGGTCTTTGGTGGGACTTGTGCTTTTTGTCTTTGTTGCCGCTGTGAGAGACGACTGGATATTTGAACCTCCGCAGCCTGTCGTGATGGTTTTCTGTCTGAAATTAGAAGCTGTCGGTGTTCAGGATGCACTTTTCATATCAGCTGCACATCTGTGGACATATCTGAGATTTCGGCAGCACTAAGCCCTGGGTATTAATAAGTCTAGTTGTGTTTCACAGTTTCAGAGTGAAGCTGAGTTAATGTGTCAGTCAGAGTTTCAGGGTGAAACTGTCGAATTAGCAGAGAAACTGACAAAATGAAGATTTGACAGTTTTAGCAGGAAAGGCGAGAAGCGTGAGACGACCCAGCTGCAGATCTGTGTGGGATTGACAAAGCTGCACAAAACCATGAAATCCCTCTGAGATTTTATGCCATAATAATCCCACAGGAACAGTAGGAGTTTGGTGAGTAGCAGCAGCAGCTGGAAGAAGAGGAGCAGAACTCCAGTTATCAGCAGTTGTGCTAGTGGGAATAGATGTACTGGTCCAGGGATCGGTGCTGCTCATGTCTGTGCTCTGAGCTCCAGCTGTGGACCAGGTTAGAGGAACAGCTGGAGGAAACCTGTCAGTCATTAGTTTGGAGGAACAGTGTGGAGCTCTGTCAGGACGCTACTGCAGTTCTACAGGACCAACGTCACAGTGACAGTACTAGGACCTGCTCGGTCACACGACGTGAAACCAGGGAAGCTTCAGCCAGAGATACATGAACGTTATCAAAAAATGATATTTTAGTGCAGCAGCACGAAGGAGCTTCATCTTCTAAACCCTGAGAAGTTTGTGACTTTGTCCAGTGAACTGATAAACGGTCCAGTCTTCTGTAGTGACGCCTTTGGCTCCTTGTTGTGCAGGTGAATATGAATATGAAGTGTGTTTTAGGTCACATATCTCAGCGTGACGTGTCGTGTTACAAACCCAGCAGTATAGAACTTTGAGAAGTGAGTCAGTGAGTTTGTCTTCCCCAAAAAGACCAGGAGAAAAACCCAAACGTCCATTGATGCAGGTTTCACAGCCACGTGCTGTTGTGGTTCAGTGGAACGAGTGTCGCAAAGATCCGAACCGTCGTAAAACTACAGGTGCAGCTGCAGCTCAGATCCGTCCACTGGACAGAGTGGAGCATCTTCCCTCACAAACAATCTTTGAGTAGAGGACACGTCCTGGTTCACCTTCAGAGGATGGATCCTACCAAAGGGACCGGACCCGGGTCGTTTCAGGTGAGGAAACTTTACTGTGTCCCGGGTTAAACCTGGTGTCCTCCTGATTCGCTCATGGGTCGCTCAGACCGTCACCTTTGACCTCTGACCCTCCGGACTCTGGCTGATGTCGTGGTGGTTCAGACTTTATTCCAGACTGTGTGTTTTCCCTCTCGCTCGCTGACCTACGTGCAGCTGTTAATGGTTCAGCTCTGTGAAGACCAAACTCGTGGGCGTCCCCCTCACTCTGCAGACGCCACGGCTCAGCTGGTGGAGTGTGTCCCCAACTCCCCAACTGTGTCCACGAGTTTAACCGAGACGTGAAAATAGATTATTTGTCATCGAGGAGCAAAATAATCCCTAAAAACTGAAATATGTGTTTTTGATTATTAAAACTGCAGCTGAACCCTGATTTCTTATCATGGCAAAAAAACATGTCGTCGTGATAAATAAAATCTGTTTTATGAATTTATAAAACACTTGATATTGTGCGTAAACGTCTAACGCAACCATAAATGATTTAGAATGAAAATGTCTCTGAATTATACTTTAAATTTTCCATTTGCTTTAGTTTATGGTGTAAATGGACGTTAATACTTTCTGACGTCCCTGTATGAAAATATTTCTCTGCTCCTAGATGAAAAACTCCTCCAGATGACATCACCCGGAGGAGTTTTTCATCATTCAGAGTTGAAATTACAAACCCCGTGGTGCGAGCAACAAGCTGACATAATCTGAACTGAAGGTTCCTCCGTGTGATGTCATCTGGAGGCTTTTTCCAGCGACTTCTCATTTGACTCGTGTTTAACGTCCTCATACAGGAAGTAGAAAAGTAAAAGTCCTGATCTGATTTGACCTGGTTACTGCACGTGTCGTCCGCAGTTCGTCTTTACGGAGAAGCGGCTCGGACAGAGTCCAGGAGGAGTCTTCCGTCAGTGAGAGCCGGGGAGAACGAAGCTTTACCTGAAAAGGTCAAAGGATTCCAACCTCAAAGAGAGAGACTGAGCCGAGAGCGCGAACCGCTAATCACACAAGACGACAAACCAGTTACACTCACACTTTTCCTCTGGTGCAGCTGAAACGTGAAGGGTGGGCCCCCGACTTTGGCCCCGCAGCGTTCGTCCGGTCCCGGGGGGCCACGGTCACCGGAGCTCGCAAGTTCCTCATCGTCTGAGTCACTTATGTGGGACGTGTCCGTCTCGCTCGGTCCGTTCAACCCCAAGAACAGAATCATAGAGGGAGTTTCTGCTCATTGACTGAACCCACATAGACTTTAACCATCAGTTTCTATTTAAAGAAAACTCTCCTCCAGTTTCTGCTCAGTTGTTGGCGACTGTTTTCAGCGGCGGGTGAACGTTTGCTGGTTTTTGCCACTAATGGAACTTGTTGTCTTGTGCAGGTACATGGTGACGTCTCAGGAGGACAGACGTCTCAGGAGGACAGACGTCTGGCGTCCAGGAAGAGGCAGTTTGACAACCTGGACGGGGTGATGAGGAGGCTGATTCCACCGTTTCATGGTTGGTGTTTGTCAGACAACAGCTGGGTCCCAGGACCAGGCTCCACATCTCAGTGTGTCCCAATAAGAAAACGTCTTTTTGTCGCAGGCCGCACTGAAAATGCCAAAGAACACAGCAGAGGAAGTCAACAGGTACAAATGCGACACCTGCTGAACGTCCAAAGCGTCGTCTGGTTAAAGCGACGTCAGGAGACAAGCTGCGATGCAGGAGGGTCTGCAGCGAGCCGTGGGAGTCCCCTTGTCTCTGGCTGAGAGGGTCGGCGTCCTCTGGCCGTCTCTCAAAGAAACTGCAAGTCAGACGCCCAGGTGAGACGCACACACTCGTGTCCGCCTGTACCTGTACCTGACCACTACTCACAGGCTCGTAATATCCGAACTCTCAGCACTTCTTCAGCCACCAAACTGAAATCCTTCCTCCTTCGCTGTTCCCTTCTCAGGCAGCAGCTAAAGCCTCGGAGACGGCCGACGTCACCGTCAACCTCAAAGACGTGGCAGACGACGCCTTCAGACGAGCTGTAAGTGTGTCCTCCAGCTTTGGTGGAAAGTCCTCATCACTAACTGCTTTGAACTGGTGTCGGTGCAGAGTCAGAAGAGAAACTGAGTTTGGATTAAACAGAAGAAAGTTTAGCAGGTTTCATTCAATATTAACTAAATTAATAAGAAAATCATCCTTCCCACTAATTAAACCTCATGCTGCAGTAGCATGTGAGTCAGCTCTGGTTTCCTGTTTCATAACCTCCTGCTTCCGTCTCTTCCAGGGGCCGGGGGCGGACACGGCCCTCCCCCGACCCCCACCGCTGCTGTCGCAGTGGGGCCCTTCTGCTGCTCCAGGTACTGGGACGGGCAGGATTTGAACCAGAACGCCACCGTCCAGTGTCTTATATTCACAGACAACCCCACCACGCCACCAGGTCCCCTTCACACTGAGAGCTGCTCTCAGAGGGAATTTAAATCTTCACTTTGGTCGTTGGCCTTTAAAAATTCTCTGAACCTGACGAGGATCAAACTCGTGTCCTCTGTGTTACCCTGCAGTCCTCTAACAGCCTGAGCTACTCAGTTTGGTCCTTTTATTTTCTTTACTTGGAGCTTTTCACCCTCGACTTTCGGCATCAGACTTTAAAAGTCTGGTAAGGATTGACCCCGTGTCCCCTCTCTTACCAGGACGTCCTCCATCAGCCTGAGCTAATCCATTGGTCAGGTTTCATGACTTTCTCAGAGCTTTTCAATCTTGACTTTGGACACCGGACACCAAAAGTCAAAGAACCTTCTAAGGGTTGAACCTGCCACCACCGTCCATCAAAGAAGTCCTCTAATAGCCTGAGCTACTGACTGTGACATGTCCTGTTTCTTTCTCGCAGCTCTTCACTCTTGACCTTTGACCCCAGAAGAATCCTATAAGGACTGAAGCCGCCACCATCCATCAGTGATGGGCGAATGAAGCCTTGTGAAGCCTCGAGTTTTTCTTTGGTTTTCTACTGAAAATGATGGGAAGCTTCAGGGCTTCACTGTGAGGAGGAACAGCAGCATCGTTGTTTCAGTCCCAGACGTGTTTTGAAGTTACACACAACTTCCTGTCTCTTTTTGTATAGGCATAAAAGTCAATATCAGAGCAAAATCTGAAGCCATGCGGGATGGATGGATCTGATCTTCACCCACAGTCAAAGAAAAACCCTCAATCCCAAACTCAGTGTCCACCTGGGACAGCGGACTTCCAAAGTGTCCTCATACAGATGTGACACCTTCCAAGCAGATTTCTTCCCTGTTTTTCTTCTGCGTTCTTTCCTAACTGCTGCTGACTCGCTCTCCACGCTCATAAAATCTGCTCTGTGCACAAAAAAATATTAAAACAAAAAAAAAATCCAACCTGAATTAAGAATAAACATATAATTCATTCCTTTTGCAGTGAGTCAGTGAGTGATCGTGACCGGCTGCTCCAGCCAATGATGTGATTCACATACGTATTTACGGAGCTAATCACCGTCACTGACAGTGTGTGACATGCTAACGATGCTAAGTGCTGCTTATGTTGAGCCTTTATGAAAATGGAAAGATTTTTGTCATGTTCATTGTCAGTGGGCTAAAGCACGTAATTAAAAGTATTCATACAGAAATGTACATGCTGTATTTTGATTCTTTTAATAAACCATGTGACTTGGATGGATGATGCCGGCGTGACCACGGTGCACACGTCTGATGTTGCTCACAGTGGTTCAAGAGACGATCAGGGAGTGTGTGTGTTTGCTCGGACGCATGAAACATTAGAGGGAACATGGCATGTGACTTTTAATATAAGATCAGCCTTTATTTGTCCCACAGTGGGAAATGTCCATGTCTCAGCAGCAGAGACATGCAGCGGACGACACAAAAGACCATCAGGCGACAGTATTTACAATCGAACGTGAACAAATTAAAATCAGACAAGGACGTGATTGT
Source organism: Channa striata (assembly GCA_033026295.1). Lineage (NCBI taxonomy): Eukaryota > Metazoa > Chordata > Actinopteri > Anabantiformes > Channidae > Channa > Channa striata. The sequence goes on from CM065170.1 coordinate 34,587,850, forward strand.
TCCACGGCTCATATATTTGATCACGTTCACACACTTTTCACCTTTAACTACAATAAACTTTTTGTTCCATTAATGTACAATTTCTTTTCCTGTATGTTCTGTATTTCAAACATTTAAATACAGATTTATTTTTAGTAAAGTTTCATTGGCCCATGACACAATTTGATGAACCTCCATCAGTCGGTGAATCCAACAAAGTGACAGTTTGACTGACGTTCGGTCAAAGTCCCAGAACACGTCCGAGCTGAGTCCACAGAAGAAGAACTCAAGTGTCAACAGTCTTGTCAGAATTAAAGCTTCTGTACAATTGTTGGTTTGTGGCTCTGATAAGAATCAAATAATGATGTAAACAGACTATGGACACAGAATATATATGATTCACACTCCTGTCGTCAGTAAAGACGTGCAGACAGGTGTGTCTCACCTGTGGACTACTCTGAACAAACCCAGAACCAGGAACCAGTCCTCCAGAGCCCAAACCCAGGAGACAGAGGTTCAGTGAAGGACAGAGTCCCAGCAGGACAGTCCACACACAGGAGGAGGAGGAGGGATGAAGGTCTTTGTGTTCTGATGCATCCAGGACTGATTGTCCAGCCCAAACTCACAGTCCTTCCTGTCTCCTGTCCTGCTGAAGCGTCAACGCATTTCCTCCACTCCAGCTCCCAGTAACAGGGACCAGTCAGACCATTACTGCACATCAGCTGGAAGCTCTGGTCCAATCCTCCTTCACACGTGTGTCACCTTCCTGTTGACTTTAATGATATTATGTATCATATGTATGAATGAAATAATAAATCAAACACTAAATATGGCAAAGTGATGGATATTAATGAAATTCATATTAAAGACAATGTCTCAGTTCACTGAGTTGAATGAATCCGCTGCTGTTGTCTGGTCCAGTGTCTCCCTCTGCTGGACATCAGCGGGAACTACAACTAATCCATCATCACTAATACACTTTATACATTTACACAAGTAGTTATTAGAATGAAATAAACTGTATTCAAACAACAACAATTATAACGTCCACAGTTTGACTTTAATCTTCAGTTTCCATGTGTCAAATGTGTAAATATGACAAAGTATTTATGACACAAAGTGTTTTTTAGTTGTAGTAGTGAGTGTAGATGACAGGACCAGACAACAGCAGCTGATTCTTTAAAGGGATAAAAATGATCAAAAATACGAGCGATTTTAAAGGAACATTAAGAGTAATGTTTAATATGATTTAAATTTACCCTCAGACAGGAAATGATTGTTTTTATTAGAAATCAGAGCATAACAAATGTTCGAGATTCGACTCTAGTATTAGGATGAATGAATTCATCCATATCTACAACAGCAAAGTCCCACATGGACTCAGTGGTTTGTCCTTAATCCAAATGTCTGGATGAAGACTGTGTCCCAGGGACGGACTGGGGACACGTCCGCTCTCCTGATACACCTGGTCCCTGTGTGACTGTGACCGTCTGTCCTTCTGAAAAGTGGCTGGGACAGTTTTTATGAATCCACAAACAAAATGGTGAAGCCACATTTGGTGGATGTGAAAGATTTAAACAAGTAAATTTCCCTGTGATACAAACTCCTTTCTTTCACTAACGTGTGTGTTTAATAGTTGTAAGTGGTGGAGGTCACACGGTTCTAAACTCAGCCCAGCTTCATATGTGACTCTGCACCGTGAATAATCCTGTGCAGTCAGAATAATATTCACAGGCAAATATTAGGGTCAAATATAGTCAAGTTTATGTCGACCGGAGAAAGATCATCTTTGCTCTTCCAGGACGTGGACAAGACGACACACCATCACGTCATCAGGCCGTCAAAGGACGTCTGTGTGTCACGTGACAGGCCCGACATTACGTTTCATTAGCAGAACTCCGTGGAACCGGACGGATGGAGGAGATCTTCAAATGTGCAGAGCTGCAGACACGTTCACTAAAGTCCGAGAGACGACGCCGAGCAACAGTCACGTCCTCACATACAGTCAGTGTGTCCCTGTTTGTAGCTGAACTTCAGGTCCAAGGTCCGATCAGCTACATGGGACGTTTCTTTTAGTTCAGCCTGTCAGAACGTTTGTGCCAGACGTCCTCAGATCTGCTCTTTCATTAATATCAGCACGTAGAACAAAAGTACAAGTGTCCAGTATAATCAAATCTGCCTGGTGGGGATCAGGCCGTGGCAGCTGGTCCAAAAAGCCCAAATGAATCGTGTCACTGTGGCAGGTGCTGCTGAATTCACATCAGCTCCCAGAGACTTTGGACCTTCATCTGTGGAGGAAACAGTGACACCAGATCATCGATCAGCATGAAACCTTGATGCAAAGGAGCAAACAGTCCTTACTTAGATGTAACTGAAGGTCTGAGACCAGAACTGAGGATCAATATCACGACTAAATGAGCGATTCTGCTCTTTCAGCACCAGAGGGACACAAAGAGAGCAGGAGCTCCCCACTCATTTGGGTTTTCACACACGATCCCTTTGTTTTCCTGACACAAGGAGACAATTCTCGAAGACGCCGGCGTCCACGGCCGTTCTCGGCTCCTACGGAGACGCAGACGGACTGAAAGCTGATGATGCTGGAGTCACAGAGAACAAACAGGAGACAGAAGCAGAAATGTCGGTCGGTCGTCAGCAGTGGGAGAACATTTGTGTTGGGCTCCGAAAACAGCAGCTTCCCACATGTGGAGAGAAAAGTGCGTTCAGTCGGACACAAACTCTGAGCTCAGGACTCAGACCGGAACCACGTCAGAACTGGTTTGTGACAAGAAGCCGAGGACAGACACGTGTTTTCAGCAGGACTTTAAACATGTTGGAGGTGAAACGATGTTCAGAGGATTAAAAAGTGGAAACTGACATTTGTTGTGTTGCCTCGTGTGGTCGTTTCTCCACGACGTCTGTTCCTGCTGCACATCGGCTCATGTTGAACCAGACTTTGTGGAAAAGCTGATGTGACTTTCCTGGTTCCTTTGACACTAGCTCGGCCTCTCGCTCGTCCACACGAGCTTTTGCTTCTGCTGAGGCCGTTTTCACCAAAGTCAAACCTGTTGGTGTCGTAAACGTTCTTGGTCGTCTCTCACTCGCTTCCTCTGCAGGCAGGAGATGGCTGATCTCTGCATGTGGAACCTGCACGACGCTTCTTTCCTCACTGCAGCATGAAGAAAACACTGGAACCCAAACAGAAGAACATTTCATCAAACTTCTCTGATCAAGAACTAAGAACAACTCAGAAGCTTTACACTGTTATTTACAGCTCACCTCTTTGGAGCAGAGGCTCGTCCTCCGAGGACTGGACACACAGCTGGGTCCAGGTCCAGGTCCAGGTCCAGGTCCAGCAGAGTCTCTGGTCTTGAACACAGACAGAGATCCTCATCTCATTTGGTTCCTGCTGTTGGTGACATTCATTTATTAAATCTAACAATAAAATATCACCAATAAAACGGACAAAGGACAAAGTCCAGTGACTGTAAAGATTCCTGAGATTTGTCTGGACGTGTGTGTGTGTGATTTAGTGCTAATTAAAGGGAAATGGAGACGTGGTTCTGAGACGGTGAATTCCCTTCATGTCGGGTCCATCAGTTCAGGGATCACTCTGAAATAATGAGCAGGTCACTGAAGGTCGAGCAGAGTCTGAATCCTACAAAGGCCCTTGTCAACACTTCAAGTCTCCACGGGACTCGACACGAGGACAAACGCAGGCCACGGTCTGATGGAGTTTGACACGGACAGTGACATGTGACACCGACAGCAGCTTCATCAGCCGCAGAACAAGAGTCAAAAAAGTCAGTCGCATTTTTACCTACAATTACATAATAGGAGAAGATCCGACTTTATTGATCCACAGTGGGGAAATTCTTGGGATTCAGCAGCAACAGAACAAAAAGAACAATATTAACTGAGCAAAGAGTTTATTAAAGATAAAGAATAAAGAATCTCATCTTCTGCATATGAAACTGTGAAAATAAAACAGGTGAATATTGTGTTTGTAGTCACAGTACAAACAAACATGTTGACGTGTTTGTAATAATTATTAAAACAGAGACAAAGTTGGACTTTGGTTGGAGGAAAATATTTGTGAATTGCAGAATTATGATTCTGAGATTCAGGAAACGTTTCACCTTCAAATGAGCCTTTTTGGCGATAAAATCAAATCGAATTAAAGCAACAAGCTCAAAGAGTCAGAGAAACATCTTCAAATATTTGACCATCACAGAAAAGTTCAAGTCCAATTGTCCTTTGACTGTGGAACAGATATTTATCATGGACCTGAAGCTCAAACATCCACAACGACAAACAACGACTCTACAAACGGATTAAAACATGAATTATGAGAAAATGATCAGCTGGTCATTTATAAGTGTTTCTGAAAACGTGTGAGTGAGTGACAGAGACAGACATGTACAGACTGAACCACGTGTCCAACACAGACACACTGTCTCTGACAGGACCAGGTTCAACACACTATTCTGGACACAGAGACACTGAGGAACCAAAGGAGGGAAACCAGAACCCAAACCCAGGATACAGAGGTTCAGTGAACGTGGTGCTGAAGGTGTGAAGGTGGATCAGTTTGTCAGAGGAGACTCTGTAGAAGGACAGAGTCCCAGCAGGACAGTCCACATACACTGCAAGTCTGTTAGAGACAGAGGGGAAAGAGGGGAAGGGGGGGAAGCCTCCTCCCCTTTTATTGTGATAGACACTGTAATGTTTATCACCAAACCAGTTCAGACACCAGGACTGATCGTTCCATCCAAACACACAGTCGTCACTCTTTCCTTTCCTGTTGATTCCTCTGTAACTCACTGATATGACGACTTCTCCGTCCCTTTCAACCTCCCAGTAACAGCGACCAGTCAGACCATTACTGCACAGCAGCTGAGGACACCAGACAAATCTGTCCGGATGATCAGGATACGACTGACTCTGCTCAACATGTGTCACCTTCCTGTTGTCGTCAGACAGTTTGAGGTTTCTCTCTACTGTATTTATGTCGATTGTGAGCTGACAGAAATCTGATGGAGAGAACAAGACACAAACAGCTGCAGTTATGAATCCATCATCTGTTCATTTATTGACACTTTGAAGATGGTTGAATCTCATTAAAAACACACTTACACTTCCTCAGACCTGGTGTCAACCATCGTTCTCCACCAGGCTCCACCCTGAACGGAGGAGGGGGGTCAGAGCAGCACATTCTCTGTCAGCATGGACACATGGACATGACATAATACAGGATATTATATGTATCTGCAGCAGGTCTGTCCATACCTGAGAGTGTCCAGTCTCCAGTGTGGATCCTCGAGTCCAGCTGACAGCAGCTTCACTCCTGAGTCTCCTGGATGATTGTAGCTCAGGTCCAGTTCTCTCAGATGGGAGGGGTTGGAGCTCAGAGCTGAGGCCAGAGAAGCACAAGCTTCGTCTGTGAGCAGACAACCCGACAGTCTGCAGACAGACAAATGTAGGAATAAACCTGAAACATTATCTGTTGAATTCAGTAACTCTCCTCATGGAAAACAATATTCTGAGTTAAGGAAGTTAAGAACATTAGTTCACAACACAAGTGAAGCTTTTATTCACTTATGAAAATCAGTTGGTCATTTGTCAAGTTCATTTTATTTATCTGGACGTTTTCATGGGAATTCAAAATGCTTCAAATCAGCATCAAAGAAAATGGATCAATATCATAGAATCAAATCAACATCACAGAAAATCAAGGTGAAGTTTGCCTCAGTGGGTTTTATAATAATCTGTTCCACAGTGTCTGTCCTCAGACGCTGGACTTGGACGAGGACAAATGATCAGGGACAATAATTCCAGACAAACCAGTGAAGCAGTTTGATGAATCCTGACCTGAGAGTCTCCAGTTGACAGTGTGGACTCTTCAGTCCATCACAGAGGAATTTCACTCCTGGATCCTGCAGCTCGTTGTTACTCAGGTCCAGTTCTCTCAGACTAGAGGACTGGGAGCTGAGGACTGAGGACAGACCTTCACAGCTTCTCTCTGACAGGTTACAGAGACTCAGTCTGAGGAGGAAATGATGAACAATATTGAAATACTTTCATTATAAGAACAGACAGAAAACAAAAGTCGTCATTTTCTGAACAACTCACACAGAATTTTAGATCTTTGAGTTGGTTAAAACTGAACTGAAAATACAAACGGAAAATTTCTCAGTTGGACTAAATAAATTATAACGTCTCTGTGTCTGTGGTGACCTGCAAGTTTTTTCTAAACTTGGTGGGATGTAATTTTTAATCAGGATTGTCAAAAATACATCAGTTTATTATAATAAAACATGTAAAGAAAAACACAAAATCAACTCGTTTCTGATCTTCTCTGTAATAATCAGACTGAAGGTTCATTTTCTCCTTTAGGACAAACAGTAACTTGATCTGACCTGAGAGTCTCCAGTTGACAGTGTGGACTCTTCAGTCCATCACAGAGGAATTTCACTCCTGGATCCTGCAGCTCGTTGTTACTCAGGTCCAGTTCTCTCAGACTAGAGGACTGGGAGCTGAGGACTGAGGACAGACCTTCACAGCTTCTCTCTGACAGGTTACAGCCACTCAGTCTGACAACGACAAGGTTTTTCAATATACCAACACATATTCTACCCTGGAATGAATAAAATATCTACATACTTACAGAACTTTCTTAGAAGCTTTGATCACAGGCAGCAGCCTCAGTAGAGCCTCCTCTGAAGCAGAATATTTCTTCAGGTCAAACACGTCCAGATCTTTTTCTGAAGACAGTAAGATGAAGACCAGAGCTGACCACTGAGCAGGGGACAGTTTCTCTGTGGACAGACGTCCTGATGTCAGAGACTGTTGGATCTCGTCCACTAGAGAACGATCATTCAGTTCATTCAGACAGTGGAACAGGTTGATGCTTTTCTCTGCAGAGGGAGTCTTACTGATCTTCTTTTTGATGTACTGGACTGTTTCCTGATGGTTCTGTGATCTACTTCCTGTCAGTGTCAGCAGACCTCGCAGATGTTTCTGATTGATCTGCAGTGAAAGACCCAGGAGGAAGCGGAGAAACAAGTCCAGGTGTCCATTTGGACTCTGTAAGGCCTTGTCCACAGCACTCTGGTACAAGTTTGGTGACTTGTCTTCATCTGTTGCTTCTTCTTCTAACAGCAGATTGACTCCAGAGTTGCTGAATGTCAGATGGACGTGAAGAGCAGCCAGAAACTCCTGGACACTCAGATGGACGAAGCAGAACACCTTGTCCTGGTTTAGTCCTCTCTCCTCTTTAAAGATCTGGGTGAACACTCCTGAGTAAACTGAGGCTGCTCTGATATCGATGCCACACTCTGTCAGGTCGGATTCATAGAAGATCAGGTTTCCTTTCTGCAGCTGCTCAAACGCCAGTTTTCCCAGAGACTCAATCATCTTCCTGCTCTCTGGACTCCAGTTTGGATCTGTCTCAGCTCCTCCATCATACTTGAAGTTCTTCACTTTGGACTGAACCACCAGGAAGTGGATGTACATCTCAGTCAGGGTCTTGGGCAGCTCTCCTCCCTCTCTGGTTTTCAGCACATCCTCCAGAACTGTAGCAGTGATCCAGCAGAAGACTGGGATGTGGCACATGATGTGGAGGCTTCGTGATGTCTTGATGTGGGAGATGATTCTGCTGGCCTGCTCCTCATCTCTGAATCTCTTCCTGAAGTACTCGTCCTTCTGTGGGTCAGTGAACCCTCTGACCTCTGTCACCATATCAACACACTCAGGAGGGATCTGATTGGCGCTGCAGGTCGTGTGGTTATCCAGGAGGCGAGCAGAGGGAAGCAGGTTCCCCCTGATGAGGTTTGTCAGCAGCACATCCACTGAGGTGGACTCTGCGACATCAGTCAGGACCTCATTGTTGTGGAAGTCCAGAGGAAGTCGACACTCATCCAGACCGTCAAAGATGAACACAACCTGGAACTCTTCAAACCTGCAGATTCCTTTGGTTTCAGGAAAGAAGAGATTAACAAGTTCCACCAAGCTGAACTTTTTCTCTTTCAGCACATTCAGCTCTCTGAAAGTCAGTGGAAATGTGAACTGTATGTCCTGGTTGGCTTTGTCTTCAGCCCAGTCCAGAGTGAACTTCTGTGTTAGGACTGTTTTCCCAATGCCAGCCACTCCCTTTGTCATCACTCTTCTGATTGGTCCATCTCTTCCAGGTGAGGCTTTAAAGATGTCTTCTTGTCTGATGGTTGTTTCTGGTCTGACTGGTTTCCTGGATGCTGTTTCAATCTGTCTGACCTCATGTTCATCATTGACCTCTCCTGTCCCTCCCTCTGTGATGTAGAGCTCTGTGTAGATCTGGTTCAGAAGGGTTGGGTTTCCTGCTTTAGCGATTCCCTCAAACACACACTGGAACTTCTGCTTCAGGTCAGACTTGAGTTTAGACTGACAAACTGAAACAACAAGCTCTGAAGGACATCACAAAAAATATATCAGTGAGTGATTTATAAAAGTCATATTATAATTTCAGTTCACTTGTAGACATCAATAAATGTCTCATTTCTCCATCATATTAAATCTTTATTAAAATCCTCTTACTGCTCTGCAGACATTCAGCCAGCTCCTCCTGCTTCATCCTCCTCAGGAAGTTCACTGTGATCTTCAGAAACGACTCTCTGCTGCTCCTCCTCTGCTCTTCATCCTCACCATCCAACACCTCCTCATCCTCCCTCTGACTCTCTGAGCATTCTGGGTAATCTGGACTCAGACTCTTCTGGATCTTCTTCAGCTCATCCTTCACAAAAGTCGCAATGTTGTCCTCCAGCAGCTGGAACAGAAAACTACATGAGTGACACAGTCCAAGTAAAACCATGGAGCCAAACATCAGATCCATGTTGGACACACTGACAATCCACTGGTGTAAAAAGTGCAGCGTGGACATTATTGGAAAAGTCCTAGTTGGACATGTACAGACCATAAATATGGAGTCCAGGTGTGTTGGATGCTGCTGGGCAGACTGACCACTGGGAACCTCGGAGCTCTGCTGCTCCACTCTGTGGACCAATCAGGGACAATGAGCTCACACTATCTCTGTCCACACACAGACACACAAAGTAAATGTTTGTTACTTTACTGAATCAGATGATCCAACTGTGAATCAGCAGCTTTCAATTTACTGTGGTGGTTTTCCTGCTTGTCAGGTTGATCTGTTATTGTCGCCTATAAAAAATGGTTTAACAATTTCAGAACTTTGATTCAATCTCCACAAACAAAGTGTCTGTGTTGATTTGTCATTGAGCAAAGTTAAACAGACCAAAAAACAGAACCAAGTCTGAAAATGAGGTTCCTGGTTCACTTGGACCTGAATGGAGTTCATTTGCTTTTTAAAGGAAAACTCAGAAACAGCAGAAATGTGTGAAATTACACCAATGGGTAAAGAAGCTGGATGGTAAAACAGATGATGTGGGATAAAATCCTGCTGTGGGAAATCCCAGCCTGGCTGTGGCAGCCCACCGCTCCCCCCAGAGGGACGGATGAAGGGATAAAGTTGATCTTGTTAAATCCATCCACTAACTGCAGCAGAGTCTCTGTTGGTAACTAAGATAAAACCTCATTGAGGTTCCTGCTCCTCAGGTGAACAGTGTTTTTAACCACTGAGAACTTGTCAACTTGACTCAGTCCAGAGTGGATCCTGGTGAAAACACTTCTTGTGTTCTCAGAAAATGAAACTGAGCTGACAAATGAGTGTGAAGATCCACAGACATCTCAGAACTTCTAGCAGCACCAGTAAAAACCCAGTAATGTTTCCTCAGAGTTGAGGTCTGCAGGTATAAACTGGTTCTACTGAGCAGTTTTCAGAAATGATAAGAAACTTTTAATTTAACATACCTGGATAATTTTAATCGGACTTGAAGCTCAGGTGAAGCTTTGCCCCTTGATTTATTGACAATCTGAAGCTGATGTTTTCTTCTGTTCACGATGGAGCTACAGAAACACTCGGTCGTCACGGTGACGCCTCCTGTGTGATCTGTGCTTTGTCCGTGACGTGTCTGTGTCTCCACTGACCGCACACAGGAAGTTGAACCAGTTTCAGTCGTGGCATTAACAGCTGATCTGAGCTGATGTTCAGCTCCATGAAGGATTCTACACTGAGCTTTGCCAACAAAGTGTCTGATGTGAAAAGTCATTTGTCACATTTGTCTGTCTTCACAAAGCTGATGTGACATGAACACATGAACACAGGGGAACCTCACCACTGAACACGTCCAAAGACAGAAGGACAATGTTCTTTTTGTCCACAGGGAACAAGTTTCATCCCCACATTTGTTTCACATCCACGTTATTAACGTTCACCTGAAATCAAAGTTGGTGGACACAGATCAGAGCCCAGCTCTGTTCCTGTTTTTTAAACTCCACACTTCAACCGTCGTCACTCTGAAGTATCACATCATCTCCAATATGATCAGTCACTGTGACATTAATGATCCGTCAGTGTCTCATGTGTCCACAGCGTCACAGAGTCACACACCAACTTTTCATGTGTCAACTACACAGTAACACACTCAGAGTTAATGTCTCTCTGCTTCTGACCTGGAAACTCAGTTTCCACTGAACCCACATCCTGCAGTGGGTCCCAGCTGATCCCAGTCCAGCTGTTAGCACTGACATGTTTCTACCTCTGTGAGTCACTGACATCACAGTGTCAGTAGAACTTTACCTTTTTCTGTCAGAGGGTCGACGTCCTTTAAAATCAATGAGGCGATTGTTTGACCTGTCGCTCTTCATGGACACACAGCTGGGTCCAGGTCCAGGTCCAGGTCCAGCAGAGTCTGGTCCGTGCAGCTTCTCTGGTCTTGAACACAGACTGGTTTTAGAGGGAGGGACTCGCTCCTCTGTGTCCTCACACTGATCCATGCTACTCAGCTCACACACACTTTCTTCCTTCCTGTGGACAGAGAATCTCGAGCTCAGAACATCCTTCCTTTAACTGGGGCAATTAACCGTTTGTGATTTTCATACTTTGATGTCAAACCCAGATGTTTGAGGTCTACACCAAAAATAGAGGATTTGTCCGGACTGGTCCAATACTTTTGGAGGGAGTGTAAACCTCCACATTCATGACTTTGGATCCTACAAGCCCCCACAGAAACACACTCAGCAGGGACTGACTGTTTCTACTGTCACCATCAGATATTCAGAGCAGAGACAAAATGAGAGTTTGAATAATGAATAATGAATAATGTGCGACAGTGGCAGAGCTTTAAAAATAATGATCGTGTCTTAAATATGAACGTTAACGATAGTTTATCAGCTTTAAAGTGTCATAAGGACGAGAGTCAGTAATAAGATACAACTAGTATGTAACATTAATAACAAACCACAGTGGTTTGAAACGACACGATCTCACAAAGAAAATGACTCCAATATATATTCAAAAAAATCACATTCAAAACCTCATTTCATGTCAAATATGAACTAGTGACGTGCTTCATCTACACGAGCGTTCAGACATTAGTGACCTTAGAAGCTCCAACTGTTAAAGTCTGATTTTTATAAAATGTCTTTTCCAACGTCTGTGAAACAGAAAGTGAAAGTCACAGACAGATCGTCGTCACGGCGACTAGACTTTCACTTTAACTAGTTTCCATTAACTGCACTTATTTGAATCAGACACTTTACTTCTAATATAAGAACGGGTCGGAACCAGATTCGTCTCGGTCCCGAACCGGCACCTCTGAGTCTGTAAACAGGAAACAGCTGAAAGTCCAAACGTGGGACATTACCTTCAAAATATGAAGATCACATGACGAGCTGCATGGAGAAAGCTCACCAACTAATGACGGACCGATCAAAGCGCAGAACTCCACCCAAAACCTTCGGTTCGGCCGGAAGTTCCGATCCAGTATATTTCCGTCCACGTGACAGTGACGTCACGGGGAGGCGTCGCGCTGCTTTTGTCTGGAGGAACCTTAAAGAAACGAAACCCTCTTTAAAATCCTTCTCATATCGAATCATATCCACAGAACATGTGTGATCATTAAATCCATAGGACAGATGACTTGTCCCTGAGTGTTTCAGCATTTGAATTAGAGCCTCAACAAAAGACCTGAACTCCTCCAGAATCAACCAAGTCTCCAGTTTAGGAGGTTTGAGAAACTTTTCTGATGTTACACGGCATAGAAATAAGTCCAGTTCATTTATGACAGTGAGCTGTGAGCAACTAGTGGATTTATTCTGCGACTGGAAATTCTCCAATAATATTTGGTGCCAAGATGGAGAAGATCTCAGTTCGTTGTGGAGGCGTCTCCTCTCCGGGGAGAACTGAGCGGGGACAGAGCAGATCTTTAATAGATTCACGTGAACTTGAGTTTATCTTCATATTCTTCCTTTTGTTTGGAGCCACATTCATATTTCATCCTGAGGGTTCAGTCTGTGCATTGGGGTTCACAGGGTGTGATGGTTCTGTCCCATTTGCCTCATACAACAAAGTGTCAGAAGTTAGGTGTTTTATTTCTTGTATGGGTTTTGTTTTCTTGTGTGCCTTTTTGTGTTTCATCCTTGTGCTCTGTGTGTGCCTGTAGTTCCCCTCCTGGCCTGCTGAGGTTCTCCTATGGTTCCTTCAGTCTCCACAGCCCATCTTGTTTTCACCTCCTCTGTTTGACCTCAGCCATCACACCTGAAAGTCATCATCATCATCTACTCACCTTTAAAGCACCCTTGTTTGTTTTCTTCCTTGCTAGTGTGTCTTCCTGCATTCCGATCCTGTCTCCCGTTTTGTCTTTCCTCGACCACCAGCCTTCGTTTGTGACTAGAGTTCGTTCGTCGCCTCGTAATTTAGTGTTTGATTTTGTTAGTTGTATGGTCCTCTCGTTTGTCAATCTCGTTTGTAAGTATTAGTAAAAACGTTTGTTAGTTTATTCTGGCTTGGTTGCGTTTTGTGAGTTTTTGCTCTCTCGTTTTGTTTAATGGTTTAACCTCTAACCTTTTGTTAAGAGCGTTTTATTTTTGGTCTTTTCCATCCTTATCCTCTTGCCCTTTGTTAAGAGCGTTTTTTGTTTTGCCTTTTCTTATCCTCCTAAATTTAGTGAGAGTTTTGTTTTTTCTAGTTTGCCTTTTTTTTTCTTCCTGCCTTTGCGGGAGCGCCTTCTGTTGTACATTTGTATTTTGTTCTGTTTGTTGCATTCAAATAAATTTTTGTTTTCCCTCATTTCTGGTCTCCTTGTGATTTCAGCGTTTGGATCCCAGTTAGTTGGTTTCTCACAGTACACACTAGCCAGCAGCATGGATCCAGCTGAATCACAACGAGCCCAGGGGCGTGGCAGCCCCATGAGGTTCAATTCGGTCAAACTCAGCAGAGAGTTGAGGAGAATTGGCGTCGGTTAGACTCGTTATGCAGCCGTTTTGAGCAGGCTTTAACTCTATCGAGTTTTGCCCCTCTCCCGACTGCAGGATGGCGCCCCGGAGCGTTTCTCCGGCGAACCCGATAAGTGTCGCACTTTTGTGTCGTCTCTTTCGTTGTTTTTGAGCTGCAGCCGTCAACCTATCCTACCAAGCGGAGCAGGGTAGCTTATGCTATCTCCTGCTTTGGGTAAGGCGCATGAGTGGGGAATGGCGGAATGGGACAACAGGTCGGAGTGTGTTAGGTCTTATGAGGCTTTTTCTGAGGAGCTGACTTTTGTTTTTAACCCTTCCGCCTCCCGCAGAGCCGTCCTCTCGACTGTTTAGGCTCACCCAGTCAAGTAGTTCAGTTACGGATTACACCGTGGAGTTTCGCACCTTGGCTGCCTCCGCCAATTGGCGGGAGGAGACCCTGTTTGATAAATATTACGAAGGATTATCATGTCGAATTAAGGGCGAGATGGCGGCTCGGACCCTACCCTCCTCCTTGCGCGGCTTAATCGAACTGGCCGTGGCTATCGATCAGCGACTCCAGGAGCGTCAAGCCGAGCGTCAGACTGACCGTCGTGTTGAGCGGCTGTTAGAACGTTGTCCGGCCATTCTTCCTGCTAATCCTACATCACCTGTTCACCGGCCAACTGATCAGCACCCTTCCGGTCAAGAGGAGCCTATGCAAGTTGGGAGAGTTAAACTTTCGGCCGCTGAAAGACAGCGCCGAATTGTCGGCGACTGTGTCTCTATTGCGGGAGTCTGGACACAGGGTTCGCCTGTGTCCTTTAAACGACAAGGCTCGTCAGCCAACAGGGAGGCGCTGATGAGCGATCCACCCGCCTAAACTCCCTACAACGACCCACCGTTCCAGCTTTACTCACTGGTCCTCTGGCTTCCAAGGAGTGTCTGGCCTTTATTGACTCTGGTTCGGATGTTAGCTTCATTGATGAGGTTTTGGTTCGTTCACTAGGCATTCAGATCAAGGAGTTGCCTGCTAAATTGGAGGTAAAGGCATTGGATAATCGTGTTACTCATCAAATTAAGTTTGTCACCGAACCAGTTAAGATGACCTTGTCCGGTAATCACCATGAACTGTGCTCCTTGTTTGTGTTCAGTTGTGCTAGTACTCCCTTATTGTTAGGCTACCCATGGCTCTCTGTCCACAACCCACACATTAGTTGGTCCTCCTGTAAGATCATGGGATGGAGTCCATTTTGTCTGGCTAACTGTTTGCGAGCTGCTAAATCCCAAACAACTGCTTCCAAAACCAGATCAGAGGAACCCATTGATTTGTCCAATGTTCCTAAGAGTTATCACGACTTGGCCGATGTCTTTAGTAAGGCCCGTGCTACTTCCCTACCCCGCATAGACCCTACGACTGTCCTATAGAATTGTTACAGGGAACTATGCCCCTCGGGTCGCATTTATTCTCTCTCTCAACCAGAGAGAGCGGCCATGCAGGATTATATAGACAGTTCTCTCAAGGCTGGGATTATCCGACCTTCCTCCCTCCAGCCGGGGCAGGGTTTTTTTGTTGGGAAGAAAGATGGGGTCTTAGACCGTGTATTGATTACCGTGGTCTAAATGACATAACCGTGAAGAACAAATATCCTCTCCCCTTATGTCCTCTGCATTCGAGTTATTGCAGGATGCCACTATATTCACCAAACTTGACCTCCGTAATGCATATCACCTTGTCTGCATTAGAGAGGGAGATGAGTGGAAAACTGCCTTTAATACCCCCACAGGACACTATGAATATCTCGTCATGCCCTTTGGGCTCACCAATGCACCTGCTGTCTTCCAGACCTTGGTTAATGATGTTCTCCGGGATATGATCAATAAGTTTGTTTTTGTTTATCTGGATGATATCCTTATTTACTCGTAACCCAGAGGAACATGAGCAGCATGTCAGGGCAGTGTTGTTACGTCTTTTAGAAAACCAACTGTTTGTCAAGGCTGAGAAGTGTGAGTTTCACTCCGTGGAGACCACATTTCTCGGTTTAGTCATCGCTCCTGGCAAGATCGCTATGGATGACAGCAAGGTGAGGGCAGTGACAGAGTGGCCGACACCCACCGATCGGAAGAAGTTGCAAAGATTCCTCGGTTTCGCCAATTTCTACCGTCGCTTCATTGGGGCTACAGTAAGGTGGCGGCGCCCTTACATGCTCTCACCTCCACTAAAACCCCTTTCATTTGGGGAGAGGAGGCGGAAAGGACTTTTGGGCACCTTAAAGATCTGTTCACCACCGCTCCCATCCTAACCCTCCCTGATCCTAGGAGGCAGTTCATTGTGGAGGTTGATGCCTCTGGTACAGGGGTAGGGGCTGTATTATCTCAAAGGTCGGAGGTGGACAACAAGGTGCATCCCTGCGCCTTTTTCTCTCGCCGCCTGACAGCAGCCGAGAGAAACTACGACGTTGGCAACCGGGAACTTCTTGCCCTCAAGTTGGCGTTGGAAGAGTGGAGGCATTGGTTGGAGGGGACGGAGCGGCCATTTTCGTTTGGACAGACCACAGGAACCTGGAGTATATTTGCTCTGCCAAGCGTCTCAACTCTCGACAGGCCCGCTGGTCTTTGTTTTTGCAAGGTTTGACTTCATTCTCTCGCACCGTCCTGGATCTCAGAACACTAAACCGGATGCTCTGTCTCGCCAATTTGAGGAGACAAACCTTACCACTGGCTGTTCCCGGGAGGAGTCCATCTTGCCTTCGGTGGTCCTGGGGGCCGTGCGATGGGACCTGGAACAAAGAGTAAGAGATTTTAAGTTTCCTGGGCCTGTTCTTCCGGCTGCCCTCCAGGGCATTTGTTTGTTCCTGTTAGCCTTCGACCGCAGGTCTTGCGGTGGGGCACGCTTCTCAAATAGCCTGCCATCCTGGAGCCACCCGGACCCTCAGCCTCATATCTCAAAGGTACTGGTGGCCAGCCATGGCAGTCGATGTCCGACGTTATGTGGGAGCTTGCTCCATCTGTGCCAAGAACAAGGTACCCCATCATGCTCCCGCCGGCTACCTACGTCCACTACCTGTTCCAGCGAGACCTTGGTCACACATTTCGCTTGATTTCGTCACGGGATTGCCACCTTCCAATGGTAAGACTGTCATCCTTACTATTGTTGACAGATTTTCTAAGATGGTGCATGTTGTCCCCTTCCCAAGTTGCCATCAGCCAAAGAGACTGCTGAGCTGATGATACAACACGCTTTTCGTCTGCATGGGCTTCCAGAGGATGTGTTATCTGACCGGGGACCCCAATTCACTGCAACATTCTGGAAGGAGTTCTGCAAGGCACTAGGAGCCTCCGTGAGTTTGTCGTCTGGGTATCATCCCCAGACTAATGGACAGACAGAGAGACTCAATCAGGAGATTGAGACCATGTTGCGTTGCATGTGTGGCCATAACCCTTCCACCTGGGCTAAGCAACTCGCCTGGGTGGAGTATGCACATAACTCTTTGCCTTCATCCTCTTTAGGCTGTTCACCCTTTGAGGCAGCGTATGGATACCTACCTCCTTTGTTTCCAGCCCAACAAGATCAGGTGGCGGTTCCCTCAGTGAGTGCGTTTATTAAACGCTGCCGCAACACTTGGGTTCGGGTAAGGAACTTCCTATTAAAGGGACAAATAAAACTCGCCCAGTATGCCGATAAGAGAAGATCTCGGCTCCCCATACAAGGTCGGAGATAAAGTTTGGTTGTCGGCTAAGGACCTTCCCTTGAAGGTAGATAATAAGAAGCTGGCTCCACGGTTTGTAGGTCCGTTTACCATTACAAGGATAGTCAACCCTGTTACGGTAAAATTGAGGTTGCCAAGCACCATGCGGGTCCACCCAGTATTCCATGTTTCTTGTGTCAAGCCTGTGAAGGACTCTCCACTCATGCCCTCCGCCAACCTCCCCCCTCCCGCCGGGTCATTGATGGTGCACCAGCCCACACAGTCAATCGCATCCTTCGGTCCCGACGTCGTGGGAGAGGGCTGCAGTACTTGGTCGACTGGGAGGGTTATGGACCTGAGGAACGGAGCTGGGTCCCCTTGCACGCTTCATCTTGGATCCCTCCTCGTCGCTGACTTTCACCGAACTCACCTAGCCAGCCGGCTTAGGTCGCCAGGTGGCGACCTAGAGGGGGTCCTGTCAGAAGTTAGGTGTTTTATTTCTTGTATGGGTTTTGTTTTCTTGTGTGCCTTTTTGTGTTTCATCCTTGTGCTCTGTGTGTGCCTGTAGTTCCCCTCCTGGCCTGCTGAGGTTCTCCTATGGTTCCTTCAGTCTCCACAGCCCATCTTGTTTTCACCTCCTCTGTTTGACCTCAGCCATCACACCTGAAAGTCATCATCATCATCTACTCACCTTTAAAGCACCCTTGTTTGTTTTCTTCCTTGCTAGTGTGTCTTCCTGCATTCCGATCCTGTCTCCGTTTTGTCTTTCCTCGACCACCAGCCTTCGTTTGTGACTAGAGTTCGTTCGTCGCCTCGTAATTTAGTGTTTGATTTTGTTAGTTGTATGGTCCTCTCGTTTGTCAATCTCGTTTGTAAGTATTAGTAAAAACGTTTGTTAGTTTATTCTGGCTTGGTTGCGTTTTGTGAGTTTTTGCTCTCTCGTTTTGTTTAATGGTTTAACCTCTAACCTTTTGTTAAGAGCGTTTTATTTTTGGTCTTTTCCATCCTTATCCTCTTGCCCTTTGTTAAGAGCGTTTTTTGTTTTGCCTTTTCTTATCCTCCTAAATTTAGTGAGCGTTTTGTTTTTTCTAGTTTGCCTCTTTATTTTTCTTCCTGCCTTTGCGGGAGCGCCTTCTGTTGTACATTTGTATTTTGTTCTCGGTTTGTTGCATTCAAATAAATTATTGTTTTCCCTCATTTCTGGTCTCCTTGTGATTTCAGCGTTTGGATCCCAGTTAGTTGGTTTCTCACACAAAGAAATATTTGATCATTATTAGTAACCTTGTGTTTCCCAGCTGGTGCTGAGATTTCACAGTCTCTCCTTCTTTTATTTCCTCATTAGAATCAAAGAGGTGGTTGCCATCCTGGAATACTGTCGTCAGGCTCACCTTGAAGAGATGGACCAATCAGGAGAGTGATGACAAAGGGAGCGGCTGCCATTGGGAAACAGTCTGAACACACAAGTTCACCTTGGTGAAACTTCTTTGTCGTAACAAGTCTCACACACACGAGCAGGTTAGTGACGTCACTGCTCGTCTGCTGAACGTGACGAGTTTCACCTGGAAACTAACGTCACCTGCATTTGTCCAACCAGTGTGAGGTTAAAGAGTCAAAGTTCAGCAAATATTTCTCCATTTCTGTCTATATGTACTTTATGCTGTGTCATTTTCAAGCTCTAACAATATTCAAGAGGGAGATTAGAATAACTCAACCAGCAGATGAAAAAGATAAACTCAACTCAACTCAACTCAACTTTATTTATAAAGCCCTTTAAAACAGCTTTGGCTGACCAAAGTGCTGTACACAGCTACAGAAAACAAGACAATATGTAAAACAGTGACTAGTAAATAAAATGACAATAAAACAAGAGAATAAAACAAAGGAACAAACACAGAGTCCTCATGCTGAATTAAAAGCCAGAGAATAAAAATGGGTCTTCAAATGAGTTTTAAAAATGGACAATGAAGGTGCCTGCCTAATGTGCAGTGGTAGGGGATTCCACAGTTTGGGTGCTGCTACAGCGAATGCTCTATCCCCTCTAGGCTTGCGCCGTGACTTTGATACTGTCAGGAGAAGCTGGTCAGCTGACCTGAGAGACCGGGAAGGAGCATAGGGGAGAAGTAGCTCGGTAAGATAAGTGGGGGCAAGACCGTGTAAAGATTTAAAAACAAAAGAATTTTAAAATGAACTCTAAAATGCACAGGCAACCAGTGGAGAGTCGCCAGGATGGGAGTTATGTGCTCCCTCTTATGTGCCCCAACCAAGAGACGAGCAGCAGCATTTTGGACCAGTTGGAGACGTGCAAGGGAGGATTGATTTACTCCAAAATACAGTGCATTACAGTAATCCAGCCGAGATGTAATAAAGGCATGGATTACTGTTTCAAAGTGCTGCCTTGTGACGAAAGGCTTTACCTTAGCCAGCTGCCTAAGGTGGAAAAAGCCAGACTTAACAACGGCACTAATTTGGTGATGCAATTTAAGATCACTGTCCATCTTAAAACCTAGATTTGAAGCAATCTGCTTATCAAACTGTGCCAAAGGGCCAAGGTCAAGTAGGGAGGGTTTACCAGAGCAATTTGGACCGAACACCATCACCTCTGTTTTTTATTGTTAAACTTTAAAAAACTTATTGCCATCCATTCCTTAATGTCATTAAGGCAGGACAGAAGTGATTTTAGACTGAAGTCATCACTTTTCTTCAGTGGCATATAAATTTGAGTATCATCAGCATAACAATGGAAAGAGATCCCATGTTTCCTCAGGATGGAACCTAGAGGAAGTATATACAGGGAAAAAAGGAGAGGCCCTAAAATTGACCCTTGAGGAACTCAATATAACAGGGGAGCTGAAGATGATTCATAACCAGCAAGGTTTACACTCATGGTTCTGTCCGCGAAATAGGACCTAAACCACTTCAAAGCGGTACCATGAATGCCCACCAGCTGGTGCAGCCGTGTTAATAAGATGTTATGGTCCACAGTATCAAAAGCAGCAGTCAGATCTAGCAGAACAAGGATCATAAAATCACCAGCATCAGTTGCTAGGAGAATGTCATTAAAGACCCTTAACAATGCTGACTCTGTGCTATGCAAGGCTTTAAAACCGGACTGAAAAACTTCTAAAAGATTTTGTTCAGCTAAAAAGATTTCAGCTGCATATAAACAATTTTCTCTAGGATTTTAGAGATGAAGGGCAGCTTGGAGATAGGCCTGAAATTAGCCAACTCAGTGTGGTGAGACCTGGTTTCTTAAGCAGGGTTGTATTACTGCATGTTTGAAATTTGCGGTACAACACCTGAAGTCAGGCTTCCGTTTATAATAAGCAAGACCAAATGCCCTAAACTGGGAAGACCTCTTTAAGAAAATGAGGAGGCAAAGCATCTCGAGGGGAGCCTGAGGGCTTGATGTGGCTAATCACTTCCTCCAAAAATGAGAGTGTTACGGGCTCAAACATATCAAACACAGCCAAACAAGGAGCACAATCAGATGGGTCAGAAATAGGAGCTGAGATGGACGCCCTTGTGGTGACAACCTTCTCGGTAAAAAAGTGCAGGAAATTATTGCACATTTCAATAGAAGATTCCAGGTTGCATAATCTTGTTGAAGGGTTTAAAACAAGATCAATTGTCTTAAATAACACACGTGGATTCTGGCTATTTGACACAATAATGTTTGAGAGGTATTCCTTTTTAGCGTCTTTAACAGTGTTTTGATACTGATGCCAGCAGCCCTTTAGAATTTGAAGGGAGACCTGCAGCCCATCCTTCTTCCACCTGCGCTCAGCTTTACGACACTTTTGCCGAGCTTCACGAGTCCTGCTGCTGAGCCAAGGCTCAGTTTTAGCTTTAGGCAACACAGTTCTTAATGGGGCCACAGTGTCCAGTAAGGCACAACAAGAGGAGTGAAACCAGGAGCTAAGTTCCTCCGTGTGACCAACAGTCGTGTAAGATGGAGGACACAGCTGGTTAAAGGCAGCAGAAAACTGACCAGCGGTGGAAGAGTTAAAAATCCGACACAGACGAGCAGGAGCAGAGGATTTACCTGCTGCACAGAAAAAGCCAGTCTCAAATAAAATGGGCAGGTGATCAGAGAACACATTAATGCAGGTCTTTAAGTTTGACAGAGACAAGCCATGAGAGAGAACAAGGTCTAATGTATGTCCCTGTTGGTGTGTGGGACCAGCCACACATTGCACTAAATTAAAGGAGTCAATAATGGCTAAGAAGTCTCTGACCAGCGGTTTCTCAATGCAACACACATGTATATTAAAGTCACCAACAATGAGGAGACGGTCATAGTTAGGCATCATTTCAGCCAAAAACTCAGAAAAATCATTTAAAAAGTCCTTATTATATTTGGGAGGTCGGTAAATGACAGCGCACAGTACCGGGTCAGAACGACCCACTTCAAATAGAGTCGCCTCGAAGCTGGAAGGTGAAGCAGACAAAACGCGCTGTTTACATTTAAAGTCGTTTTTAAAAACTGCCGCTGTTCCTCCTCCACGGCCCGACGTCCGAGGGGTGTCGAAGTAGGAACATCCAGCCGGTAAAAGTTCGACAAACGCGCTGCTTTCCCCAGCACCGACCCAAGTCTCTGTCACACAGAGGAAGTCCAAACCCTGGGAGCAGAAGAAATCCTTCAGGATGAACGTTTTGTTGATCAGCGATCTGACGTTCACCAGGCCGATTCGGACTGGGGCCTGCGGTTTGGCGCAGGAAAGCCGAGGAAGCGCCCTCAGGTTACGGGGGTTTACTCCGCGCTGGCGTGGCCGAGGAGAGCAGGGGCGGGGACGCTGGACAATCTCATCACCGCCCGCAACAGGTGTCAGGCAGGCACCGATGGGGTCCAGGAAACGCCAGGGCACAACGAAGGGAAGGTGTAAACCGTGTCCCGTTCGAGAGAAACGAGGGGATCGAGCCAGGCGGGTCTTCAACTTCACCAGCTGACCACTGCGTTTACCGCGACGACGTTTTCGCCGAGGGAGAAGGGCCGAGGCCTGTAACAGGTGAGTCGGAATTCCCAACAGGAGCGGCGGCAGAGTTTTATGTCCACAAGGATCAAATACACATAGATCCTTAACATTATTTCGAAAATCCAGAAGGAACTGACGATCATAAACCAGCAGAGACTTGGCTTGTAGAGTTCCAAAAGCCAGAAAATAGGTAAACACCAAGGGTAGAACGAGCAGGAGACGAGCAGCCACAAACACCGGCGCCATCTTGTCAACACTTCAGCTGCTAAACATCAAATGAATCAAGCATTAAACCCGGTAAACTCATTTTCCTTGACATCTGGATTGAAATTGAATTTAGCAAAATGTGAAATTACAGATGAAGTTTCACTATGCAATATTCCAGTCCAAAAAACTGTTAAATATCTCGGAATCTACATCTCTAGAAATCTTAAAGAACGCCAAGAAAAGAACTTCAATCCAAAGACACAGAAAACAAAAAACATCTTAAATATGTGGCTGCACAGAGACTTATGGATGACAGGGAGAGTCCTTTAGAGTGAGGCAGATGGTATTTCTAGATTTGTATCTCTCTCTCTGTACATCAGAACAGCTGTAAAGAAATTAATAAGACATGAATCCATTTTGTTTGGAAGAACAAAAGACGTCACCTTCAAAAAGAGATCTTGGCAGGCTCGAGGGCAGAAGGTGGCGTGGAGCTGTTGGACTTTGTGGATTTGAATTATGGCTTTAAGATCAAATGGATAAAGGAGAGTCGAAAGGCTCCAGATTCTCTTTGGTATTTCATCCCAATGAAGGTATTTGAAAAAAATGGGAGGTCGGCAATTTTTGTTATTGTGTGACTACGATAAAACTAAATTGCCACGAAAACTTGCAAAATTTCATCAGCAGACTCTAACTGCAGCAAAATAAAATAAAACAATTATCTGGAATAATGAGTCCATAACCAGAAAGAATAAATCACTGTATCTACAGAAATGGATGGATAAGAATATAATTTACCTTTCAGACATACAGAGTGAAACAGGTCAACTTCTGAGTTATGAGCAATTTCTAAAATCTCAGTTATTTCCAGTAACTTTCAAAGAATTTCAAGCGGTTACTAATGCTGTCACTAGTGGAATTTTACAGCTATCAACATGTTATTATGAAAATCAAATACCAAAAAAACTCCAATTCACATTTTGTATTCAGGGCATCGATATTAAAAGAAAGAAATGCGCCAATAAAATCATCTGAAAATATTTGTATAGTAAAAGGAAAATTCTCAGTTTACACATATTCACTGGGAAAAAAGCTGGACCCTACCCCACAAATATGTTATTAATAATAAAATGAGAGAAGTGCATTTTAAGATCCTACATAATATTTACCCTACTAATTCTTATATGTCACATATTGTAAACATCAGTACAACCTGTGAATTCTGTAAAAGTGAAGAAGATATTAAACACGTCTTTTTTGAATGTCGTCACACCAAATCATTCTGGAGAAAGATGAAATTGCACTTTGAAAATAAAACTACTCACACGATTAAACTGGAACTTAAAGCTTTTATCTCACATCACATGAACAACAATCAGGAAATACAACATATGGTCAGTTTATTCATTTTGATGGGTAAATTTCACATTCACAAATCCAGGTTCTCTAAAACCATCATTCCAATCATTTAATATCGAGGTAGATAATTATATTAAATCTGTTAGATTGTTAAAAAAATCAAAAATCCCAGCACACAATTGGCCTCTATGAAGAAATATTTAACTAAATATAAAGTCTTTGTTTCTCTGATATTCTTAAACAATTGAGGTTTTATTTATTCTATTTGTGATGCTTTTATATATGAAACTGATTTTATAAATAACATTCATTCTCACATGATTCTTCATTTATTTTCATTTTAATGTTGGAATCTATTTGTTTTTGTTATCTATGCTGAGACAATATGTCACATTGATATTCACAAAACTATGTTTGTATGAAACACAGTTGTTAATAAAGCAAAAATAATAACTAACCTCCACCAGGGTTGCCAGATTCGACAATTATCGCATCTTTACGATGGTTTTATGGCCCGTCACATATTTGATAAATGCTTTGAAAAAGGTCCAAATATGCGAAACTTTGAATAAAAAGTGGCATTTACGTGAACACACACGTCACCAGAACCGGATGCCTGCTCACACCTGATCAGCTCAGACCTGGCGGCCTCCTCCACACTGTCAATCACATCCGGCCCGCCCAGCTCAGGTTTGGTTTCCCAGCTGTTTCCCGCCGAACCTCCGAGTTCGGACCTACGTGTAAAGGACGGATCCAAAGACTCGTGGCACGTTCAGGGAGTGTCGGACGTTTCTGCAGCTTCCTGCACACGTGGCCTTACACCATCGGCTCATTTTAAAGACATTTCCTATTAATATTCCTTCATAACGTCCAAACGACACCACACAGTGAACGTAGACAACGGGGAACGGACGTGAACCGGTCACTTCCTGGTTCCGTTGGGTCTCGTTTTCAGTTCGGTGACGTCACGGATTAATTTAAAGCAGCTGTAAAGTGACAAATATTCAAAATCCGTTGTTGATTTTCTGTTTTCAGGGACAAATCGGGACACGTCACTTGTGCGTTAGTGGGATGAAGCTGCTGATCAGCAACACGACGAAACACAGGAAGTCGAAAAATCACAAGCTCAGTGACTCTTTGGATTGTGTTCATAATCAATGTTCAATAATCAATAATCATTGTCTGGCATTTACTGCTGCTAGAAGAAAGAATCCTAGAACCAGCTGCTCTGACGGTGCAGGTCTGAGGTGAAGCACATTCACGACCCACTTGGTTCTTGTTCCCTGAAATCATTAAAGGAGGATTGAACTGACGTGTGTTTCCTGTCCACAGGAGCTGAGCAGCATGGATCAGTGTGAGGACAGAGAGGAG